>JAJTUR010000096.1:0-190737 GCA_021399475.1 Hyaloscypha finlandica | reverse complement strand
ACCTCGTAATAGCCGCTCAAGTTATTGAACCTACGGAAAACGACGTCAATTCGCTCAATAGGCGCCTCTAGTAGTAAGTTGAGAATACCGCTAGGGGACTAAGATTCGTGAAGCTAGATAAGGAGACCCTCTGCTTAATCGTATTAACTAATTCGTCGTTCGTAAATAATAGAGATCTATCCTTACAAATAGGATACGTTCTAGCCTTAGCTAATACCTCTCAGAATACTAATATTATCTACTAGTCGTCCACGAAGTGTAAAAGAGTCACCCGAAGCGTACTAGCCTCTAAGCTATATAGTATAGCATATGGTTTTAATATAGGCGCCGTAGTTAAATCGACGGTCGACAGGGCTCTAGAGATAGATCTCTTACTAGTCGTCTATATAGATTCGAAGTCCTTATACGAATGCCTCGTAAAGCTCGGAACTATATAAGAGAAACGACTTATAATCGACGTAATATACCTCCGCTAGGCGTACGAGTAAAGGGAGATCACGGAAGTTAAGTAGATTAAGGGAGAATCGAATCCTGCCGACTCTATGACGAAACTAAAGCCTACGAACACCCTCAAGCGCCTAATCGATACAAATACTATATAATTAGATATAGAGGAGTAGGTTAAACACGAATAAGGTAATGTACGGAGCGGGGGAGAGGGGTATATCGGTAGAAAGAGACATATAGAAGCGGTAATATCGATGAGAGGATATCACGTGGATATACGGGATAGTTAGAGAGCGTAGGGCTAGGCCTGATTAGGAAATCAGTATACGTTCAGAGGGAAACTACGTTTTTCGACGTTTTTAGAGAGCTTCTAGTATTTGAATACACTTTTACAGAATGTCACGTGCCGCGTTGCGTGCACGGCCCATCCTATAGACTAGACCTAATTAGGCATAGCAGAGGTTAGGAGTATAGTTCAGCCTCCTGAACTACACTCCTTACTTCTAGAATATACCACTTTACTAACTATAAACGTACCGAGCATTCTACGATAAACACGTGATAGTACTTAGCGTTTCTAGTGAACCGACAATAAAAGATTATAGTATATTATAAATACTTATCCTAAGTCTAAGATAAATTAAGTATATATAAGTAATCTCTAAGGCTTTACTATTATTAGCTTATATATTATATATACGAAGTATATACTTACTAGGTACTTACTTAGTATAAAGATTAGTTATAAAAGCTATAAGCTTATTCTCGTAAATATATTTAAAGTATATTATCTACTTTATTATATTTCCTAAGTATTTAAATAATATACTAAATAATTAAAAAAAACTATAATTATATCTATAATTATCTTAAAAGAAAAGTCTATTTAAGTATAAAGTACTTTAAGCTAAGCCTTAGCTTACTTTTTAGTATAATACACAAAAATAAAGTATTTCCTATAAAGAGATATTTATTTTTATTAAAAGAAGTATTTAGAATTTAGTTATCTCTTATTAAAAATAAACTTACGAAGAGTACCTAGTAAGTATAGTATTAGTATAAATTTAAGATATACTTAGTATATACTTACTTATAAAGTAAGTTCTATTAGGAAATTGAGAAAGTCTCTTATACTAGTAGATTTACTAATAAAGGTCTATATATACCTAGCTTAAGTTAAGTCTATATATAAATTATACCTTTATACGTTTTATAAAGTAATAATAATTAGTAGTTTTCTTAAACTCAGCTATAATAAATTAGTTATATACTTATTATATAGTCTATATATACTATATATACCTAGTAATATTATTAAAACTTGAATATTTATTAAGTCCTTAAGCTCTTATTAATAAATCTCCTTTTACTTAATTAGAATTCGAGTAGGTAAAAAAGAGTAATAGGAATACGAATTCCTAGCTATAAGAATAAGAAAGGGAAATTATAGAATATTATAAGGGATATAGAGGTCTTATAAAGTATTATACTTATTATAATAAATAAGTTTTCCTTAGCCTTAAGAGTAGTTATACCTTATATACTATTAGTATATACCTAATATATCTTAGAAGTATATACTTATTATACTTTAATTACTTTATACTAGAGTAACTAATAAATATATAGATATTATATTTACTAAGATATCTATTATTTATAAGGCTCTTAAGGTAGTCTAGATTAATATAAGAGTTAAGCTCTTGAATTAGCTTATAATAGTACTATAGTTCCTTATTTATACTTAGACTATATCTAATAAATATATACTATATATAGTTAATATATACTTATATTATTCTTTTTAAATACTTGAGGCTAAAGACTCGAATTATAAGTTGCTCTATTATCTAAGTACTAGCAAGTATATAAATCGTAATTCTAGTTCTAAAGAAAGCTATTATAATAGCCCTCTATAGTACTTTAATAGACTTATAAGTTAAGTATTAAGTTACTTATTAAGAGGCTTATTTATAGATATTAAAGATTCTAGATAACTAGACGTTATTATATACTAGACTTAAGCTAAGAATATCCGGATATACGTATTAATAGTACTAAATTCCAGAATAAGAGTATGAGAAATACTATACTTTATACCCTTTCCCCTTATTATTCTTTCCGAGAATATTAAGTATAGTAAGGTATTATATCTTATTTAATAAAGATTATTAAATCTAAGAAAAATTAGTTATAGTATATACTAGATATTTACTAAGTATACTTTTAATATCTCCCGAGAGGCGAATTCTTATATAAGTAACCTTATACTAACTTGTAATAAGGTAATATTTACTTAAGGAATAAAGTAAGCTATACCTTAAGAGCTTGTTTTTAGATATAAAGGTATATTAGGAGTATTAAATATCTCATAAATAATTACTAGAGATTATTAACTATAACTAATTTCTATACCTAGTTATAGGGCTATACTTTATATATAATTAGCCTATATATAGTATATCTATAGATAATACTTTATTATTTAATAAGATTCTATAAATATCTTATAGAAAAGTTGAACTTTAGACTAATATAAATAAGTATATATTAAATATATATTAAACTAGGATAGAAAATATACTTAACTTAACCTTATCTAAAATAGTACCTAAATAAGTATATTCTTATATTAACTATTTCTACTTCTTATAGATAAAGTATCTTTATAAGAACTACTATAAGTTATATAGAAATTTATAGTACTCTCGCCTTCACTATTCTATTAAGAGTAATTCCTTGACTTTAGAGAATAAAGTATTTACTAGATATAAATTAGGTATATACTTATAATATATTAAATATATATAAAACTTACTAGGACTCTATTTACTTATTATACTAAGTCCTCTCTCTATTCTTATATAATTTAATTTATTTAAATAGCTTACGAAGTATTTATAAAAGAAAGAAGAATTAAGGAGATTATAAGAGATAAGTCTTAAAGCTTAGGCTTAATTACTTAACTTTTAATTAAACTAAAGGAGTAAATAAACGCGTTTATACGATTTTTCGTGATTAAAGTAGAGATCTTTATACGAGGATAAGCCTTATATATATTAAATATAAGCTAAGTACGACTTTTTTTAATTAAAGTAGAGATCTTTATATAAGGATAAGCCTTATATAAGCTAGATATAAGCGAAGCGCGACTTTTCATAATAATAATAATAATAATAATAATAATAATAATAATAATAATAATAATAATAATAATAATAATAATAATAATAATAATAATAATAATAATAATAATAATAATAATAATAATAATAATAATAATAATAATAATAATAATAATAATAATAATAATAATAATAATAATAATAATAATAATAATAATAATAATAATAATAATAATAATAATAATAATAATAATAATAATAATAATAATAATAATAAAAGTTTATACTTAATTAATTAACTTTATATATAAAATATAGAAATAGATTTTAAGTATTTGTTTTATTTAGTATTATATATATATATATATATATAAGAAATATAAATATTAATTATATAATATTTATAATTAGATTTAGATTTATTTTATAGTTTATAATTTATACTAGAAGTAATACTAGAAATTATATTAGACTTACTTTTATATTAGTAATATATTAAATTCTAGAATATAATATAAAATAGAATATAGAACTTAATATATTACTACTATAGAATTTAATATATTAAATCTAGAATATATATTACTATTAGAGTTAAGGTAATAGTATCTTAGTCCCTAGATCCGGGATAGTTATATCGCTATTTTTAGGGGTCGGAATACTAAAACTAAGTAAGTATTATTAGGGGTAACTAAATTAAGCGAGTATTATTAGAAGTAGCTAAATATAAAGGGGTAGCTAAATATAGAGGGCCTTATCCTAATCGCTATAGCTATTACTTTCCCCGATTTCCTTTTCTCGTATAGGAAGGGTAAGCCTCACATAGCTATTTATTACTCTCTGTTCTTAATAGAGTAGATCTTAGTTCTCAAAGTCTAGTTACCCTCTATTACTCTTCTTCTATTAATATCCCTCACTGTCCCTCTAGAGTTAAGCTAAGGCTATGGGTATAGAAGTTAATATCACCTAGTAGTAATCGTATAACCCCTTAGCGGTTCTTACTAGATACGCTAACTAGTATAATAAGCTTATTATACGAGAGTAGAAAGAAAAGCATACTCTAGAGGGACTCAATATCCTTAGTTCGAAGCTTAATATAGTATACCCTTTATAGTAAAAAGATACAGAAACTACTAAAGAGAATATTAATAGTATTACGAATAAATTTTAGTAGTATATACTAGTAGGAGCTAAGAAGACCCTAACTAGAGCTAATACTTTATAGGTACTATAGATATATAGAACTAAGAGAATAGAAGGAAGCGGTGTAGATGTATTATAAAGGGACTATAATAATATTTCTTTATTTTATCTATAATAATTATTAAGTATTTAAGATATAGTTACTCGGTTAGTACTAGAAGTAGTTTTAGATACTCTATAAACGGATTAATAGCTTTATATTTAGTAGTAAGGACTACTAAAAGGGCTATAGAAAGGATACCTATTAGGTATACTATATAGGATAGAGTAAATAAGAAGATAAGAAATATTAATATTTAGTATAATATATCCTTATCTTAGAAGAAGAATTTGAGCTAGACCTTATACCTAAGGATAAGCTCGTACTAGGATCAGATAACCTCTTACTCCTATTCACTCACCTCTAGGCTAGGGGAACTTGTATATTCCTAATAGAGGACTAGTGCTATATACTTATAATAATCTTCTTTCTATTCATCTTTACCGGGGTATAGCTAGTAGAGCTTATAGATATAATAAAGTATAATACTCCTTATAAGTACTTATAAGAGTATTCCGAGACTCTTAGCCTTAATAAGGAGGAGCTTACTATAGACCTCGATAATTTAGATAATAAATAGTTAGATTTAATAGACTACCCTAAAGATCCTAATTATAACTAAGCTTAATCTTAGAATAATATTAATAATACTAATTACTATAATAATATCAGAGAATCTCCTAATACTAAAAGATACTATAAGGTACTCTATTATAAGGATATCCGACTCTAGATTATATAGAATCCCATATCTAGAAAGTATAATCTAGTTATAATAGAGATTACCCTTAAGTATTATAAAGGTACTAATAAGAAGCCTAAACTATAGGTCTAGCTCTTTCTTTCTTACTAACCCTACTAACCGTGATATATAGTATAATTTACTTCTTTTATAAGGAAGAGCTCCTTATTCTTTATCTAATTACTTATATTATAGCTATTATACTCCGAGATAACGCGATTCTAGTAGATAACTACCTTATAGATATAGAGCCCTTCTTTACTATAAACCTAAAAGACCCTATAAAGGTAATAAGGGTATATTAGAAGCTATTAAAGCTAAAGGTCCCGATCTTTTAATAAGCTATACGGACTACTAATAGTTTCTAAACCTTAGAATACAAAGCCCTTTACTACTTGACTTATATATATTATCTGAATTATCTCGGATAGAAGGTTAGCTTAGAGTAAAAGCTAGCTAGCTACTATATATACTAATATATAAGGAATACTATAGATAGTAAGTATATTCTACTCTCTTACTCTTCCTCTTCTTATAAACTTTATTAGTAGCTACTATAATAGCTATTTATAACTAGATTATGAGATATAAGTAGAACTTAGTAATCTTCTCTAAAGTATATCTTAATATCTGGATTCGATTTAATATTTAATTAGTAATAATAGAGAGATTACTTATTAATAAGTTTATATATACCTTTATATATATAAGTATTATATATAATCTATATACCCTAAAGGATGTCTCTAAGTATATTAAAGATACTATTTCTTATAACTCGAAGATTATTAAATAAAAGAAGGAGTGAAAGGCCCTTTATATCGAGATATACTAATCCGGATTCATTTACTAATCGAAAAAGACAGAGAAGGGTAAGAGATACTAGAAGCTCGGTTAAATAATTAGAAGTGTAACTAAGAAGTAAGAGGAAGATATTAAGAAGGTATTCCGGAGATAGTATTTCTATTATATCTATAATAAATAATTATAGAGATAACTAAATAAGATTAATACTACTAAATATATAGAACCTATTATCTATTACTAATTTCCCGAATAGACCCGGCTATAGGAGGTCTTCTACTACTTCCCTAAGGACTTGAGTCTAGAAGATATTATCTAATACCGGGTTTATGTAATTAATCTAATATTAGTACTCTATTCTTAGTAAGAGATACTATTACCTAAACTATACTCAGTCCCAAGCTATAAGGGCTCTAGTAATAGTTTCTATAGTAATTCGGGTAATAAAGTATTACCCCTAAAATATTCTTTAAGTGAATTATCTCTAGATCTAGAGCCCTTTTCCCTTATCTATAAGAAGACTTAATATATCTTTTTTATACTAGGAAGGAGAAGAAGAAGACCTTCTTCTAGCCTATAAAGATAATGGACTATGTTAAAAGCTACTTATATAAGGAACTAGGACTAATAGTCACTTATTACTATCCTATATATAAGGCTACTAGGCTAGTTCTTAAAACCGTGAATTAATTCAAATATTATATATAAGTTATATATAATATCACGCTTCGGGAGCCACGATATGTATACTAGGGAATAGAGACTAGTCTATATTTTAGGGATATTAAGATCTTAGTAATTAACTCTAAAAATACTAAGAGGTTATAAGCTTATTATTAAGAGAAGGTATCTAGGATAAAAGGTCTCTAACCTCCTCTATCTTCTTTTATTCTTTCCTCTTTCGCATATTATACCGCTATTCTCTTTACTATATATAAGTAGGTAAGGTAATCCGGAGTTATAGATCGGTTTTATATTAGCTAGTATTAAAAGATAGTATTATATATATAAAGATCTTTATCTACTTTTATTATTCTTTGTTCTTTCTTCCTTTATATATTGAGCTATAATATTATTCGCTGTCTTTAGTCGATTAGGGCACTAAATATAGAGAGAGATAAGGGAGGTTATAGGGGAGTTATAAATTAGTCTTATCTAGTTTAGTATTATAGAGGCTAATGTATTTTGGTATTATTTGTATTATGTATTATTAGGGGAGAATAGACGCGATTAGAAAATCGAATATTTATTATACTTCGTCTATACTTTAGTAGTAATAGCGATATAGTACGTCTTCTACAAATTAATTACTGACCTATAATTATATTCTATATTATTGCTTTAGGATTTTTCATAATACGATTAGCGATTTTATCCTACAAATAGCCTATGATAGTAGTAGAGCTAGGATAAGAGTACTATAGTAGCTAGTGTACTAAGACGTGAGTTGTATTAGTATAGTTAGGTTAGTACAAGTTCTGTCCTAAAATATATATACTAGCCCTCAAATCGTCCTAATATATTTGAGCTAGGATAGAACTTATACTAGCTTAACTATACTAGTACGCGGGCTATTTAGTGAGAGAATTACTAGAAACTACGGGCTACCCTAAATATTGTACTAGCACGCTCTAGATCACGTACTAATGAATATACACTACCTAGATACTCTTTTCTAATTAATTTAACTAACTAAATAGTTTATAAAGAATACGTGCTCTTAATAGAATTGAGATGTGTGGCTTATAATAGAAGGTTTATTAGTAGTATTATTTAGTTCAGCTTATTCTAGCTATTTCTATTCTATATATTCCTCTTCTAGATATTCCTTATTCCGGATATCCCTGTTTTTAATATTCTTATATTCTTTTTCCTATTCTAGATATTCCTGTTCTAGATATTCCTATTCTAGATATTCCTATTCTAGATATTCCTGTTCTAGATATTCCTGTTCTTAATAAGGTAGTATTAACTTACCTAATTAAAACAAGGACATTGGGATAACTACTATAATATTAGTTATAATCTTCTTATTAAGATTGAGTATAAGGACGAAAATAGGTATATATAGCGGTATTAGATAAATAATAAACCTATAAATTATAACTATATAATACTAAAAGCAAAGAATAGTTCATCTAGTAGTAGCCCTAAGAATAAGTAGTTATAGAGGGAGTAGGAAGCTATAGAGAGTGCTCGTAAAGCTTAGGAGGCCGCTTAGTCTATATAAAACCAAGTACCTGAGGTTGTGAGCTCTAATAACTCAGGATATACCTCGGGTTTATAGCTAATAACAGGTGCCTAATTAACGGTAGATGGTTGGTATACGGATCTATAGGATGAGAGTAGTAATATAAAGAGGTAGTTCGGGAATAGGGCTTGAACTAGTTATACTAGATGACGGTAATATCTAGAAAGGAGTAAGACAAATGTACTATAGAAAGGTATTTAGGAAAATAAGGCTTAAGATACTTGAATTATAAGAGCTAAATTGCGGTATATCTACTATTATAATAGGTGACTAAGAACTAGAATCTTTATTTAAAATACTATATAGTTTTTTATTCAATTAGTTTAGATACTATTAAGAAAGTCTACTACTAAGTAAACGGTATATATAAGGAAAGTTTATTAGTAGGGGTTTGGTTTTCGTTAGTTATAGCCCAATATTATTTTCTTTTACCTTAGGCTAAGTAAACCATAATTCTACAAAATTCTACTAGTAGATTATAACTTATTCCCTAATAAGTAATAGCTAGGTATTGAGTATATATATCTTCTTAACCTCTTCTTAACTAATATTAACCTTTAAAGGATGAAATATTTTCGTAAATATAAGGAGTTATAATAATTATTTGAAATATTCCCTCTTATATTATCTTATCTAGTATTTATACCTCTTATATTATTATTATATCCTTAACTTTCATCTATATATATATAAAATTCGCTTGTATTTATTAAAGATATCGCTTTACTAATATAAGGATAATAATACTAAGTCGTTACCCTAGCCTTATTTTAACCTTATTAGCCTTAGTAATACTAAAGATCTCGAGAGATATAAATTAGGAGGCTTTTATCTTATTTATCTAAGTAATGTCTACGGTAATAGATACTATAGAGTTATATATAAACTCGGTACTAGTAGCTTCTCTATTATCTAGCTAGTACGAGATAAGATAGAGTATAGGTAAATAGCCCTGAAAATTGTTATTACTAATAACTCGATATCTATTTATATTAAGACCTAATTGAGCTACTATATTACATTATAGTATACTAGTAATATAGAATTTATTATCGAATATTAGTATTTCACCCTTAATAGGCCAAATAGTCGTTATCTATATCTTGTTTTACTTGTTTTAGGCTTATCTATATTTCAGTTATCTACTAGCCTTTCTTCTAGGATCAGATTATAGTTATCTTATAGGGCTAGCTACTAAGCTATAAGGGCCTTAATTAACTTGTATATATAAGGCTTATACTATAGAAGTAAGTTACTTTTATATCTAAATAATTATTTAGTTATCTGAATTATTTACTAATATATCTAGATATAATAACAGCTAATATTCTCTTTAGTCTATTAGATATTAATTGTTATATAGAGAGCGATATCTACTACTTATTTGGTATATCTGAGACGGTACTACTTGAAACCTACTCTAGAGAGATACTAGGTCCGGAAGCTCTAAGTTATATTATAAAGTTACTCGATTTTCTTCTCTCTAAAAAAAGTATAATTAGTAAAGATATTAGACTAATTGATTTTAGCTAGTTGTTTCCGGTTTCGTTATTTCCAGAAAATATACCAGATACCCTAGTTGAGTTTCTAGTATTAGAGGTAATAGTAGGCTTAAAATCTAGTTCTATAAGCGATATTTGGGCTCTCGGTTATTCTATCTTCTAACTTAGATCGGGAAAAAGCCCCTTTTCGGGGTATAAAGTTATCTCTCTGGCGGATTTAATGAGAATTATTATCTAGATTCTCGGTAATATATCTAGCTTATAGGAGGATATATTATTTGACTATAATAGATAACTAATAAAAGAGCTTATTAAAGGCGACTCACTTGAGAAGTAGGAAGGTAAATAGCTAATTAAGGATTTGATCTATAAGATATAGGACTAATCTAAGAATAGTATTATTAAGACTAGTAGAATTCGACTAGAGTATTAAGTATAGAGAGAGGACAGAAATAATGTAGTACGGCTAGCCGTACACTGTCGATTTTCGCGATTTTAGGTAGTTTTGATATTCTGATCACATGACCACGGACATGTCCGAGATCATGTGACTCTGGCATTTCGTATAAGAAGGCCAGAGTTTCTATAGCTATAGAAAAACAATCATATATCACTTTCATACTTTGAGTTCTATGCACTTATACATTGATTTTGTACTACTTTACGTCTACTTTATAGTTATTGTTTTTTGGTGTTTTTACTATTAGTCGATTTTATACTCTATAGCGTTTTATGTGGGTTTTTGTCTTACTACGTTTTTCCCTCCCACAATAAGCTGTGACGATATTCCACCTAGTCACCTAACTATGTCCTATATCCTATATCCTATAGCTTACATGTCCCATATCCCATGTCCTACGCTACTATGTGACACGGCCGCTTCGCTAAGGGAATCTAGATAGAGTACACCTAGGGAAATTTAGGAAACTAAGCCCTATACGGACTAGCGTATTATAGGGTATATATATACTCCTATAACCTCCTATATTCTAGTCTTCTCTTCCTTAGCTTTGAATCGTCTTTATAAGGGACCTTCTACTTTGCTTTCTAAGCCCTAAATACTATACCCGTGATAGTATTCAAAGCTTATTCCCTTTAATCCTATAGAGGATTTCAAACAAACTAAAACACCCTTATTTAACTCCGAATAAAGGCACCGTCACGATTACAGAACCTTAGAACACAAGCTAAAGCTTCAGAATAATAAGAGTAACGAACTACTCTAGACCCTCATATACTAGTAGTATATTAGAAACCCCCGAAAAAAAAACCCCCCGAAAATCGAAGAATCTTATTAAAGGTTATTCTTTGACTAAGTCCTATAGTAATAAGTACCTATAGGCTAGTAACCTGACTACTAATAGTAAGCCTTACCCTATAATCTTATAGGCCCTATATATACGCTAGTAATGAGACTACTAGGGGGGATATATAGAGGAAAAGTGTAATAGGTCGACTTTCTAGGACCTAGGACCCCACGTGACTAGGAAAGATATCGAATTCTTAATAAGCTCCTATTAGATCAAGTTATCCCGTTAGTAACCTTTCGTGATCCGAATACCTCGTCGATGTTCCGGGAGGCTTTATAGACGAATCTATTAAAGAAGGGAACTCCTTATTTATTAGAAAAGTCCTAGATACGGATTACCTAATTACCTCTCATAATCTGAATAACTAGTTTAAGGACCTTATTAACCTCCTTAAGGATATTAACCTAATTATTAAGAGCTACCGAGATACTACTACGAAGCTAGCTAAATATAAGAAGAGATATAGAGACACTAAGGGTGTTTTTGAGAATACTAAGCTCTAGAATACTAAACTCGAGGCAGATATTAAGCGCTATACTATACTCCTTAATCGACTTATACTAGTACTAGCCGCTCTTATATAAGCTCTAGAAGTAGCCCCTGAAATCGACCCTCGAAGCTATAAAGGATCCCTTACTCTATATATACTATATAGAGCCCCTAGAGTAGTTATCCTACCGGACCTAACTCTCTTCTATAGAGATCGTATAGTTTTCGATGACTAGCTAGTCCAAATCAAGAATAAGCTACGAGGAAACGCTAATATATATCTAATAGAGGATTTTAAGATTATCTATGTTTCTAGTAGACTTATAGGTAATACCCTCGCCTTAACTAACCCCCGTATAAACTAGGAAAGCCCTTATTAGTATCGCGAGCTCTCGGAGATATACGATTACCTAAATGAGCTATACTCTAATCCTAATAAGCTATAGAACACCCGTCGTGACTTTAGAAAGCTTATACTTCGCCCTAGTTATATATTTCAAGAGTTCTATACCCGCTTCTTATGATTATCTATAGAAGGCAATATTACTAAATAGCTCAAATAGGAGTTAAACGAGAAGCTCCCGGCTAAGCTCTAGGAATTGGTATATATATATTATAATAACCCTTCCGTCGATATTATCTACTTTACTTAGTTCTATACTATAAACGATTAGTAAATCCGAGCTTTATATAATAAGACTAAGGAGTATAAGAAGATAATAGTAGGAATAACTAAGTCCTCTTCTCTATATACCCTATAATAGGTAGTTAAGGAAGAGTCTATATCTACTACTATAGTCAAGTACGAACCCCCCTAGAAGCGTAAGTAATACCCTATAATAGGTAATCCCTCGACTATTAAGTGCTTTAACTATAACGAGTTCAGCTACTATATTTATAACTACTCATATAAGCGTACTATAGAAACTAAGGTAACTCTATCTTAGGTCGAGCTAGGCCTATTCCCGCCGGAGGCTTATAGTAGAGGTTCTAATTTCGAGTAAGAGCCAGAAAACGAGTACCTCTAGAGAAAGTCTCTACTCTAGGGGCTTATAGTATTAATATAGTAGAAATAGACTTGACTCATCTAATAAGAGGAGATACTCTTATAATACTCTATATTATTAATATAAATGAATTAGGAATTAAGTCTTCTTCCCTTATTAATACTAGAGCAAATAGATATACTTTTATTAATACTAAGCTCACTTAGTTTATAGAGTAATTCCTAGGAGTTGAGCTATAACCCCTCCCTTTACTATATACTATACGAGGATTCGATAGTAAACTAGTAGAGTCTACTAAGAAGTATATCGATATACTACTCTTAATTAATAGATACGCTATTAAGGTACCTATAATTATCCTGAACCTTAGAGACTATAATATTATCCTTAGTAAGAAGTAGGCTATATATATAGACGTTCTAGTCGACTACTAGAGACGTAGGCTTATATAGCCTAAGAATAATCCTAAGACTACACGATACAACTATATTATTAGTACTTCTTAGTAATAGCTAGAGAAGTAGACTAATAAGAAACACTAAAAGGACGCGAATCGTCGGGATACTATTATAAGTTATTCTTAGAAACCTACTATTCTTAAGTAGTCGTCTACCTTCTAAATAGACTAGAGAGAATCGTATAAGTCTATAAAAAAGGAACTTCTATAGCTATAGTAAGAAGTTATTCCTAGAAAGAAGCTAAAGAAGTATAATAAGACCCTTGATAAGGAATAAACACTAGATCTAGTTATCTTTACTACTATAGTATTTAACTTCGTAGCTAAGAGAAAAGAGAATATTATTAGCTAAATCTCTATCTATGAGATCGATAAAGAACTTGAAGCCCGCGAACGAGAAGCTATCCCCGGACTAGAGGACTAATAACTAGGAGAAATAGAACTCTAATAGCTCTAGAGGATATTATCCCCTAAGCTTAAGGAATATACGTCTATTTTCTCAAAAAAGGAATTAGATACCCTATCGCTATATAGATCATATAACTATAAGATTCAGATCAAAGGTCTAAAGGGCACTAAGAGTATTAGATATTAACTACTATACTAGTAGTCTACTTAAGAGCTTTAGGAAGTTAAACGCTTCTTAGAAGATAACTTAGTAAAAGGCTTTATTAAAGCTAGTTAAGCCCCCTTTACCTCACTAGTTCTCTTTATAAAGAAAGCAAATAGAGGACTATACTTCTATATCGATTTCTGTTACCTAAACGATATTATATAAAAGGATCGATACCCCCTCTCTTTAATTAATAAGACCTTAAGCCGATTATCTAAGGCTAAGATCTATACTAAACTTAATATCTATTAAGTCTTCTATTATATAGCTATAGACCTAGACTCCAAAGAACTAACGACTTTCTATACCTACTATAGAATATATAAATATAATATTCTTTAGGAAGGCCTAACTAATAACCTAGCTATATATTAATACTATATAAATAATACGCTTTTCGAGTACTTAGATGATTTTTGTACTATATACCTAGACGATATCCTAATTTACTCGGAAGACCTAGTAGAGTACGAATAGTATATATGAAAGGTACTCGATAAGCTATAGCTAGCTAGACTTTAAGTAAATATTAAGAAGTTAGAGTTTAAGGTCACATATACGAAATACCTAGGCTTTATTATCTCGACTACTAGTATTAAGATAGACCCTAATAAGGTAGAAGTTATATGGAACTAGTAACCTCCTACGATAATTAAGGGAGTATAATCTTTCCTAGGATTCTATAATTTTTATAGATATTTTATTAGGGAATATAGACGAATTATAAGACCCTTTACTATATTTATAAAGAAGGGTATTTTATTTAAGTAAATAAAGTAATATAAGGAAGCTTTCGACTTCCTAAAAGGAGTTATAGTTTCTACCTCGGTTCTACGATATTATAATCTAGATCTCCCTATAATAATAGAAATAGATACCTTAAAAGGAGTTATTACTAGCCTATTCTCTTAGTAAGACCCGGAAATAGGCTTCTAGTACCCTATAGCCTACTTTTCAAAAACTATACTACTAGTAGAGCTTAACTATAATATATATAATAAGGAAATACTTATTATCGTACGAGTATTAGAGGAATAGAGAGTAGAACTAGAAGGTCTTTAAGATACCCCCTTTAAGGTCTATTCTAATTACTATACCTTAGAATACTTTATAACTACTAAGAAGCTCTTACCTAGATAAGCTAGATAAGTAGAGCTCTTATCCTAATACTACTTCAAGCTTATATATTACTCCGGAAAGTCGAACGAACGAGCTAATGCTTTATTAAGGAGATAGGATAAAATAGATACTTAAAGATAAGTAGAGGAGAAGATACGAACCCAAGTACTCCTCCCTAGAGATAAGATTAACCCTAATATAGTCAATGACCTCTAGCTAGTAGTAATACTTTATAGAGTTAGCTATTAGGCCCCGACATCGGCCCAAAGAACTAAGTATATATAGAGGATTACCTAGAAGTAGCTAATACCCTTATTAGAGGTATAATTCTACTAGAAGAAAGCATTCTCCTAGAGGCTTTACTAGCTGTATCTTATACTATAGTACTACTAGAAGCTCTCGCTAAGTTTAGTAGCTTATAACTAGTAGATAAGATCCTATAAGATAATTGAACGTCACTAGAGCTAGATGAACTATATACTATAGTATAAGCTGAGAGTGATATCTAGGTACTATAAGATAGACTTCTCTTATACTATAGTAGACTCTATATTACAGACGACGAGATAATTACTAGACTCCCTTTATAGACTACCCTAATCCGTAAAGTACACGATAAACCCTTATCTAGATACCCTAGATATACAAAACTCTATTAATTACTTAAGGAACAATATTACTAGCTATTTATAGGTAAGGATATCGATTAATATTATAGTAATTACTACTCTTATAAGAGATTATATATCTCACGAGATAAGAAACCTAGTTTCCTTTACCTATTACTTGTTCCTAATCGCCCCTAGTAGTATATTACTATAGATTTTAAGAGCTATCTAGAAAGCAAAGTAGGGTATAATATAGTAGCTATATTCGTGGACTAATTATCGAAATACCTAATCACGATTATAGCTAAGTAGCTAGTGCCCCTATTTCTACTATATATCATATATTAAGTAGGTATTCTAGAGATAATTATATTAGATCGAGGACCTTAGTTTATTTCTGATTTTTGGAACGAGTTCTATACTAGAATCGGTACTAAGCTCAAGCTCTCTACTACTAATTACCCCTAGATAGATAACTAGATAGAGATAATTAATTAATACTTCGATTAGAGATTATGCCCTTATATTAACTATTACTAGGACGACTAGGACAACTAAGTAGCGATTATCGACTACTAATAAGCCTCCCTTTAGTATGAAACTATCGGCTAGTCCTTATTTATAACAAAAAGGGATACGAGCCTCGTACCGCTTTCGACTAGGACTCCCCTATAAAGGCTTACTCGCCTAAGGAGAAGCTTAATAGGGATGAAGCTAAGCTATTAGTGAACCGATTACACGAATCATAGTAGCTCACTTAAGGCTATATAGAGAAGGTATAAGAGTAGTATACTATATAAGCTAATAAGTACTATTATCTAATTAATTTCAAAGTAAGTGATAAAGTATAAGTTACGACAAAGTACTAGAAGACTAATCGCCTAAGCTATAAGCTAGGGAACTAAATAGAAGGCACCTTCGAGATTCTAGAGGAGTATAGTCACTCGTTTCTACTAAAGCTACTAGAAACTATAAAGGTTCACCTAGTATTCTATATAGAGAAGCTATAGAAGGACTCTAGAAACCCTCTACTAGGTTAAGCTAATCTAGAGCCTCTATTAGTATTTCTAGAGGATAGAGAATAAGAATACAACATAGAGCGGATCCTAGTAGTAAAGCTAGTAAGAAAGAAGCTAAAGTATAAGATCTAGTAAGTAGGTTAAGACGAGGATCCTAAGTAGTATCCGGCCTCTATACTAAGTAATAGCCCTCTAGCCTTATAACGTTTCTACGAGAAGTATAGTAATAATACCGAACTACTAGGACCTCTATATAACCTTTAATACTAGCTAGACTATATAAGAGACGATATTCGACTATAGCTATATAAGGACAACGATATACCTTCACAAGTCACATGACCTCAGACATATCCGTGATTATGTGACATGTATGAGTATTATAAGAACTACTGAAAATACTAAAAACGATAGGGACAACGACTTTTCCTAAGCTCGAGAATAAGCTTACTCTAAAGGGGGGAGTAATTATGACGATATTTCACCTAGTCACTTGACTATATCCTATATCCTATATCCTATGTCCTATATCTTATACTACTATATAACGCGGCCGCTTTACTAAGGGAATCTAGATAGAGTATACCTAAGGAAATTTAGGAAACTAAGCCCTATATAGACTAGTGTATTATAGGGTATATATATACTCCTATAACCTCCTATATTCTAGTCTTCTCTTCCTTAGCTTTGAATCGTCTTTATAAAGGACCTTCTACTTTGCTTTCTAAGCCCTGAATACTATACCCGTGATATAAGCTATATCCTTAATACTTCTCGGATATTATCTAGAAGCCTATAACTATAAAGATTAATAATGAGACAGATATACTTCTAGAGGTAATACTAAAGATTTCGGAGAATGAGGTAGCTTTACTTTACGATTTCTTATCTAAAATCTTTATATACAATTTATAAAAGCGCTTAAGTACTAAAGAGATACTAAGTTATCCTTAGTTCTATATAGATAATTAGACTATAATAAGAGAATAGTGAACTAATTTAGAGGGTCTCGAATATAGCTATTAACTAAACGACTATGACTCACGTAACTAATACTAGTTACAAATTCCAAGCTAGAAGGCTATATATAAACTATTATAGACTATACCCTGCTTTTCTAATAAGTACTTATTAAAGCCTGAAAAGTAGAGTTCATTAAGCCTACTAACTCTCAAAGCATCTAATATTGTTACTAACTATAAGTAATAACTAGATAGCTTTATGAAAAATATAGAAGTTAGAAGGTATAATACTATAGAAGGTTAATTAAATATATATTATTAAATGAGAGTGTTATTGAATGAGAGTGTTATTAAATGAGAGTATTATTAAATGAGAGTATTATTAAATGAGAGTATTATTAAATGAGAGTATTATTAAATGAGAGTATTATTAAATAAGAGGATTTATAAGTAGTAATTAGGATAGTAAAACTAGGTATAGTATTAATGATTTTTATAGGATATACGGATCCGTTAAATAGGGTATATAAGTAGACACATCTCATAGAGAGAATAGTGTAACTTCATTATTATTCTAGCCCTAAAATCAATCTATAAATCCACTCCTAGTACTCTAATCTTCGTAAGTTTATATATTTACTCCTTTCTAACATGTACTAGTACCAAAATTTTCCCTATAATAATATTACGGATACTATCTTCCCTATTAAGTCTGTTACCTACTAAGGCTATATTAGTCTATTCGGGTATAGTAGAGACCGTACTCAAGGTATTAACTAGTCGGTAGAGGTTACTAGAAGATTAGCGCATTACCCTACTATAACTACTTTTTGAGTCTCGTAGAGTACTATACCTGAATTACCCCTAGAGTCCGGATTCTAATGCAAATTCAGATCATAGTCGTATAAGTAAGGTAGTCCAATTACTATATAAAGTCAAGTATACTTTCCGAAATTGTGAGGAGGATATAGATATTACTAGCCTTAGTGTAAGGGAAGTGATTATTTTTACAAGCTAAAGTAACTTCTATAAATGAACTAAGAGACTTATCACTGTGAGAAAATCAATATTACTATCGAGTTACATGATTCTCTAAATAGAGATAGAATCTGAGCGAAAAGGAAATTATTTCCATATTTTGGCTAATGTCTGACTTCTAGAGGGAGGATCAGAAAACTTCTAGTCCAAGGGGCCGTCTACTAACTCTACTTGAGCTTCGTATAATACTATTACTTGATCGCCCCTAGAGTCCGCTGTATTTTCTACTACTAGAAAGCAAGATCGATCTCCTCCCATAAATATTCCCTTCCCATTATCTCTAATATCACCTTGTTCTCTTCTCCTATCCAAGGGACGCGTATTCTCTTCGCTTGTACTCTCACTAATGGGACCTAATAATGTGTCTCAAAGTTAGGATAGTATATAGCCGCTAGTGTCGATTTCTGTTTAATATTTCTTTTCTCAACTTGTAATAGTACTTGATGTATCTGGGAATGTGAAGCAGTATTGTGATTAGTGTCTAATACTTTAGGACTAATTAGTAAGTGAAGATGTTCCGAGATTAATAGTAGTTTGAACTCAAGATTATACGTTATATTATCCCTGATCCTAATGTGTTTGAAGAAACCTTAGAAGGGCTACTCTTGATATTCTGTAACTAGTGCCGACTCTACTATAATAGAGGGACTTCGAGAGGTTCGTAAAGCATAGTAGTAGCCGTTATCTATAGGTATTAGCTCATTGGGTAGTGTCGGAGTATTATCGGTAGGTGTGGGGCGAAGCTTGCGCCGTTTTGTAGGTCGTGGATCCTCGTTATCCTCGTCGCTTGTATTGTGACTCTAATCGCCGTCTTCGGGATAGTAGTTATCGCGGCTGATCTCTCTATTTCGTTGGTATTAATACCTTTCTCCCTCCGGCTCTCGTTCTTCGTTATCGCCATCATCTTCCTCCTAGCCACAGTGTGGGCTCTGATAGGGTCGATAAGCGACCGATAGATAATCGCGCTAATTTTTCGATAATCGATAATCGACTATCGATAATAATAATTATCGATCTAGGTAGTGAGGGGCCCGGCAGAATCTACCCCTCCTGCTCTCTATTCTAATTAATTAATTAATTAATTAATCTTTATACTAGTCCTTTAAAGAAAATAAATAATTTGAGATATATTAAAAAAATATTAGTTTAAGTCATTACTTTATTAATCTATTAGCTAGCTAACTACTTTACCTTAGATACAAAAGTTAATTCCTTAACACCTAACCTAGTTATTTCGCCCGTAACCTAAGTAACCAAACTACCCTATAGTACTACTATAAGGCGTTTACTAATCCTACTAATACCTATTATTCCTAATCTCATTCGTTAGACTAGCTTCATATCCTTTTCCTAGATAGTGACCCGCTTTATATAAATAGCTATAAGGTTTATTACTAGAATGAGATTAGTATAAAAATTAGTATAATTAAGAAAAATGACTTATACTCAAACTCTGTGATAAGAAGCGCCTCTATAGACTCTTATAAAGCCTCTAAAGCTAAAGCTTAGATACATAAACTTTCTCCTCTAGGTCTACTCTCCTAAGCGAGAACTTCCTTTACTAATCGTATAAATAGTACCTTTGGAATTAATAACTCAGTAGACTTCTAATATCTTCTAATTTCTTAAAGAGCCTTAGCTATAAATCTAGTTAGTATATATACTAATCTTTCTACTAATTAACTTACTACTAAGTCTAAACCTATATTTCTTCCTTATAGTTAGTACCTTATAGACTTTTGTAATGATTTTCTTTCTTAGAGCTTTACTTATAGTAATACGCTTGCCGCTAGTTTACTTGATTTGCGCTATAATTAAATAATTAACTAGAGATTACGATTACTATATCTTAATTAATAGAGCGATTAGTATAAAGTAAGAGACGTACTATAGAAGGGGTTAATTAAGGGGTTAATAGAGGGGTTAATAGAGGAGTTGAAGTAGTATAGTTAAAGGAAAGGTATTAGCTAAGGTGAAGCAATAAAGAAAGTAGGGTAATAGCTTAAAAAAAATTTCCTATACCTTAAAAGTGAATTTTTTGAGTCTTTGATATTATAAAGTCAATTTTGCTTTACCTTACCTCACTTACCTTTCGATCTCTTCTTAACGACTTAACTATACTACTATATAACTCTGTACTATAACCTATAAGTTAGTATTCTAATATACTAATTAATCTACTAATCTTTATTTAGATCGTCCTTATAGTATATTCTATAGTAATGGACTATAATTAGTATACCAAATACATTAGTAATCGTAAAACATCACCGATTATTATTGAATTATCCCTAGAGCCTAAAGTGAGTCTATACTCTTTTTATACTAATCTTTATACTAATTACGATATTATAGGATAGTGGCTAGAATATACCTTCTATACCTCAGCTTCTCTAGGCTAAAGATATAGTATCTTAACTAGCCTCTTCTATTAGATCTATCTATATTACTACTCGTAAGAGAAAAGTACTAGAGGATTTATCTCAAAACCTAAATACTATAAAAGTATATAAGCGTAATAAAGATCTTTCGAAAGACTCTATCTATAGTTAGATTAAGAAGGCGAAGGTAGTAGATTAAAGTATAATTATAGTAGTAAAATATAAGGTAAAAAGCTTAGTAGTATATCTGAGTACTTCGCTAGTAAGATAATAGGAAATACTATAGGAATCTATTACGAGTACTAAATTAAAGAGGTATTTTTAGAATATTCCTATACTAATCTTTATACTAATCTAGCTTTAGAGAATAATAAAGAAAGGATTAGAAATCGGTTAAAAAATCACTTAGCTATAACGAGTATAGTAGCTTATATATAGCTTAGGATAATAGTAATCTAGTATAGGAAGATATTAAATATAATCCCAAGTATAAGGTAGAGTTTAAGGAAATATAGAAGGCTAATAAGAAGCTTAATTAAGAGGAATAGATTAAGGAAATCTCAGGTAATGTGAGAGATATAGCTAATAGTAAGTAAAGATAGTTAGTTAAAGTATATAACCTCTTTTTGGGTTAGTATAAAGATTAGTATAAAACTAAGTAATATAGGTATATAAGTATATTAAGTTTACGAGATAGTAGAAAGAGTAGCGAGAAGAGAAGAGATCCCTATTTAAGAAGCTTGAATTAGTATATACTTAGTATAGATTTTACTTATCTTTCTATTACTTACTAATTATTATATAGTAACTATATTACACTTAATAGTCCTCTTTCTGAGTTCCTTATACTAGGCGAAAAAGCTATTTAGAGAAACTTTACTAGTTAGTATTAGAGAGATAATAACTAAGTTAACTTTCCTAGTCTTACTACTTAGTAACTAGAATCCGAGACTAAGTTAAATACTACTAGCTTTAACTTCTCTACTTAATCTCCTAAAAGCTATAAAGTAATAATAGTACTAGTATATAGTAAGGGGGAACTCATAGATAGTAGCTTATACTAATATATCTTCTTATCTAACTCTAAATTATAAGTTATAGAAGATACTAAAGCTACTTAAGAATATTTAAGAAACTTCTTTAGTAACTAGGAGTAAAAGTAGTAGTTAGCTAGGTATTATATCTCTGAGATATTAGGAGTTATAAATCATAAAGAAAATAATTACGATTATACTAATTTTTGTACTAATCTTCTTACCCCTTACTTATATCTATAAAAGTATATAGAATCCTACTCCTTTTCTAATACTTTAAGTATTCTATTATCTCTAATATCTTAGCTATTATCTAGGTCTTATCCTATAATACTATATAGCGAGTACCTGAAAAGATTCGCTCTACTTTAGTACTTATTACTAGAATTAAGAGAATATTAATCACTATAAGTAAGAGCTTCGGGTAGCGCTTTCTTTGTATTTCTTAATACTACTATTAAAGTATAGACAATTTCCTAATATCTAATAGCTTATTCTAATAATAATCCTCTTATTCGTCTTAACTTATTACTTATATATATCCCTCTAATATCTAAGTAATCTTATTAAAATCGTCGAGTTCTCTCTATATTAATTACTTAACCTCTTCCCTTAGTATCGAATTACTAGGGGTAGATATCTAATCTCGATATTCCTCCTAAAGCTTTTTGACTTTAGTTAAGGTAAGCTGAACTTATCTTTTCTCCTAATTAGCCCTAATATACTTTATATAGTGATTCGGATAAAGTATAAGAGTAGTAGTATAAAGAGGCGTATTATCGGACTTGCGGTAATATATATTAAAGACCTATTACCCTTTCCGGATTCGACTACAAAAGTCTTTATTATATATATATGTTTTCTATTATACTATAGTTAGTATTATTAAATCAAGTAATAAAGATTAGTATAAAGATTAGTATAAAGATTAGTATAAAGATTAGTATAAAGATTAATATAAAGATTAGTATAAAGATTAATATAAAGATTAGTATAAAGATTAATATAAAAATTATTACTTACTAGTGATTTATTAAACTATTAGATTAAAATATCTATTATAAAAAGCACTTGATTAATAGTTATAGTATCTCCTTAAGTCTTAAGAATAGCTCTTTGGAATAGTTTGAGAAAGGTAGTAATTATCCGAAGCCTTTCTTACTTACTTGGAATAAGGTAATCTAGCCCTAAGTCCTCGAGATACTCCTTATAATAAGTATAAAGCTAAGTATACTTCTTAAGAGCGATATCAAGTATTATATACTAGCTATTCCATCGCGTCCGATTATTAAGAGGAATTATTCTTCTAGTAAGAGCTTTAAATCTAGTAATCTAACTAAGAGAGTAACGAATATATATAATAATATTATAAAGCTTACCTAATAGCCCCAAAAGTCGAAATTTTATCTATTTCTCTATATTACTTAATAAGAGTAAGTCTTCCGAATCTCTCAAGTCCTCTTCCTTATTAAGGGCTTCTAATTCTTTATCTATAAAGACTTTATGAAATAAAAAGGCTTATATAGAAAGGTTAATAATATATCCTAAATAACGAACCCGCTATTATAAAGCATCTTATTCTAATCCTTCTTCTTTTAGTAAATACGACTTAATAGCTCGATATAGTATACTATTTATAGTAGTATTATTACCTATAATAGCTCTAAGTTACTTAGTAATACTATAGTCTTTAAGTACAAGTTATAAAACCGAAAATTAGTCTTCTCTTAAATAACCTAGTATTATACGAAGAGCTAGAAGGGCCTTTATATAATTCTCGTCTTATCGTTTAATAAAATATATAATAATACCTAAAAGAAGGTATCCTTATAGAGAAGTCCAGATATTAAGAGTAATATAAATACTCGAAATTATAGACTAGAGTTTTCGTCGTATAATATCCTTTGAGCTAACCTAGTACTCCCTAAGTTTTTTTCTTATATAAGAGTGAGGTGTAGTAAGAAAGGCCTGAGATTCTAGATTAAGTACTCGATAAAGGATATGAAATTCGGGCTATTTAACTATTCGAAAAAGTAGACTATAGATAATAATTAAGGAAATCAAAGCTTCGTAAATATTACCCGATTAAGGTATTATTGAAAGATATGTGTATCGATTTCGGTTAATTAGCTAGATAACTCTACTTTTATATAAAGCTACTATAGCTAGTTAAGTACTTTCTTCTAAAGTAGACTAATTTCCGCTTCTTCCTTAATAATAATACTATATTATAACTTGAGATGATATTATTGATTAGTAGAGACTATAGTAGAGTAGATAAATAGTAGGTTCTCTATTTCGTAAGGAATACAATAATAGAGTTTACGATCTTCGTCTATATCTAGATACCTGTGACGAGTATAAGCCTAAATAGCTTTTACCTATACTCTATGTTTTTTGGAACGAGACTTAGATTAAGTCGATTTAATAGTAGTAGAGGCTAGATATTAAGTCGAGTCTATAGTAGTAGAGGCTTAATAAATTAATGAGGTAGTTTCGGAAGCTATATTTGAATAATAGAAGACAAAGTACTATTATATATAAAGGAGATAATAAAAGAGAGTATGAAAATTTTGATTCTTTTTAGAAGAAATAGCGGTGTGAATCTTATTATCACGTGTTTAATACTAGCTAGTCTACCTTATAATATACTATTAAATAGAAAGTTAAAAAGTATAAAAGTATATTTATAATAGTTTACTTTTATACTAATCTTTATACTAATCGGTTTATAATTAAACTAGAAAGCTAGATATTCCTATATTATTATATAATAGGGGTCTACTTTTATTAATAGGATTATCGATAAAAGTGGGCTCTAGCTATTAAGCGAGCCCTATCACATCGATAGTATTAGTAATAATTATATTATCTATATTATATAATAGACTATTAAATAGAAATATAATAGTATAGTAATCGACCAGACGGCAAGCCCGCATGCGGAAACCGCGACCCCCGCATCGGGCAAGGCGCGCGCACGGGCCGGCCGCCGCTTTGGCGGGGTATAAGAACGTCGCGTCGTCCATCGCTCGCTCCTTTCCCTCCTTCTTCCCTTTCCAACAACCCCAACGGCCCTCCACCTCTGCGACCTTCATGCGCATTCGGCCCTTCTGCCTAGAATCCGACCCCTTCCCACCAGGCTCCCCTGATCCGCCGCGCCGCAGCTGAAGAGAGGAAGACCGCGCCCAGCGAGGTGCGGGGCAGCTTCGACCAGAATCCGCGATCGCCCCCTATAGCTTCGATGCTGCCGAGCAGCTGTGACACCGATCCCCCTCACAGGCGCGCCTCCGCATTGGCCGAGTTACGAGCTCAGCAGCGTCCAGACCCTCTCGTAATCTGCCTCGTCGTCGCACCATCACCGTCCCTCACTGCAGCGTGCTCCGGAGCCTGAGAGGCCATGCACACGGTCTGCCCTCGTTGCAGCACGATGGCCAGTCGCAGAAATGCCTCACGACGACGCGGCCTGGCTTCTGCCTAGCTGAGCCCCAGGTGCCGCAGGTGGATGACGCGTCGGGAGCTTCCTGGTGAGTTTCCCCGTTGCCGCAGCACATGTCGTATTCGTCTTGCTTGCGTGGCCCTGGGCTGATTCGAGGCGGCAGGATCATACGAGACTCTCATTCCTTGGAGGATTCGCCAATTGGACCGCGCCAGCTGCAGGATTGGCAGCTGAGACGCCGGACGACGGGAAGGAACTGGAATGTGCCAGTCTACCAGTCTGCCTGAAGCCTTCGGACGGGCGGAGAGGGCAATATCCGAAGTCATGCACCTCCCTCCTCGTACGACGATCGTCGCTCCTTCCTGCTCAGCTCTTCACGGCCTCGCCGACGATCGAGAGATGATACTGAGATCGGCCGATCGTGGTGCATAGCGAAGTGGGATAACGGCTGCGGATGGGCATATTCCGGTATGAGAGCGCAGGATCGACGGTAACAGGGCCTTGCAGCTGCGGCGGATCTCTCTGCACGCGAGGGGCCGCATTAACGCCGAGTCATTTTTTCACGGAGAGGGCGTCAGAAGGGCGGAAGCCTGGCCTAGCGGTCCTGTACGGCGGGCCACAGAGCGTATTCCGGTTCTGCGAGGGCAGTGCGAGAAGCTTACATGAACCCGTTGATTTCCCCGTCTCTACCATCTCTTTTGCAGTCTAGTTATACAGCCAGCAGCCAGCGGAGAACTTCTCGACTACTCCCAATCATTCCCACCCGCTCAAGATGGCCACTCTTGCCTTCAAACCGTATACCTACGTGCCAACTCCTCCGCGCTCCAAGAGCACAGCAACTCGCCGCAGACCTGCCCCGGAACAAGTCAGCATCCTCGATAAGCTCCAGCAGATCAGGTCGAGCAGTGCATTACTCAACACGCCGCGGCCAGTGGCAGCAGCAGCAGCAGCAATGCCAGTAGCTGATGGCAACGGGGGCTACAAGCCCGGAATTCGAGGTATGCTCCAAGATGGAGATGTGTTTAACTTGTAGCAACATTAACTGACGTGTGGGAATTTGACCAGGGACCAGCACTGTTTACGGCGGCAGCGATAAAGAAAATGACGACGAAATCAACGACGACGGCCGCGACCTTCCCACCGTCGAAAAACTGCTGCTTACCAAGCTACAAGAGCAGGGCTTTGCCGCGGCTGACCCCAACCCAGGCCACAAGGAGCGAGGAGTTGAGGAGGCAGCTGCAGATGAGAGGGGCGGTGCCATTGACCGCCACGGGTCAGTACCAGGCGATAACTTTGGGGGCAGCCCAGGTGAGCGCGCCCACTACCCTCTGTCGTGGAAATGGACGGCCAGTTTTGCTGACACGGTGTAGAAGATCCAATGGTCCTGCAGGGAGATGGCGACTCGAGTGCCTCCGAAGCCGAAGTCAATGACAATGCTCTTCGTGCCGAAAGTGCAGCAGCACCAGGCGCGGGCCTTTTCGATAACCCAGAGACAGCCATCGACTCGATGACTCCGGCCCCTCCTTGCAGCTCCGATGGGTGGCACGATATTGATGACTTCCTCGAGACGGCGCCGCGCTTGCCGCTTGCGGAACAAGGAGCTTCGACGTCAAATTCCATACACGCCGCCCCTTCGCCCCTCTCGAGCGAGCCATTGCACGACAGCATCGGTGCTGTGGACCTCCATCCGCACCGCGCAAGATCCGAGGCCACGACCTACGCTCGCCCCCGAAGCCCGCCTCCACGCTGCGCTAGAGCGTCACCACCAAAAAACCAGCTCAGTCAAGAGGATCATCTTCATACCGGTCGAAGCGTAGCAGACGAACACCGGCTAGTTGGCCCTGTACGCAATGCCGATCCCGTTGATGAGAGGGAGAGGCGGCAGCAGGAGGAGGCCGAAGACAATGATGAGGATGCATCCTCGAAGAGTGAACATCCTCCAAGCCTCCAAGGCGCCTCTGTCGGGAAGTGCAGACCTCTCCGTGAAAACAGTGTCGTCTTGGGTATGGAAGCAATCGAGCAACCGCAGGCGGACCCCGATTTGCTCGATTGGGAGGCAGACTCCATGGCTCCAATGCAATTGGAGGTGTGGCCAAGGGGATCCGCCCGTGAATTATCACAAGCGATAAACGAGGCGGGGTGCGACAGTCACAGCGGCGACGAGCTCAATAACACCGAATCGGATGAGGATGACGGGAAACCACGTCCTATAAAGCGGAAACGGCCATCCTCGTCTCAAGACGGCCCAATGCACAAGAAGCCCAAGCCCCGCCTTCAGCAGAGGTCTACTGGCCAGCATAGACCACGCTCCAAGCCTCACAAGCGCTCTCCCAAGTCGCACCCCCCACCTGATCAGACTTCGAGAGTTGCCGCGGTCCCTAGTCCCCAGGCTCGACCTTCAGCACCACACGCCACGGATACAGACATGTCGCCCGACTGCTACAACCTTAACCGATCGTCCAGAGCCGCCCTGCCGACGCTGACTGAGGTTACGTTCCGCCCGCACTCCCCACACTGCTGCTCCTTCACTGCAGTGATCCGGGACGGTAGTGCCGAGCGAGGAGTCTCTTTCGGCCAGCTTGCCCAACTCATTGCAAGCATCGGCCATGTGGGGAAGATTGATGACTTCAGCATCAAGCCGATGGAGCAACATTCGTTCCTCTTGACAGGCTTTAGCTGGCATACCCCATCCCGGCCCTCGTCCAGTGGCACGACTTTGTCGACTGCCGCGGAGGCAGGCCGTGACCACGTCAATGCTATGCGTACCCGACCCCAGGAGGGCAGAGCCGTTGATGCCAGGGCTCTTGCATCGCGAAGGAGCAAGCCGTCAATCAGCGATGACGATAGTGGTTTGAGCGACAGCGATTCCGAGTCTAGTAGCGACGATGACGAATGTTCGAGCGAGGGCGAGCAGGGCCGTTCGAGCACGAGCAAGCACAGCCGATGGCCAGACCTAGACGAGCAGCGCTTGCTGGCATACAAGAAAGAGGACAAGTCTTGGAAGTGGATCTTCCGCAAATTCCCAGGCAGGACTCGGCCCGCAATACGTACGCGCTGGAACATGATACGGCCCAGAGGCGAGTAGGCTTCCTCCCGCAGGTGGACAGGCGGTAGCTCAAACTTTGTGTGCCTACTTATCCATTGACGTCTGCTGTGACAAATGTCTCAAAAGGATCTTATCCTTCTGTCGGCCAGTCCCGACGTGGGAGTAGGTACGGTCGAGGGAAGCGGTGTTCAAGGTGAGGAGGATGAATCAGACATGGGTGAAACACCACAAAAGAAGTGGAGAGGTTGACATCAGAAGGGGACATGAGGTGCAACGTCTTTATCGGCAACAATTGATGTATTATACAATAAGTTGCGTGTTTGTTGGCATCCCTGGTATCACATTGTATCGTACGGTTTTCCCCAGTACCTGACTGAGTTCCCGTTATTCTTAGAAAAAGTGTTGTCCTTCACAAGCCGGACCATCACGCCATCGCCAAAGTTCTTCGTGAGGATATTCCTTTCTTGACAAGATCTAATCCGTGCGTGTCCCCACTTCGACCTCTCCCATGAACGTTCCGCAATCGTCACCAGAATCTACCTCGTCCCTTGCCTCTACACGCCATTGGACAGTGACTGGGGTCGCCAATGATAGCATCTCGAGTTCAAGCAGGTTCAGTCCGACTGGAAGGAGGTGGGGTAAGGAGTGGATTTATATTACCGCTGGGTTTGAAACTGTCGAAGGTGGTCAGAAGGATTAGAGGATGTGGTGGGTGATATGCGCTAGTCTTTGCAAGGAATCTGGATTCCTCACATCTGCGACTAGCATCGAGAAAGGGTAGGAAGCCGAGCAAGAGTGGGTCAGCGTTGGTGCTGGTGCTTGGGAGTGCCGACTTGCACGTGGAGACAGGTTGGGAATCGCAGGGGAGACTGCGTTTGAGACGTCATTTGGCGACTATGCTCCATAAAGATTAGTTGGGGAACCGGCGGCATCTTCGCTTGCTTGCCGCCGATACCGAGGAATGAGTCACAATTGGTGTGCAGCTGATGCGACCCCACAAAGTGCGGCACCAACCAACAGAACAGTCACGACACGGAGGGCCTCAGAGACGGAAGAAAAATAACATTATGGCTAACTCCATTCTTGCCTATAATGTCCGCAAGCAAATCTGCAAGCAAGCAAGCTTGCCTACAGGAATGCCGCCTTGCTCAGCGTGCTTCTTCATCTTAGGTACTGAATCGGGGCGCCTCGGCGGCGGTGAGAACATCGTCTTTGCGCTACAAGATCACAAGGGGAGGGCGATATGCATGCGCATCCAACGCAAATTTACGGAAGGGACTTCATATGTTTTAAATAATGAAGTGAATTTCCGGAAAGCTATCGAGAGTTTCGGAATCTTGGGCTTCCAAAAGGTCACTGGGTATGCCATTGAAGGGAACGGCCTCGTACACGCTCCATTCATTACGCTGGAATGGGCGCATGGCATTACCCTTCGCTGGACGGACGACTTCCCTATGAATCTCGGCGACCGAAATAAAGTTATCCACGCAATAGCCAGAATCACAATCGACCTCCTTAAGATACAGAAGCATGGCTAGTATTCCTCTCGGAGCAAATGTAACGACCACACTGACTTCTATGCAGGCACATCAGCAAAAGACTACGTCAGGACAAGAATCAATCGCAAGATAGAGCGAGCCGAACGTCACGAATATAGGGGTGGGGATGCCGAAGGATGCCGAAGACAGCTCAGCTTCATAGAAAGCTATTGGGTGCCGGATCTCGATGAGGCGCCTCATGTACTCGTCCATGGTGATCTCAAACCTGATAATATCGTGGTTGACGAGGAGTTCAACCTGAAAAGGTGCGAGGTCTATCACATCCCATATATCTCCAAATACTTACAGCCTGCAGTGTGCTCGATCTCGGGTGGGGAGATATGGTTCCGCTTCAATTTGCAGCAGAATACCCTCGCTTTCTTACCCATGAGCCAGTTCAGATTTCCTCTGGCACGACAGTCTTCGATTGGCAGAAGAAAAATACAGATATTATGAAACGAGACAGGCTATTTTATCTTGACTGTGTCAGAGAGAGAGCTTGTTCCGAAGGTGGTATTGCACGCGACTATTATCAGTTACTGGCTCGCTCAGACGAGTGCAGTAGATACTGGTGGTTCAAGGCAATTAGCCAAGCTGATATTCATAAAGCAATGTGTGCGTGTGACTGGGATCCGGTCGAAGAGGATATCTCGCAATGTTAACTTCTCTCTTTTAAAATCACTAATCTGAGAAAGCGAATCTGTTTCATGGACATGACCAAGGATGCGAACAAACGTGTATTGCAAGGCTAACAAATATAATTTTCTTAGAACTACCGCCGGCTATAAAATTCGACCCCTCCACATCAAGCACAAGCTGCAATCAACCCGACTGTGTATAAACATGGCTGCCATGGCCCTTATGGACACCATTATATTCGGGACAGAGACATCTACAACCATGCTTGATGAAATCTTCCGTGAAGAACCATGCTGCTTCCCGAGCCTTCCCAATTGCATAGATCTTGCCCTGTTGTATAATATTAGAATGCGCATTAGGCCAACCCAGGGATATATTCACAAACCTGGGCAGGACTGAGGTTGATGTTGGTACGGCCTACACCGACCTCAACACGACCTGGGAATCCATCTCCAGGGTATCGGGCAAATCCAAAGAGTCCCTCGACACCAAGCTTCTTTACTATCGCGGAGTATTCCAGAAAGAAGGACTGGTTGGAGGCGACGAACTTCTGAAAGTTAACATCGTTCCACGGAGAAGCCTCATCCAGATCAGTATTGCCTGAATTGAGCATGAATTCAAGAGGCTGTAGTTGGAATCGGTCGCCGCTGTGCTCGAGGCCCCAGACGGTTGTAGTCAAGTTCGATTCTTGGCCACCCTCAGGTATAATAGGCACTAAGGTGCCATTGAAGTCCACAAGACGTTCTCCAGAGTTGAGCTGAAAGTGCTGATGGAGGAGTTGCAGGCCAAGGACCTTCTCAATACTGTGCTTGCGGAACAACGGCGTCATAATGTCAGTGATGATTGTTTTTCCATCAACTGCATCAAACTTTGGGCCGGCCACCTCAAAGCCGGGAAGGTTGTTAAATGTACTGGTGCAATAGGGGGTAATAACGACTGCCATAATTGAAAGGAAGATTTGGTCGACTTAAGTGATATTCTTTTGAATGAAATGTTTGGAGCAAAGTGGACCAAGAAGGAGGTCGACTGGATTTTTATATCCAACATGCATTCAACTGTATTTGTAACGATACGATGTGCTCTGTTGGTGCTTCAACGAGGAAGGCACCATCAAGCCCTCTCCTGTGCTGTTGCCATAGGGCAGGAGAGATATTACGACCGATGAGTCCAAGCTGAGAGGTGCAGCTCGGAGGAGGGGTGATGAGGCGGATGCCTCAACAAGGCTCTGAATCATCATTTGTCGACTCGGCTCGGCCCCTCCCCGCTGCATGTCAAGGGATTGTGGATGTGATCAAAGACAAAGGGTGTGAGTCACCAATCGACGCCTAAACTAGGCAGGCATGGCGCTTCTTTGGGCCTCACGCAGATGAAACGAGCTATCCATCTGCTGTTTGGAGTTGGTGGGGGCGATTTGAACTGGCGGGGTCAGCTCCAATCGCCCGCTGCTTCCAAGGATTCCCAAGCGAAAGTTCGGTTTAACCACGCCACCTGGGGAAGCGGCGATTACTCGGCGTTTACTGTGCATACGTATCCCGTCTAATCAACAACCTAGCCACAGCAACGACAAAAGTTCAGAGTTTTCATTTGGATACTGGGAGGTGATTCGTGCCTTCCCCATAATCATTGGTGGGTAAACAAAGCGCGCGCGTCCCTCTTAGATTGCAGATTGGGTTAGCGCTGGCCGCACAATATCGCCCGTGCATGGAGCAAACAGGATATGCTGCGAGAAGGAAAGAGAGTAAGCGCATCTGAACACAAACACGAGCAATACGACGACATGACCAACGCGAAGAGAGGATGCCAGAAGGACTGAGGTGTGGGACACGTTCGCGATGCGGGCATGATGCATGTGATTTTGCCTCTTTCTAACACGTGACAGAACTGGAAGTCATCAAAGCCATGTACGTGGGACAGTGTCAGGCACACCCAGAATATGGGCTGCTTATCAGTCGCAATGCCGAAATTGAGGATGAATGCTCGTCTTTTCGAGAGAGCCCTCCCCACTGGCGTCAGGCTCCAAATTTTACGACCGCGTTATAGATTGGAGCCTAAATGTACCGGGTCTTTTCGGTTAGTTTCGGATGGTCGACATGGCACTTGAACCCGAACCTGACAAAAGTTTCTTGGTAAACCCCTCATTCCGTTCTCAACATTCACGATAACCCTTCTTGATCGGCACAAGACATCTTTCATTGAGATGACAGATATTCTACGGTTTAGCGCCAACATTACTGAGGAGATTTTGATCGCCTCAACAAGACTGTTAGTTCATTCTCCATGCTTCATGCTTCATGCTCGCAGACTTCTTGCTAATCCACGCTAGGCATAATCGATATCCCCCCGACACAGCATTTCCTCAGATAGACGTACTATCTGATGGATTTAAAGAACTCTGTGCAATAATTGCAAAACACAACGCCCAGAGCCATTTCCGTCTGCGACTCCTCCATCGACATATGACGATCCCTGAGGGGCACATACTGTTAGGCACTAGCATAACGGAACCGTGTGGGTATTGGACAACACTCGCACGCATTCCCGATGTCGATTTACAGAGTGTCCATAGGCACATTATCTCGGTGGATACAACCAGCTGTGCAAGCGAGGGCGAGAAGAGAAATGGCCCGCTACTCCCCTCCGAGTTTCGCGAAGGTCCGGCCAGTACTAGAAACATCGATAGCAACTTCTTTACGGAGGTCACCGACTGCCTTTGGGCGAATGGCTTGGAGAACACTCTGGGGCTTGAGGCAATACAGGGTCAGGCTGGGAAAATGATTGAATTTTCTTTCGATACTGGCAGTCTTTTGCTTATAGAGGCGGCAGTGAAGGCAGACGTGACAGGGCAGTTCACGTTTCAAGTGACAGGATGGACTATCACGATCGAGAATGGGGCTGTCAAACACACAGGAGAGATACAGTGCGTTAAGCTAGAAGACGAACACCGTCCAATTCCTGTTCCCGATGAAGTTACGAAGGCGTTGGACATAGTGAAAATCTTGAGAGATCAAGGTATATTGGCTATGCAGGGCATATGAACTATTAGCAGCTTGGAGTTGCAGATACCTGAATTCATAGTCCCAATTTGTATTCCTTACCTACCCTAAGACTACATTGGGTGAGATGCCAGATTGGCTAAAGTCCGCTATCAGTTCGTTGTCTAGCACATATATTGACACGAAGGCGTTGTCCCCATAATCGTTCCAAAGCATATCACCGAACCCATCTCTCTGAATTAGTTGCATAAAACGCTCCAATTTGATCAAGGATAATAGCGAAACTGTTCTGCCGGCGCCCGCAGTATCATACACATCGACTTCTTGACCGGATGACTTAACAATAGTGCCCAATACACTTGGCAACCTTAGTGAAACGAATGGTGGACGATCTCCTAATCTACCGAACCAAATTTTGCCTAGAACATTGGTAGGCTGGTCCGTTGACCGGCCATTAAGTCCTAGGTTAAGTATCTGGTAAAGAATGTTTTTGTCGAACTTGATCAGTTCTTCAGAGGTCAAGTTAGTCAAATCTCAGCCCAGGCCAAGTAGATGTACTTACTCATCACTTTCCGGGGAACTGGAAAAGAATCGACTTCGGTCTCCATGTCACTTGTGGGTGCCCTATCTAAACTCTGGTGACCTGATTACAATTAGCAGCCATCGTTGAAACCGGAAATTATCTGTACCTGCGACGGCGGAAACCAGTTCTGTGCGGCCGTCTTCTGGGCCTTGAAGTGCGTCTTGCGTGGTCGCAGGGGCAGTGGCGGGAGTATTGTTATCATAATTCAAGAGAGCGCTGATAGTGCTGATGCCTCTTCGCTCAAGCCTCAAAGTATCAGATATTAATTCTCCTGTCCTCTGCCCCTGATCCACGGGGCAATGTCCATGAATCTGACTGCCGGGTGGAGAGACAAAGGGCCGATGCGATCCTGGGCCCACATCTTGCATGTACTGAGCCGAATCTGTGCTACTAGGATATACGTTCGGTGCGTTCAGTGTGATGTCACTGAGCGGATCCCGTCCTCGATCGTTGATGGGCACCTGGGGTGATAGCAAACGGTTGTCTTGATGGTTCGTCGCTAACTGCCACTGCCCAGGATCGTTGGGAGCAGACACCCAACATTGTGTCGGGGCTCGAGGAAACCGGCCCTGAGGATCCCTTCCATGAGACTCATGCTGCGTCTCAGACCTGTGAGCGGGACGAGGCGTCTGGTGAGCCGCAAGATCTCTGGCGAAGCTTCGCAGCTGTTGCCTCACGGATGTAGTACCTTTTTTTCGTTTCGTTTTGATTACCCGATTCGCGACCGGCCTTGGTAGAGCTCTCGAATCAAGTGTCCTGCTTGATGGCGGGTTATCCACGTCTATATCTTGGATTTCTTCTACTCGCTCGTGACTGAGTATCGATCGTTCAGATCTATATATGTCGGCATCGCCGGTAACTGGTGCAAGCGAGGAGTTCGCGGCCCCTCCGATTTGAGATTGCTGGCCAGGTTGAAATTGAAAAGGGACGAGGGTTCGAAAAGGTTCCCGGAGGGTTTGTAGGATTTTGTTGCTCAGATCATTCCAGCCTTCTTCCTTGCATTTATCAACCATGCCAAGGTTTTGAAGGAACTTGATCACCTTTGCAAACGTGTCCCCTTTGATTGGCACATACTGCTCCCAGCTTTCAAAAGACTCAGAAATATTCCCAACGACAGGACAGCGAGACTTACACGAGGTCGCTAGTTTTCTCAGGAAATAGAATTAAGCATCCAGAACATAAGGCATCCATATATCCACGGTATCTTCGACCGGCCTTCGCCCAGCCCATTACTTTCTCCCGAACGGTATCAGGGTCATGCTTCCCTGGTTGACAAATCACGGCAACCACAAAGGCCACGCCACCATTTTCAGGCGTGGAAAGTCGCTGCTCTGTACCATCGAGCTCTGAAATGAGGTCATAGTAGACAGTTGTCAGGAACCTCCATAAGATCTTGTCAAGTGTGCGACCTATTTCCACAGTACACGTGTACTCGTAGTAATCCGACGGAGACTGAAGGTCGACACCGTTTTTGGACGACTGGCGTAAAAGATTACAATGGTCTTGTTTGAGGGCCTCTGCAACACTCATAGGGATGTTGATGTCTTTGGATTGAATGGACCATAATGAATTGAGTTTGGATATTCGGGAATTCCTGTCCTTCGGTGGCGGATTAGGCTGCGATCCTGAATTACTCTCCTGGGACAGTGTGTCCTCAGATGATGAATTGCTGTCCTTAGATAGTATATCATTGCATGATGCAAAAACCTTTACAAGCTTGTTGTGCGATGTCTTAGACAGCCCTAGGAGATGCCATGGAAGCTCCTCAATAAACTGCACGCAGTTAGCCTACGGAGTTCTCCAATGAGCTGAACGGAAATCACCTTGTCCTCAGTAAGCAATTCCTCCAAAGTGCAGTGCTCTAACCGGGAGCGTATGTCCTTGCTAACTTGTTGGCCCATTGCAGAGGTGAAGAGATGGGATCAGGCTGGAGTCTGCCTTGGATCTACGAAACGAGGAATCTCCGCCTCCGGTGCGGGGGCGACCCCGCGAAAATAACAAAATCGTCCCCCCACGCCCCCCGCTGGAGCCACGTAGTTCAGGCTCAGGGCCAGCCCGGTGCAGGGTGCGGCCAGCGCTAAGCCGATCCAGAAACACCAGAGGGAAACGTCCTTCTTGGGTTCTCAGATTGGGTTAGCGTAGACGCCACGCTCGAGTTCATGCATACTTCGTACAAATATTTTGTTTGGGGCCAATGCAGGGCCAGCCAATTGGAAACATACCATAGGCCCCACGTTGACGATGCTGCGCACAAGCCAGTGATCGAGGAGACGATCCGCGGTTGCATAGCACTATCATCCATACATCATGTTGTGTAGGTGGATATCTTAATTGTTTCTCATGGCCAGTGCAACATTGCGGCAGCCGTGGGCCAGAACAGGGATGGAGGTAAGTACCCGAAGACCTGGGACTCCAATTACTACGGTCCTATCCGGGGTGCTCCTGCTCAGTCAATATCAAAAAGTCACACATCATACTGCTCTAGAGCATGCATGTCTCATCAACGGCAAGAGTAGGAGTCGGTTTCTTGTTCAACCGTCTTATTCGATCGTAGATATCCTGCGTCTCAATTAGAACAATCGAAATCACTTTCTTCTCAAGGAGCCAACAGAGCGCGGTGCAACCGTGGGCAGCTAGCTCATTCAAGAAAGGAAGTTCCTTCATATCAATGAAAATAATTAGGCCTTGTTCTAGAAATCACGACGTCTCTGTACCCTATCAACGCTTCCTCCAACCACCCATGAGCCGATGAACCCATCTATGATCATCTAGCGGGCCGGTGCATCATACCTCAATTGTGGCCCACCGCCTTGGGCTCTACAGCTGCCTTAACCCCTGAAGGGCACGGAGACATTCCATTTTTGGGAACAGCACGATCAATACTCCGTGAACTCTTCCTCCAACAATATCCAGGTTCAAACGCTGTCAATGCTTCGCATCAATGTCTTGCTTCCCCCGCATTGCCGCATGGAGAATCGGCGAAGCCATCTTGATTATCCAAGGCGCCAACGGCGCCAACACATCATGCTGCATCCATGGGCTGCAAGTGAATCCGAGGGTAATCGGCTTCCTTTATCAGGAGTCTGGTTGTTGGCACAGACGGATATATAATGGTACAACTCCTCTGAAGTTTTCATATCATCGCCCTCTGTGTTCTCAGCATTCAGCTCTTCAATAACTTTTCCAAACATTCTTACCTAGTATATATCTTGTCTGTCACGTACATAAAGCAATCTATCATCCGTCTGAAAACATCCTACCGCCGTCCTGATTATGACCACTAATCATACCTCACGCCTTGATGAAGCACTCATACGACCTGGCCGCGTGGACAAGAAGGTCGAGCTTGGGCTCGCTGACCAAAACATGATGTCTGACCTCTTCTGTCTCGTCTTCAAGCCTGTACCAGGCGATGTCGCTCCCCCAGAGGCCACTCAATCGGAAGTACCGGTGGGAGAAGATGGAAAAGCCCCCGAAGCTGCAAGGAGTCCGCGGGAAGAGGTCGAGAGAGTTGAGCAGTTGGCAAAAGAGTTTGCTGCCAAGGTCCCGGAGCTGAAATTCAGTCCAGCTGGAATTTTATCATTTCTTTTGGAATATAAGCAATCGCCGGAGGAAGCAATTGATAATGCGGAGCAACTCATCTCGAAGCTTATTGAAGCAAAGCCGGAGTTGCCTGTGGTATCCGAGGATATCAAACCAGAAGATGCTCTGCCTGAGACAGCTCGAGCTTCCAAGCCGGAGTCCAAGACGGAAGTGTATATTTCCAATGGACTGTAAATGAAACTCTGCTAACATGCCTATAGTTACCATCCATCTGCGTTGATAACGGCTCCAACAGAGATGGTTTACTGCGGTCCCACGTTGTCCCTACCCGCGTCCCCGCCAGATAGCCTAAGCCCGTTGCCTATCGTCGCGTGGAGCGATGACCAGACTGCAGAAATGGCAAATGCGATAGCCGTAATGAAGATGGCTCCCACTCTGTCCTCTCACTTCTCTTACTCCGAAACCGTACTTGGGAACCCACCACCTACCCCATATCCCTGCCCTAATTGTACGAAGTCATCCTCACAAGTTGCCACGGACTTTGCTCAGCAGTTTATGGAAGCACTCAAGTTGGCCAATGCCAAGCAAGAGCCTCCCCCTCCCGTGAAGCCGTCTAGTGCTGGCCACGAAGACAAATCCGAGGAACCGAAAGCGCGAGCTTCGATACTGGAGTTTAAGAAGGTCAACGAAGTGTGCGTATATACCAGAGCACAGCCCAACCTTTGCCAGAGCTAACATTATATAGCTGGGATAAAAAGGAGTACAAGTATAAAGTCGTGGAATTATTGACACCACCTGATAAAGTGAATGAACTTGATCACTACATCTTTATAGTTCGCACACGCATTGGTGGGTATCCTGGCCTCCATCCCAACCTCTGCTCCTAATAGCAGCCTAGATAAAGAGACCAAGAATCAGATCCAATATATAGATATCAAATCTCCGGGCTTGCGGGACATCCTCCGGAAGGTTCTTCAAGATGCCCAGGGGATCTGCCTCCATGAAGAGAAGCCTTCGGTAAGTCTAGAGCCCCGCAAGCACTCAAATACCAGAGCGTCTACTAACTAAGCACCAGGTGGAGCAAAGCCTACTTTACCATTACCTGTCCGATCTAGAGGAGTGCTGTCAAGACCCTAGCGCAGCCCTCGATCCTTCTGCCCTAGAGCATCTGGGTTTGCTGCTTGATTTTATTAGGACAGCTTACGCTTCGACAATCGAGTGCCTTGGCCCACTTCTCGAGAAGCATCAAATCACGTACGACCTTCTGTGGACGCTTTTCAAGCCGAATAATCTGGCGTATACCAAATGTTTCGGCACTGGCTAGCCGAGATGCGTCAGGTACGAATTTGGGGAAGAGAAAAAAACAAAGGATGGGGTAGAATACTTCCACGTCAAGGCTCGCTATCTGGATTTCGACGGGAAGATGTTTGGGGAGACCTCAAGTGAGCATGCTATTGAGAAATTCCGTGGGGCAAAACAGATCACTGCTCTGGAAGTGTTCCCCCTCAAATACCACCCGGGCGAAAGGCATGTGAGGGCCAAGCTCTCCGAATTCGGTCGGAAATTTCTGTCCATGATGGACATCCACCTCTGCGAGTATAAAGGCAAGGCATTCTATATCGAGAGAGGACGGGTTGTTGAAATTTTCGTTGAAAGCCGAGTCGTGGTCGACCCGGCTTATTTTCGAGAAGAGAACCCGAACTACACCAGACCGAGCATCAAGGAATCCAATAGGGGCCCACCACCACCACTATCTAGCTGGACCTTTATCGATCTTGACGAAATTGATGAAGAGGGGCCGTCCCCGGCTAAGGGCAATGGAATGGATCCATCAGAAGTGAAGGGAGACGACCTACTCATTTGCAGTCCAACCGTTCCTGGGTTTAGCTTAGGCAATAGTAGATGGGGTGAGTATTTGATCCTTTTCTGCTGTGGCAGCAACTTCCTCTCGGCTGACACATTAATCTAGTGGAGTTGGCTGTCGCTGATATCAAAGAGATTGACTGGAAACAAGCTGCGTTGGATGACCTTCACATTCCCGCAAAGAAGAAGAAGGCCGCGCAAGCTCTTTCCGAGGCCCATGTCAAGAGAGCGTCGACCAATGCCTTTGACGATGTTGTAAAAGGAAAAGGGCAAGGGTTCAACGTGCTCTTACAGTAAGGTGCCTAGTCTCCGTTTGCGTCGTGCTCCTGCTGACGTGTTATATTAGCGGGCCACCAGGTGTGGGGAAGACCTTGACGGCTGAGTTGCTCGCTGAACATCTTCAGAGGCCACTCATGCAAGTCTCCGCTGGTGAGCTCGGTACAACGGCAGAGGCCGTCGAACAGCGACTGTCTCGTATCTTCAAGCGCGCTGCTCGATGGAACGCGGTCCTCCTGCTAGATGAGGCGGATGTACTTCTCGAGCAGCGCTCATCCCAAGACATCCATCGAAATGCTCTCGTCTGCGTGTTCCTGCGGACCCTGGAATACTACCAAGGGATGATGTTCCTCACCACCAACCGGGTAGGGCAGATCGATAACGCCATCGCTAGTAGGATCCACTTCAAACTGAAGTATGATAAGTTAAACCTGGAGCAGCGGACCAATATCTGGCGGCGTTTTCTGGAAAAGGCAGCTACGCCTCAGGGAGAACCAATTTACAGCCAGGACGCCTTCGATGATTGGGTACGGAAGGCGCGCAATGGTCGCGAGGTAGGTCCGTCCTTCACGTGTTCGAGAAGCAAACTGATCAACGGTATCGTTTTAGATCAAAAACCTGGTGTTCACGGCTCACGCTCTGGCTACTCAAGAGAGATGCCAGGTGACCATGTCCCATCTGGAAGTGGCTATTGCCGCATGCGAGGATTTCGAATGCGATTTCAAGGGCGCGGGGCCGAAGGAAGCTATGAACAGTTATTTCTAGCCGAGTCTGCGGGTTCCGAATCCATGCCGTCCTTCAAGAATGAACGAATTGAGAGGGTCGGGCTGGGTCGTACATATGAGCTTTGGTTCTGGTTCTTGGATCTCTATGTGTCTATACGCGCCTTGTTATATAAGGTTGTCATTAATGTCCATATGTCTATGCGCTCCCTGTTGTATAATGGGATCTAAAATATAGTTGAAGCGCAGGATTCGCTGCTTTGGTGATTGAGATTATTCCTTTAGGTCAATATCTTGGCTTCTAGAACGTTCTAGGGCGCGCCAAAGACCATACTCTCGTAATCTGCCAAGCACGAGTCAGCAATGGAGCGCCATTGGTTTGATGATGGGGGGAGACCGGCTTTGCAATTGTTGGATTTGTGCGATGTGCAACAAAACTACAGTCTTATTCTCACAAGCCAGGATTTTTTTGGCCTCCGTCCTGGGATTCCGTTGTTGGCTCCCATACAGCCTATTGGAAGCCGGCTTGGGTGGGTTTGGGTGTGGCTAAAATTAGCCGCTGACCACCATTTCCCACTACCAGAGGGGGCTCAAAATGGCTCCAATGCTAAATATAGCCCCTATCGTCGTCACCATCGCCCTCGCTGATGTCACAAATCTGCCTCTGATTTTGGATTTTGCTCCAATTCTGACACCCTGGTTTGAGCTTTGTTCTTCATTTTTGGCCTCTCACTTGATTAGATTTTGGCACGATTTCATCGGTCTTTTGAGCTATTTTGTAATTCAATCCAGGCGCTGCCTCCGGTTCTGGACCGGTGACTGTAAAATCCTCTTTCCTGGCTGCTACGCGAGAAGGAGTAAACCGAGAGCTAATCACGTGCATCAAAGCCGGAGGCTTCTCCTTGCAAACTTCTCTAAGCCTCCTTCAGGGGAATTTCCTCCGGAGCATCGCGATATGCAACAAAAATCAACAGGAGCAGCTTCAATGAGAGTTTATTTTCGCGCCCTTCAGTCTTTGTAAAGTTCAAAATGCTGAAGTAGTGGATACTGACGTAGGCATTGAGATGGAGACAGATGCGACCGAACTGATTACTACAGAGCCGGTCGAAATTGAGCATACAGACAAGGAGATAGAAGTGCGCAACGCTGGGACAGTCTTTATCGAGATGGGAGGGAAGGTTGTCCGTAGAAGTGGCCGTCAAGCTGAGAAAGGAGGAAAGTGATCACACACTGGTGTTTTGAAGGGACTTCATCTTGGCGCAATTTGCAATTTTGTATTTGTAAAACAGGAGTAATAACATTCTTAAGAATAAAATTCTTCAAAAAAGCACTTGTAGGAAGATGATTACCAATCCCCCTTCCACGACAAAAGAAAAATACAAATTACGCAGCTTCTGGTAGGTCTTCCGCAATGCTACAAACGCCAGGAATAATCAAACGCGCTCCAATAATAATAACCAAAGAAGGGCAGGCTTAGAGATCTTCTGTTCGAGCAAAGATCTCGCCTTCAAAGGATTCGCCTCCCGTAAAGCAAGATATCTGGTCGCAATTTTTCGATCCCCTAGCACATAACCCATTGCATCTAAGACAACTGACTGTGAGGTGACGCATTAGATGCTCCTCCCGTGCCAGGTAATCCAAAAATTTCGCTAACAAAGGCATTTAGCTGCGAGGCTCCCATTTGTGATTAATAGATACTGCCTTCTGTAAAGGCATTTCGCGATTCGTTGTTTATGGAAAGGTCGGAGGAGGGCATTCCAAACGAGGTATTTGCAGGAAGTTGGTCGAAAGAACACCCCTTTGTTTCGAACTGAGCCCCCAACGAAGTATGATAGGCGATTGGCATCTGCAAGAACCCCAGGTTGCAAGAATTGCACAAGATATCGGTGTCGCAAGATGTGTGTTGAGTATAACAGATTGCGCACATTGGATTCTGACCAAACCCCTTCTCCTCGATCTCCTCCGCAGCTTCGAAAGGTCCTTTCTCATCTCGGTTGCCAGCCTTGTCCTGCACTGGATCTGCCACGCTAGTATTTGAATTACAGCCTTCTTGTTTGCGATGTCTGTTCATGTTGGTTTTACTCGCATATGATTTGCCGCAAGAACAAATGTATCGTTTTCCCAAGTGAGCGGTGTCTATGTGGCGTTTCATATGATAATTGTGTTCAAATTTTTGTTTGCAGTGAGGACATTGTAAAGGTAGATCCTTGTGAGAACTCTGGTGACGCTCTAATTTCGTTTTCCCGTGACATACTGAATCGCAGATAGTACATTGAAATATTGGCAGTCTTTTGGCAGCTATAGGAGTAGTTAGCATACCTCGGAAGGATTTAGGTAGACTTGAAGTACCTCCTATCACTTTGTAATCACAACTAGTTTCTGGTTGTTTTGAGTGGATTTTTTGTACGTGATTCCGAACTTGGTATTGATGCCAAAATGTTTGATTGCAACCTGGAAATTGGCACGTATATCGCAGCTTTGACCGGTCGTGAACCCTCGCAACATGGCGGTCGACCTCGTATGCTTGTCTGCGACTATAATGGCATCCTTTATATGAACAGTGGTGCTTTTTCTTTGTTCGTGATTGTGGGGAAGCGATCAATGAGATCTTGTCTGCTCTTTGGGCCATTTGCGTATGCCGTTTTAGCTGGCTAGGTTAGTAGATGGATTAAGTTCTGTTCGGAAACCGTATGAATGATCGGAAGTGCAAATGTGATTTTAGGGTTTGGAAATCCGCTAGTTGGGTTTAGAAATCAGTTAAGAGGGTTTGCAAATCCGCTAAGTGGGGCCGGAAACCATAATCCCAGCTAAGCAGATTTGTCGCCCCTCACCTCAAATTACCAGAATGGGCACTTGTGAGATCATAATTCGCAAGCTCCGCAAGAGCTATCACCAGGTCGAATCTATAGGAGGTATAAGTACACCCACCCGTACCGCGTGAGTTCCCTCCCAAATTGATCGTTTTTATTCTCCTCCTTGCACGTATCATTACCCAGAATGTCTGGCTCAGGAGGGTACTTCAAGTACCGCTGCAAGTATTGGCTGACTTACTACTGCTCGAACTGGGTATGGGTGAATAAAACGCCATGTGCTCATTGTCTGGTAAGTCTTTCTTCCTTTAGCCTCCCTCCCCGTTACTCACTCTATAGGCGGACGGTCGGGATGACGATCCCGTGCCCGGGGAGGAAGTTCAAGACCCCAATATGCTCGAGGCAACCAATTTGGTAAACGAGATCAAAAGGTGTTTTCTGTTAGATGGAAACTAAATTGATACAGGAGAAATTGACGCTTCAAGCGTCGAATGTGACGAGAAATTTCCAGAAAATGACAGTTTTCAGCCCCTGGGTCCCCTGGTGGGAGGCGATGGCGGGACGTGCAAATTTGAAGGGCATTGCAGTTGAGGCGGTATCAGATTATGGATTCTAATACAAGCTCGTGGATGTACATATGCAAGTGAATGTAGTTCCTTCAACCTACCCAGAATCCAGTCACGTGTCATCACTCATAATAGTACTAGTGCATTCCTATCTCACGTGATGCAGCGGATGCCGATGCCCGCCGACGCTCTGAGGCAGGAAGTTCTTGGCTGAACGCGTCGCAAAATATCTAGTAGAGGCTCGCAGCTCTTTAGTTAGAAGTTATTAAAGCGCTACGAGGTACATATCTCGTATATTAACAGTTTTGCTTTCTTTTACTAATTTGTTAAGCCAGTATAGAAAATGTTTTATTATTATTAGTTACTGCTTCGTTTTCCACCTCACACCGTGCCGTCCACTGCTGCGCCGAGGCCGCCCTTCCTTCGCCCAGCCCCACGCCGGCACTTTCCCTATCCAATAAGCTGCAAACCCGCCACAAAGTAGCTTAGTAATCGTGGGGGACTTCCATTCCATACCTGCGCTACCTGCATCGCTGGGATACGGAGAATGGTCACGAATGGAGACTCTTAATCCATTACAATATCCATTGATTTATCAGCCCTCTGGCAACCATAAAATCATTTGGTTGCCCCCGTTGCCCCGAGGTTTGCTCCCTCCCTCGAGCCCCCGGAAAGATTTGTGCTCTCAATATATCGAAGAAATTTCCCAAAGCTGGCGGAGAGCCAATGCCCACCAGCCTTGATTGTAGCCTCTCCTGATGTTTATGCGGTCGAGATCACCATTGCTATACGTGGTGTCGAGAAGCACGGATTTAGCGCTTCAACCCCACTAAAAATCAGCAAAATTCACCAACTTTAAGACATCACCAAGTCCTTTAACAAAGCATTAGAAATCCGATAGAAATCTGAGCACAATTACCCTAGCTAATTGGTTTTGAAATAGTACTACTTTTAATTAATTAAGCTCTATAAGGATGCAAATGCGGGGATGGCCATATTTTGATGATGTTTATGATGATGTATTGTGGCTAAACTCGTGGCACAGTCGCGAACCCCACCGCGATCGTGACGGCCCGACCCGGCACCTCCACAATCGCCCTTACGGAGGTATGCGATGCAAACCCGCCCCACAAGGCAGCTGAGTAATCGTGGGGGACTTCCTTCCATATCTGCGCTAGCTGATCGCTGCTGAAGTAGTGTTTCAATCGTCGAAACTTCTCGTCAAGAAAGTGCGTCTCTTCAGCTTCTTCCTACCCATGAAAAGCACGACCTTCGCATTGAGGCTTATCATTCAACTACAGCTTCTGCCTAGAAACAAGGGCGGTACAATATGTGCAAAGGCGAGGAGTCACATGACCAGACGCTTTCGTCCTATGAGAGGACCAGCTCACTATTCATTTACTTTGGACGTCTAGCCTGGCATCCTGCACACTTAACGTGCTTACAGACAACACAATTACCCTTTACCCCAAAGCCTTGCTCTTCCTCACAATCACAGCAATAATGCCTAGCCCTTTCTTGGGGCTCTTTGTGCACCCAGTCTTTCTTTCTCTGTGCTTCTGCATCTGCTGCCTCTGTGAGAGTCTTCCCTCCCTCGTCGCTTTTTGTTCGCCTAGAGTTGAGCGTGGAGCATTCTTCGCATCGTTCGTGGCTGCATGTGCAGAATTGTTCGCTATCATACTTGCGACGTCTGCGGCATTTGCAGCAGTACTGTGTCTTGCGTCGGACTCGCACTGTTTGTTCAACCCGAACAAGCTTCTTCAGTGCCATCGACGCAAAGTCCTGTACATCTTGCAAGAATTCAGACTCACTCCCCGCCTGGATTGAACGTGCCTGGAAATGAGCATGCAGATACGGAAGCCCGGGCTTCTCAAGCCACAGCTCAAAGTAGGAAGCGTAGCTATTATCTGAGTTGATCACTCTAAAGAATGTTGATAGATCTGTAGGAAGGATTTGCGCCTTTTGAAGGGCGGTGAGAATAGCTGCTTCAGAGTTGTAGTTTCGCAAGAGATGCAAATGCTTGAAGAAACATGTTTAGTTATAAACAACCACGCAGAAAGGAGCCAACTCACCTTCACCAGTTGAATTATATGCCTTAGCAAGAGACCATTCGCGGCGAAACATGAGATTATATCGTTTGCTAAAGTGCTCGATCGTGTGGCGTCGAGATGGCAGCGGAGAGTTTTTACCTCAGTCTCCTCGAAATCCCCAGGGGTAAGTCTGAGGAAAAAGTCTCTCTCAGTATGCGTAATTGACTCGGCTAGCATCACCGGATCTTCATGCGTAATGCGCTCTAGAAAAGAGTCATCAAACGAAAAGTTGCGCCAGTAGCCTCCATTTTCAGCCATGATGGCGAACCGCGTCTCTAGAAAGGCAAATCGGCTGGCTAAAAGAGCAGGATCCTGGCAATCAAACATGTTCAGGATCGAGTGGAAGAATGGTCCAAGGGCGGAGGTGGGCTTAAGCTCCAGGCTGCTGCTAAAAAGCCAATATGCCAAAGGATCTCGAGAGCGCAGTTCCTATTGATATTGTTAGGATCTTACCACCAGAGAAGATTCCGGAACTGAGCTGACCTTTTCGACCGATTCCCACTTGGTCTTGAGTCGATCGAGCTTTGGGAGTTGCTGGCAAAGGAGATGGCGTGTGTGCTCAACCCCATTCAAGCAGCTTGTTACGCCATGCTCGTCATATCCAAATGCGCAGCCCGCCCATTCCCGAAAATCGACATTCAGGACAGCCGTGTTAATAACCTCAGAGACGGTGTCGGCGATTTGACTAGGGCTTCGGCTTCCGGTAACGGAATTGAGCACATCCCATGCCCAATTCCAAACTGGAGGAGGCTTCCCCCTTGTCCGTAGTACCTGCCTTAGAAACTCATTTGCCTTACGATCTCTTGGCCAGTCGAAGATTTCTTCCCGGTGGTCTTTGACTTCAACACGAAGAGACATCAAGTAGAGATCCAGTTCCGAGTTCCACCGTCGTGATAACACATCTTGAAGGGCATTTCGGTCACGAAAGGGGAGACGGCAGATTTTTCGGATCATCTCCTGGTCTTGGGTACTCTTGAGCAATTCCAGAACTCCCTTCTCCCACTGCCGTAGAGGATCTGTGGCGTCATAGTTGGGCTGTGCTGGCACCAGGGCAACTTGGGAGTCTTTGTTCGAGGGTTTTGGAAAGGTGCTAAATCGGTACCTGGGCAAAGACTCGTCAAAGCCGAAAATCTTGTGTGACTTAAAGAACAAAATTATCTGAAATCGGGTAGTGCAAAAACTCGACAAAATATAAAAGAACTAACGGTATTATTAGCGCAGTCAGAAGCCACGAAGGGACAAAATTCACCCAGGCAGGCAAGACTAACCGATCCCGTCGAATGGAGGTTAAATAGAGGAGTACAAAAGGGCATGGGATCGATAGCGCCCACATCGAGCGCCGCACAGCGGGGGTTCGCGCGCCCCAGATAAGATAAATATAGCCAAAAGGCACAAAAATGTATATTCCGCTGCTGGCAGCAAATAGCAGGCTTTCCCAAATCCATAAGGGAACCGCTTTGAAGAAACTATTGTAATTTTAGCTATGTATCAAACAAGGCTAAGATTGGTTCAAACCAGAGAACAAATCCACCAATCATCAAAACACCTGTACAAACTGATACCACAATACAAATTTGCTCAAACTTTCCTATGCGGGCACAAATTGGCCGGAAGTTCTCAACCTAAATCGAACTTAGTAAAAATAATACCATTCTATGCGCACTACATACCTCGTACAGTGCCAAGAAGACAACATTCACAAGAATCAAAGCGAGATAAGGGCGGTGGTGCCTCTCGTAAACCTTCGAGACCACAATGGCAAAGAGGCTTACAGACCCTGCAAGCGAGAGACAGCATATTAGGAGGTGCCATCTGCTAAGGTTTGGCACTCTGGTGCATCCCCAAAGCCTGGAGCCGGCAGGTACAAGAGCGCTCAAAGAGAGTCCGAGAGCAAACCCAAACGGAATTGCATCTTGCAAGGATGCTTGCACGTGCGTTGTGGACAGATGTGAGGCGGTCATGAGGATCAACAAAGTGCAGCAGCGGTGAGCAATGAGAAGTGAGGAGGGCCCATACAGGTTGCCTCGTTCTGCAGCTTCTCCTTATACCATCAGACCTGGTTCGCCAGAGCACAGAGCGTCGCAAGCCATTTTTTGAGACAGAATGCAAGATCAGGGGACCTGAGCCAGCCAAATTGCCTTGGTCTCATAACCATGTCTTCAAGCGCGGCTTTTGATTTGCTGTGAGGGAAGTGTAGAGATGGTCAAATGGGCTAAGCCGGTAACGAAAGCCCTTCCTCGACTGCGCAAAATGGGATTTCGGGTCCTGAAAACCGTTAAGTGGGTCCGCAAAACCATAAAGTGGGTCTGCAAAACCATTTTGAGCGCGTGGAAAACCACCACATACGGTTCGGCCATGAGCACTTCTCAATTTGAAGTTAACTATTCGTTCCGATTGGAATCATCTCTTCACGGGATACAGAAAAGGAATCATCTGCGTGGCAGATCATTTATTAAGCCTTCAATTCTGAGCCTAGCGGACTCGCAGTCGCCGCCAATACTGCTCCTCCCCTTGATCCATGCCTTGATTTGCTCCTCGGACTAGGTCCTAGAACTCAACTTCTTGATGGCTGAAGCTGGGATTACTTTGTTCCCTGCTAGCACCTTCTCTCGGATAGTGGATTTATCAAGCCTGTAGAGACCCCACGCATGGTCCTACTCAGCTGCACTGCAAACACCAATGATTGATGCCAATAGCGTGATCGGATGCGGTTCCAGCCGGAGAAGACTGGTATCGTGCCGGGCACCGGGCCATCCTACTCGGTGGCCACAAGACGAGCATGAGGGGAGGGGCAGGGCTTGGTCCTGGGGACTCGAGATATGCACTAGCGTGCCGTACCGGTTCCAGTGGGCATGAATTGTGAGGAAGAGGATGCAGCTGCTGCCGGCAGGAAGACGGCAAGCTCGGTTTGAACTGGACAACAAGCTCAGACTGAAGCAGGATTTCCATTCACAGGGCGCTGTACTTACAGCCAGGACTGAGTGGCCGAAGAGTCTCTTCAAAGATTCTGCTGACATCAAACCCAGCAGAATTCTCACAGGTTATTATGGTCCTCGTTTGCCACCCTCTGCCGCAAGTACCGATCGCGTACATGTCTCGAGCATCTCATCCCTTCCACACAGCAGCTACTGGAATACCGGCAAGCCAATCGAGCCATATATAGCCAAGCTTCGATGCAGGGATTTCATGAACGAGGCCTGATGAGCGTTCCAACATCTCACCCTGTTTCTTCCCCTCTTCACATCTGCACAGAGATATTCGACATCCTCGAGATCGCGGCTTCGATCCTGCACGGCTGATTGTTCTCGTACGGGTCAATCGTTCGGACAAGCTCTTCGGCAGCTTTGGAGGCTCTGGCGCACGACTTGAGATCGCTATTTGGTCGGTACCTACAAGGCGGATCAGCGGTGTACTGCAAAAAGTTTGCCTTGGGAAGCAAGCAGGTCCTCCTTCGATTCCCTGGGGACGCGTCTGTCCCAAAAGCACTCACCACACCTCCCTGGTCATTCGTCGCCCTTCTTGAGGCGGATGGCATCGCAGCAATGCTCAGCCTCGTCTCGTCCGACACTGAGGCTGAGACGGACGTTGGGAGAAATGTCGCACTGGCCCGAGCTCGGTGAGTTGCGGCTCAGAGGCAAACCGTTTTCCTGTCCTTGACAATACGTATATAAACCAAAGTGTGCGCCTTCAACGACCCTCGGTAACTTAGCCACTAATCTGATAGCGCATGATTAGGCTCGCCATCACTGCCGTCGGCATGGCCAATCGATATTCACAGTAGGCAATCTTCCCACGACGATTCTAAGGAATCTGGCAGCTATCGCGATCGCATCCTCCACTGACAAGAGCCGTTCCCCTTTTGCCACGCTAGTTGGTTCGGCACGAGGCTTTGTATCAACGTACCCACGATCTACGCCCCAGCATCCTCGAATAATGCCTGTTGGCAAACACAAGAGAAAACCCAAGGATGCGAAGTCTCTCAAAAGGAAGCTGGACGAAAAGGCAGAGGCCAAGGATTATCACGAAATACCCCCTTTGGTTCAAGAAGATGTAAGCACGCTGAAGTACTGGAGGGGACGTTGCTGATCATCACATCTAGCTTGGGGTGGGCGGAAGTGCAGATTATTATAATAAACCCGGGCCGTTGAACTTGACAAAGGAGACCCGGTATCTTGTTTTTATCATCTTTGGCGGCTTCACAATCGGCAACAGTAGCAAGGTTTATACGGGAAATGGGGTAGGACATTATGTGGACGGCGAAAGCGTTCTCACGTTGGAGAAAGAAACGGCCCTGGTGATAATAGCAGGCCCTTGATCAGCTGTATTGAAAGAAGATACCCTTTGGAGTAAAGTCATCTTCCCACAAGTTCTCATCGCTTTCGTCAAAGAAGCCCAGCTGCTGTTCTTCCTGCTGTTGCTGCGTTTGTAGTCCCAGCTGCCGCCCCTCCTGCTGCTGCTGAATTTGTAGTCCCAGCTGCTGTTCTTCCTGCTGTTGCTGCGTTTGTAGTCCCAGCTGCCGCCCCTCCTGCTGCTGCCGAATTTGTAGTCCCAGCTGCTGTTCTTCCTGCTGTTGCTGTATTTGTGGTCCCTGCCGCTGATGGTCCTCCTCCGTCTGCGAGGTAGAATCTATGACAATCATAAGCGAAAGAAATCATACGAAGATGCCATGACTCACTTTGCTGGGCCTGGTAATAAGATGGTTGAGGTGTAGGTGCCATGGAGCTGGCGTGAAGAGCATAGGGTTGTGCGAGCTGGTCCCCCTGTGCTGTGACCTGTCGCGTCGGCTCTGGGTGTATGGAGTTTATTGGCGGATAATAGGACGGGTGAGGCGCGCTCAGTATTTGTGGTTGTCGGAAGCCTTCCGGACCTGAGAGTTCTGTCGTCAACTGCCGTTTGGATGCGTTCTGGTCAATTTTGCTCTCTACTCAACATTAGCAAGGCACATCCCCAACACCGAAGCGTTGCTAACCTCGCTGCCTCTTCTTTTGGCTTTTTCTCTGCTTCTGCGCCTGCTCCGCAACCTCGGACTGCATATCCCGCCTCTGCCATCGCTCGATATATTCCTGGATTTGCTTATGTAGAACAAGATCATTGAACTTGGAAATTAGTTTTAAAACCAGCCCCGGAGCCGACAACAGCAGCAACTTGACCTTGTTTAAAATAACTTTCCCCGTCAACCGAAGAATCAGTCTAGGCTTTGTGCCTGCGTGACGACTGAAGAAAGCATCTGGGGTATCGGGGTCCGCTGTCCAACTGGGCTTGAGGAGTACATCGCGATGATACCTATCCAGATTCCAGGGCTGGACCTGTCCGTTGACGTCGTCCCGTATCTTATCCAGTTCATTTTGAGCGAGATGCTCTATCTCAATCAGGAGGAACGCCTTTGAGATGTCTTCCAATGGGAACTTGTCGGATAGGTCACGGGTTGCTGCAAGAACGGGTTCGTAGAGCGCCGCTTCATCCTCTAAAGTCTTTGGTACAGCGGCTGGGTGTTCTTCCCCGGTAGGAGGGAGTGTTAAGGTGCTCTCCTCAGGCTGGGTGGACATGCTAAGAACTGGGCGACAGTGCAACTTGATCGAAGGAGGTTGAAAATCGACCACCTGGGATGCGCAAATTTGGATTTCAGGTTTCGAAATCCGCTAATCTGGTTTTGAAATCCGCTAAACGGGTTCCCAAATTCTCTAGGTGGGGCGCAAAAACCCAACACAGCCCGATTTGTCACTCCCCCACGCATGAAACAAACATGGGTACGCGGGTACTCCCTTTCTACTTTATTTATTTGCTTATTTCTTTCCTTACGCAGAGGACAGAATGGAGGAAACGGCGGCTGGTTCTCTGTTATAAAGGGGTTCAGGTCCTTCATCTAATCCAAATTCAATCGAGGCATTGCATTCAGCAGCAACGTCACGCACTCCGAGCTCTTTAGACACTCCGCCACTAGGCTCGGACCCCGTCCGCCCCACCCCACATCCAAGCGTGCCGCTCTCCTACAGTATTACGCCACGTGATTCTATGGCCCGGGTACATCCCACCGAGGAAATCAATGCGAACAACACCCGCAATCCTTTCAGAGATTCTGTGCTTGAATGTTTAGATGGCTGGAATTCCGAAGACGAGAATGGAGAGGACGGTGGTGATGGGGCAGGTGTGGAGTCACACAGAGCGGTATGATAAGGAATCCAGCCCCTACTCTAAATATAGTGATCCTGACGATAATAGCATCCCGTAGCATCAACAGTTGTTAATAGGGTAGCATGTCTCGCTCTAGAGGAGATCTTCACGATTCTTGTCCTCCCAGAAATCATGGCAGAACCGTCGCTAGAGACACCAGACCCCCTCAAGGCCATCTTCTCTCAAGCAGTTGCCGGCCTCACATACAACATATGCCTCTGGCTATACTGTATGAGGCGGCAGTTCAACACCGCCAATGCAGTTGATCGATCTTGGCAATTGCACGTCTTTGTTCTTGATCCACGCCGCCACCAGTCGGACAACCATGAAACGGTGTTGGAGCGATACACAACACTGACCGGCAAATCGTTGACTCCAGCCAAGGCCACCTCACTTTTGGATATCGCTATTGTTAGTCTTGCTCCTCCTTCACTATTTATGGCAATTCTGACAATAGATACAGGATGAGAGTAATAAGAAATTCAAATCTCTGGCTCAGAAACAGGGATACACATTCAAGACTTTCCGAGCGTTCCTACGCCTCACGGATGCGCTAGACTCTACCAACTACGCTGAATGCGTTGATGGAGTCGCGGAGCTTTGTTTGACCTGCTTGGAAGACAACACGTTCAATGAGCGGATTCCCTTGATACGACTTTGTTTTAATCGAGAGGGGAGTATGTAAGTCAGAATCCACCTGTCGGCCACATCCAAGAATACTGAATGATATTAGCATCGAGAGGAGCATTCGCGAACTGCTGCGAATGAAGGATGATGGACTGATGGCAATAGATTCTGAATGCTGCAAAGCATTCCGATTGCTAACAGTAGCATACTGTGGTTTTCAGGTTCAAGACGAGCTAGAAAATGTGTGTAATACCCGAGGATGCCAATTTCAAAGTATATCTAACAGCTATACAGAAAATCCCTCGTGTGCATAGGGTTGCAAGAAGCGGTGATCATCCGCTTGCGAAAAATCGGCGACTGTTTGTTGAATTGGTCCAAAGTCTCTACTGTGGCCCACTCAGGTCCACTTTCGAGGGAATGGGAGTTGGGGCTTGGTGGACAATGCTGACCGACTACCATATATATGCGGTAGAGATGCGTCAATTAGCTGAGGCAGAGGAGGATGCTGGAAATGGATGAGCCGCGCAAAATGAGGATATTGTTGAGGCTCAAAAACAACGTGACATCAACGTGAAGTAGCCCGGGCTCGACGATCAAAGCGGAATTCGTCAGCCCAAGTTCTAGGGGAGATATTTCATCTCCGGCGCCAAACCAAACTGCAGATGCGAGGCCTTCAATCACGGGCCGCACTTTAGTAACAAAATTCCAGTCTCGACAACGTTCCCGTGTTCGTCTTCATCGTCCCCATCGCTCTTCTTCTCCATGTCTCTAATTCGAGCTGACTGGCTCTTTAGCCCAGCTGGCCGGAAACACGAAATTGGTGCGGCAATTGGAACTGTCGCCGGGGCCGGTCTTACACCTGCGCCGTCTCGTGCGATTTGAATGAAGCGAGACAGCCACAGACAGGGCGTGATAGCCAATGAAAAGGTCGTATTGTTTACTTTTTGGTCTGTACATCGTATGTCTGTGCGATCGCCGATCTAGATTAATTTGGGCTGGATGCAGGTTCCTTGATCAAGGTACAGCTGAAATATGTGCAAGTTGATCGCATGAGGTTGAAAATCGACTAACCAAGGTGCGCAAATCGATCTTCAGGTTTCGAAATCCGCTAAGTGGGGCGCGAAAACCCAACGTAGCCCAGCCCAGTAGATGTCACCCCACGCATGAAGAGAAAATATTCAACCCGGGTCGCCCTTTCTACTCTATTTATTTCCTCGTTTCTTTCCCTTTCCTTACGCAGAGGCTCGGATGGAGGAACGTTGGGCTTTGTGTTGATGTTTTCAGCGGTTGGGACCACTTCACCAAAGTCCCCCCCCCACCCACACGATCATCATCCCCGCATCGCCGTCCTGACCTCGAGGTTGAAAGACAAAGACACCATGTCGTTTACAAAGATCTGGTCGCATCAGGGATCTGGCAGCTATTCTGCTCTTCAAGTTGGACAAGTCATCCACTGGCATCATGCTACTTTCGAGGATCTTACAACCGAGAAGTCAAGAATGATAGGTACCTCCTTTTTAACTGGGATGGAGAGCGGGATCCTTGGTTACGGTATAGAAGCAGGGCCCAGATGGCTACTCGCCGCGGCTGTGAAGCAGAGGTGCTTCCTTGGAGAGAAGAGCATATGGAAATGGAGGTAATTAGCTTGAGATGTTTCAGGGACTTATAACTAACATGATTGCAGCGGTTCTAGAGATATCGTCTGGTAAGGCAAGCCAAGCTACTGGAGTGTGGTCCAGACTAATAGACCAGCTTCGTCGAAGTCGTTGGGCAAGCCTCATATCCGAGTCTGACACGAAAGAAAAGCGACACTGCTGCAGCAAAAGTCTGCCAGTTCAAGCAGAAAGTAGCAGACGAGTCGGCTGGGTTTCGCGACACGCACGAGCAGGTCCAGCAATTCGCTGATGAGGAATCTATGGAATTTAGCTGCGTCTGTTTCAGTGATTACTGGTTTGACCAGGACTCCGTGCTTCTCGACACCACATACAGCAATGGTGATCTCGACCGCATAAACATCAGGAGAGGCTACACTCAAGGCTGGTGGGCATTGGCTCTCCGCCAGCTTGGGAAATTTCTTCGATATATTGAGAGCACAAATCTTTCCGGGAGCTCGAGGGAGGGAGCATACATCGGGGAAATGGAGGTTGCAACGGGGGCAACCAAATGATTTCATGGTTGCCGCTGGCTGCGGAGCCATTTGTTCCAGGAGGATTCAAATTTGCTTAAGGCGATTTATTTGTTTTGGAAGTTCCACTTGAGCAAAACCAATATTTCTTTTCAATTTTACAATACGGCGCTGAGGAAAGTCAAAATCGCCAAAAAGACACCAGCAAGTGCAAGTGCATAGCTTCCAGCAGTCAACCCAGACTGAAAACTTTGGTTCATGGCGGTGACGATTGCAACGACGCAGATGCTGCAGAGCACGCCGGCAGCAAAGAGACAGAGTAGGTAGCGGAGATGCCAGCCTTCGACGATTTTAAAGGCATTGACGGTCTTGCCATAGGGTTTTGAAGCCTCTAGGTACTCGTCATATTGAAGAGAACTAGCGCAATAATCATTAATTTGTATTTTATGGTGGCCTTCCAAACTTACTCGTACGAGTTGATGAAACCAGTAGCCTTGAGAAAGTCGACCCCTTTGCTACCAATGCCGTTTTGCCAGTAATAGTCGAGCATTGATGGTAACCACTCACACTCTTCTTTCTGAAGTTCTAGATCCCTTACGTGCTGCTCTTTGCAATACGTATCAGATCGGTACGTATCATAGCCTTCGTTGACGCAGAGGATATTCGGATCGTGAGATCGGCCCGTCACGTCCACTTCACATTTTCCAAATTCCAAATCCTCGTTACATGCTTTATCTAAAGCATGATCAAGATCTCTTACTGTGTTGGTATAATCGAAATCCATAGGAACGATCTCGATCTCGTTCGTTGCTTCGTTGATTCCGAGAAAGCGAATCTAAACACCTAAAATTAATCTCCCGGTCCTGATTTTGCCCCAAAGAAGTTAAGCGTCCTTGAAAAGATTGATATCCTACGAACCTTTATCTCTTTAACCCCAATAGCCGAAAACATAGAATGGCGCTTCCACCATCCAGACATTTTTCTCAGTTCGCAGATTCCAAAGGGCTTGTCGTCACTCCCAAGTTGGACATCCTTAGCTATCCACTTCCGGCCGCGCTGTATGCCTAGCCAAATGCAATCCTTGTGTCCGTGATCGATGGCCCGTCGGCAGTACGAATGGACAACGGATGGCTTACCGTGCTTAATTTTCTGATCTGTCGAGTTTCCTACGGCTGGAGAGGTTGTTTGCGGGTTGTCAACCGCCAGGCTCGACAGCTCGATCGCGGTTTGCATTTCGCAACGAAGGTAACATATAATGTCGATTGTATAGAGTTTTGACGTAGTGATCGACTGACAGAAGGCAGTTGAATTTATTGCATCTGCTCCGTAGGCTGAGTTGTCAACTCACGATGAGGCTGTGTTTTGTAATGGTTGCATCGGGCATCAAGCAGGCTATACCTTACTAAGGAACACAAATTAGGCTTTCTCAACTTTTTTGCCGACGCAAATTCTCACTTTCAGGAAAGGTCATCAATCCTTCCCATATTTTTGACAACCGCGAGTAGAAGATTGCTTCTTCTACTAGTGAAAGAGCTTGCGGACCCCCACCTTGGGCTCCCAGCTTAACGCTATCGATGGGGAGTTCAGGCTCTGGTTTCTGGAGGCTCGGAGGGAGTTCCGGCGAGTTTGTTGTGCCACTTCGAATTCTGTTGTCGATATAATGACAGTTTGAGGGGTCGAGGGATCGTTCACGCTTCCTCGTGTACTTTACCGCTATTCGCTCGACCTCGGATGGATCAGAGGAATAAACATGGAGACTTTGAGCGGTCCACTACCTACGCATATCAACAGACATGTCATCGAAAGACGAGGTCAAGATCGGTGAGAAGCCTAATCCAAAAAGCATCATATGGTTCTAATTGAATGTGTTCAGATCCCACCATCTTCCCGGATGATAGAGAGCACACTTCGGCAGATTTGAACTCCTTAGGGACGATCATGTTAGAAATAATGGACAAGACGAGAAAGACCCTGAAATCCACGCCGGTGGACTGGTCTGCCGAGGCGGTCAATCTTCTGGAAGCTACTTCTTCTGCAACACCAGACGAGCTTTCGGATGCAAGTTTCCCCAATTTCCAATTCAGATCATTGCTAAGGCTTACTAGCACGTCTTCATAACTCGTTCGAGGAGCGCTGAGATCTTGACACCTCTCGGTACGTTGGCCCATTTCCTAGTTTCGAAAGAAGTATCCATAGATAGAGACGCCGGGAGGAGGCTTGGATAATGCATGATGTTCTATCTTAGTCCGTTTCTAGGAGGGGGTCAAATCTTTTTTGAGAAGACAATAATAGTGCAAACAAGAACTGGGATTGTCTGTTTGCCTTATGATCGTGAATTTGCATGCTACATATAGCTATAAAATTGAAGCCTTAGCCATGTGAACTCTTCCTTAATGTTCTCATCGGTCCACCCAATGCGCTAGAACAAAGAATTTAACCAGAGATTATTATCACTCTGTCTCGTGGTCCCGCTGCTCCCGCTGCTCCCTGCAGGCCTCGATCTCCCTGCTGTCCTCGATCTCCTTGTGGTCCCTGATTTCCTTGCGGTCCTCGATCTCCTTGTGGTCCTTGATTTCCTTGTGGTCCCTGACCTCCTTGTGGTCCCTGATTTCCATGCGGTCCCTGATTACCTTGTGGTCCCTGATTTCCTTGCGGTCCTTGATTTCCTAGTGGTCCCTGACCCCCCTGCGGTCCTCGATCTCCTTGTGGTCCCTGATTTCCTTGCGGTCCTTGATTTCCTAGTGGTCCCTGACCCCCCTGCGGTCCCTGATTTCCTTGCGGTCCTTGATTTCCTAGTGGTCCCTGACCTCCCTGTGGCCCTTGATCTCCTTGGCGCCCCTGATCTCCCGGTGGGCCCTGCTTTCCCCTCCGACCAGCGCAAAACACGAAAAGTACTAGAAGAACCCCAAGAATGCATCCCACTATAGCTGCAATATCCCCCCCAGAGATACTATTGCTGCTGCTGGAAACAATGGGTTCGATGGAAGAAGCTGTGGACTGAGGCGTTGGTGATGCGGCTTGTCCGGTTAGGGTCATTTGCCCATTTCCTAACTGGATGATTGTAGTATAGGTAGTAGATATTTGGGTAATACTAAGCGTAATAAAATAATCTGACGCTGAGGCCTTTTCTCGAAGTGCAAAGGTTGATATAAGGCTATTACTTGGGAACGGAGATATGAACATGATAGCGCTTTGTAAGCAAAAGGGCTAAGAGTGTTAAAGAGAGACAAGGCATGGCTAGGAAAGACGAGCAGTCAATTTTGCGCTTAAATTATAGAGATATATAAATGGTGCAAGCGAGACGGCCTTACATTTGCTGATACGTTTAACGCAGCCTTCACATTTCCTATTTCAGCGTTCTGCTTCAACTCATGCCACGCGTGCACACGTTTATCCACCAACTCCTAATCATCTTCGAGGGCCGGAATACGCCCCTAGCTTCGAAGGACAACTCCAACCTCGAAGACCACCTCTAAACCTTGCTCCCAGCCGACTCAGTGAGTGGGAAAAGCCCAGTCCAGCACCTTCGAGGAAGTAACCGCCGCTCGAGAAAGGAGTATCAGGTGGTTTCATGCAGCCTGGTTTCTTTATGATCTGCATGGTGATAACAATGAGTCGTTCGTTGTCGCCGGAGAGTGCAGCCTTAGTTGCATTACTTGAGGCTCAGAGTCGCAGATGGCTACGGAGGTAGTGCAGATCCGTCACCGCTCACGTGACCATTTCCTCGCTTAAATTTGAAAAAGGGGGGTTAGTCATATGACACATCCTTAATTCTATAAATGTTCAAAGAACAAAGTCGAATATTACGAACTTGGATTTCTGCATGCCTCTCTCTTTCTAGTGCTTTTATCTTTCGTAATCAACATGGTCACGTGGGGGAAAGGTTCGCAATCATGCTTATGACTCTGATTTTGGATTTTGCTCCAATTCTGACACCCTGGTTTGAGCTTTGTTACTTCATTTTTGGCCTCTCACTTGATTAGATTTTTGCTCGATTTTAGCGGTCTTTCGAGCCATTTTTGTGATTTAATCCGGGGGCTGCCTCCAATTCTGGACTGTGCTCTAAAATCCTCTTCTGGCTGCTCCGCCCCGTCGCACGGAAGTGGCTAACCTCCACAAACGGCAGGCATCTTCATCCAGAAATAGTATCTAACCTCGTCCCCAAATTGGCTTGTTTAGGATGAAGGGCACTGGTCTGTAATTTTCCCATTTGCCTGTTTGCAAATGGAAATTCGCACCCGTGCCGTAACCTCACGAGCCACAATTCAGCGGCTGCGAAGGTTGCGCTGCCGGCTTCGCAGGTGATAATTGCAATGGAGGGAGGGGCAAAGCTTGCGCGTGATTCAACGTCCTTGTTGGGACAAGGCGATTTGTATAGGAGGTGAAAGAAGCTTGGAGCGGAGTCGCTTTGAAAGCATAGTTTCCTCGAGAAATCTATTTAAAGATCGAATCATAAATCCATCAATCCCATGATATTATTGCTCATGAACTTTAATCCTAACTCTTATAGCCGGACAATTTGGAAGTGCCTTGTCCTGAGGGACTATCTAGGAACCCTCGGTGGCCACTCTGAGTCTTTTGGAACTGCGACTTGGCTTAAGAACATTGTTCGGAAGGCCCTCGACTATCCTCTTGCGTTTCTTGGAAAGGGGACTTGGCTAAAGAGCATCGTCCTCAAGGAACGTCTGACAATCCCCGACTACCTCCTTCGTCACCCGGTCTGGATCCACCTCGTCGTCCCAACTGCCAACTGGGAGTCTAATCATTCGCCGCTTGGCGTTGCGTATGACCATCAGGCCATAACTCCGTCCGTCTCTCTACTGGGGAATAGGCTGGCCACCAGATTAGCACACGGCGGTGTATTAGGCTGTATACTTACCGCCTTAGTGTATCCGAAACTCAAGTACTTGAACTCCTCCTGTGGCGGATTAGCACTGCCTTTGAATAGTCCGTCCAAATCCACTTACCTCTATTACTCGTCTTACTGGGGTAGACTTTGTTTTGCGATGAATAATCCCATGGCTTGCTATTGAATCAAAGTGATATATTATCTTCGTTTGTTCATTGATCTCGAGTAGCGTGAAGTGGTCGGCGTTAATATTTAGCGGACAAATATATACCTGTAGGTCCTCGAGATCGTTCTGGCCTTCGCACTTATAGTCGTCGATCTTCTTCCTCTAGCGACGGAGAGGGTTCGAGAGAGGCGTGACCTCGCCGTTTGTATCTTTCTTGTGGAGTGGGACGCTGAGACCGAGTCTCACGAACACTGGCCTATTAGTCATCTCTAGAGCGGCTGCAATGTCCCAACAATTGAGCCATGCCCTAGAGCGGAGCCTGTCGAACATGCCACATGAAAGTTCGGCTGCACTATTTACCATAATAGAATCGTTATTACCGAGCGTGTGCTTGCCGAGAACGTGGCCGATCCCTTCGACGACTCGGGCGACGGCGGTATCCAAGCAGCCTTGTGGAACCGGTTCCTATTATTGCGTTAGTATATGTGTCTAATACCCAAACCAAGTACTAGCTTACTCTCTCGAGGCCGTGCTTAGCTCGTAGGCTTGAGACCTCCTCCGATGGTATGATAGCATGTGATTCAAGCGAGTCAAAGAAGCGAGAGAGGTCCGGTCGCCCTTCCTTAGCTAATAGCTCTACCTGTTCGTCGAGGATAGAGAGTAACTCCATCTTTTGCGGATCTGCTCGAAATGGTGTAGCTATCTTGCCGATATTTTCTTTGCTTCCCTTCGCATAGCTCCTAGTAATATAGTCAAGATTAATAATTATTAGGATCTATGCATTATAGGACGTACCATATATCTGGATCGAAGAGAATCCCTAGGCGGGTTATCTGGATTAGTTTGCGTAATGTTCGCCCTCTGTGGAGAATGTTGTTGAGCCTCTTCCTCCTCGTATCAAAAATCCTCTTTTGGATTCCGGCCGAATTTGCTGACGAAGGAGGATCTTCATTGCCTTCGGAGGCGAGTTTTCCCGGACTCTCTATGACTGTGGTATCACGCGCCTCCTTTAGGTATTTATCTAGAATTACGGTGGCTAGACGTTTTCTGGGCGTCCCTCGTTTCGTAGGAGGCGGCGCCTTCTTAGCTTGTTCAAGCTCGGCGTCGTACTACTCTGAGGCGCCTATCCACTTTATTATGTTGAGGATGGTTGCTTCCTTGGAACGAGCGTGACCTGCTTCTAGTATGTTGATCCACATGGAGGCTGACCAAGTTGTCGAGCTGCTTGCGATCCACATGGAACCTGGCCGTTCCGCCACAGTAATCGTAGCCGGTGCTTCATCAAGGCTAGGTCGTAACGTGCTGAGGATTCTTGAATGGACCTCCGTTGGTACTTCCTGGCGCCTGCTCATCTCGTAAATGATATGAACTGCGTTGGCGACCATGTCGGTTAATGCAGGCGCCACTCTGGGTGGGGAAGGGGGCAGGATAGTTTAGCTATCTTGAGTTAGAAGCGGTTGTTCTCTGTTAACTTGTTGCGCTTGTGCGGAGGCAGTGCTGTATGGGCTCGCCTGTTGCTGTCCCGTCCTGGGCGGTGACGATGGACTCTTCTCTGGCAAGGCTATCTCTACCTTATCTGGTGGGGATGCGGTTCGGTCACCTTTGGTGAGAGGTGATAGAACTTCTCTATCTACTGTGGGCGTGAATAGGGCCGTATGTGGTGTCTGATCGTCGGACAGAGGCGATTGGGATCCTCTGCCGATTTGTCGCACGGGTGTGGATGGAGGAGGAGCCGGTTCTGTCCCGTGTGGTAAGGAGGGGGCTGACGTAGCTTGATTGTTAGATGCTTTTCCGTCGATTTCTGGTAAGGACGTCTCTTGCTGTTCCGCCCCGCTCGGCGAGGGAGGGCGGACGGTAGTCTCACTATCCTCGGTCGGCTTGTCGAGGGCCCCTGATAGCTGTCTGTGGACGGGATTTATCTTGGCGCTGTCGCTGCTGCACGTGGCCTTCAGCTGATAGAGAGCTGACTCGCTGCCTATGGATGGCAGGGAGAGGCCGTGGGCAGAACACTGGCCTTGCACTCCTTCCTGAGAAACTTCTTCGGCGACGATCTCTGGAATGTCTTCCTCGCATTCTGGAAGGGGTTTCTCCGTTATGGGGCTGTCGCTGCTCTGGTTGATGGTCGTGCCTTCGTGGCCGGGTTGACACGTGACCGAGTCGTCACCGACTTGGGAGCTGCCGCCGGAAGCTTCGTGTGAATCCCCAGGCTCGTCTCTGGAGATATGCGCCTGCGCCCGCGCCTTGGAGGGCTTTGGAAGCCGATAAGTGAGATCTCTCTTCTTCCTTCTCGACGGTCTTTTACCTTGAACCTTAGGTTCAGAATCGTCCCTAGAGTGTTTGAGGATTTCTTGGACGAGATATTGAGCAACGGATGGCGCCTTCACGCACAAATCCCGCACAAATGTTGAGAACTGTGATTGGCAATTAGCTTTCCTGAAGGAATAGAACGGTACCCTTCAACTCACCTCTGACCTAGGTTGGATGTCCTTCAAAGAAGTTACGGTAGAGACAAATTGTCTAAACAGGCATATGGGATCTTCGATCGCCTTGTCAGATTTGACGATCTCGTCCTGCGAGCGACTTGATAAATCTTGCTGGACGTCCATTGTCAGAGCGATATCTAACTAAGATTCAGTAGGTGAGTCGCTCACGTCCATCGCGAATGTTCCGTACTTGGAGGTGAAGGGTATGTTTGAATTGAGGAGAATAGTTGGCGTGGCTACTGGGGGTTGCCTGACATTAAGTACTCACGCCCTCCGTCGGGGGCTGTCAAGATGCCGCGTCGCCCTGCTTTCGGCTGAATCCTGGACAAGTGTTGTGGCCCAGCTATTCAAGGCATCTCGGACGTGATGCGTTCCGTTAGGCGGACGGGATGGGACTGTCCAATGCCCGCATCCTCAAACCCCTGGCAGACGATGCTGCTTAATGCGAGGGTGCATGATGCCAGGCCATCTGCGGCGCCCTGAAGGAGGTTGTGTGCTGTTATTCGCTCTTTCCTGTTATGATCCAGGAGGCAGAGGTGTTGGTTCTGGTCCACGATCATGCCGGTCGAATTAGCTGAGGTTGCCAGACACCCCTATCGTTGTCGAATGACATGGATGGCGTTGGATATGCGAGGGCTGATGGCCGCGAGACCCCATGCGAGGAGCATTTCGATCCTCTGGGCGGCCGAAATGCATAGCAACGGCTAGTCTGTTCGGTCCCTCGCTGCTGAGCCCAAAACCAGGCAGTTTTGACGCTCTATAGCCTTGGGATCCTACTGACGATCGTTTCTGAGTCTCCTAGATGTCTCGTATTGAACGTGAACGAAGGACTAGACTCGGTCGTTAAACATGTATCTGGGAAAGAGATGGTAAACCTTTCGATCATCTAGCCTCTTCCCTAATCGGTATGCTAACTCTCGGATTAGCTTCAATGTCGTGCCAAAAAAAATGCGCCCGGCCTCGACTAGCCAACATGACAAGGAAGATTGCCACCATGCGTAGTCCTGATAGAACCATCTGGAGAGAAACCGCTCCCACACCTCTTCCCTCCCCCTTCTTTTCTCACGATCGCTAAACTCCCTCCCTTGCCATCGCCGTCTCATGGCTATGGTATCGGCTAAGATTCCGCTAACCTGTGGTCATTTCCCTGAGGTCCTAACCGCTTCTTGTTACCACTTCTTGCATCGACAGGCGCCTTTAACTCCGTAATGTCTGTAGGCCTGCCGTGCACTGCCGTCCGAATCCGACCCTCCCTAATATCTTTACTCCATGTGTGCGCACTTACGCTAGCCCCTTCACAGCTATTGGGTGGCCACCCTAACCGTGCAAGTGTGACGCGTTCTCCATCCATATTCGCAGACTTCCGCGCCTTCTGGGAGAGCCCGTCGTTCATGTGTAGGCAGATCCACATCATCAGGTAACCTCTCCTTACCCGCCCACCAGATGCACGTCAACCAACATTAATCGCATGAGATGGCATTCTACCAATGATGGGAGAGAAGGTTGATAGTAACCACGCTCTCTCCCAGTAGCGGATTCATCAAATTCAGACCCAGGTACCTGACGAGTCTTGGTCCTCCTAGTGCTGTGAAGGCCACGCCCATATCTCTTCGGTATTCCTCCCCTCCCCTCCTCCTCCACATCAGAAAGCATGCATGGAACGCCTTTGCGTGCGTATACTAATATGTCCTCAGCATCCTCGAGCTGTGTATGCCTTGGCCTGTAATGACTCCGGCGCTACAAACCACCAGAAAAGGTCGCCGAATAGCCCTGTGGAGCTCGAGCCAATAGCCAGGCCTCGATGAGCAATGCTGTTTCCATGGCAGTAGTTGAAGGCGCTCGCGATCTGTTCTGCTGGACTTGCCAGCCTGCCTTGTCGGCACGCTTCTCGACCTTCATTATGCCCATCATCGGTAGACCGTGGCGAGGAAATCGTGGCAGCGACCTGGTTATAGAGATTAGTCGTGGACCACAGAATATTGTCGATCATGAGCTCCGGAATGTCCTCTTCCAGTTTAGTAAGAGGTCTCGCGACGATGAGAAAACAAGCGAGTCGAGATATTTTCGGGGCCGGGGAACCTAGGCATAAGTTCGCTTCGCTCTAGTCAGGTACGGAGGTACCTTCGCCTCCCATTCCCTGAAATCCTACGTCATTAAGCTCTCGATCACATGATTTCACTGCTCTTCGAGAATTGGTTTCTCCCAATTTAGGTTGGCACTAGCCCACCTCTGTCTCTACTCCTATTCTAATCCCAATTTGTGTTGGCACAGCACTTAGGCCATTTGGTGATGGCGCATGTGACTTACTATTTCATGCCTTAGGCACGAAATAATGGTCTGAGTGCCTGAGGTAGTTACGGCACAGAACCCCGTATGACTAAACCTGATGGCGCTACATTGTGTGGGTTTGGAAATATGCTGGGCAACACTACAAGTTTTCAAATCCCCCGCCGACTCAACTTTTTGTCTCCTTTGAGTTTTATTTCAGGAATGGTGGCAAGCCATGGCGGACTATACCCTTCAAGAGGACTATCGGAGTCGCTTTAAAGACTTTCAAGCAGTCGAGATCCGTCGCGAGGCTCTGGTTCAGGCAAGGTCCTTACACTGTGACTGATCGCCAAACTAGCTCACAATACGCTACAGGAGGTCCTCGAAACCTTAGATATAGTCAAAGCACAGCTTGGTAATGTGACCAAAGAACGAGCGAGGGAGGTTGCAGTCCTTGAGGCCGATCTGGAGAGCGAGAGAGATGCCCGACGCGGTTGGCAGGACAAGGCTACGACTTTACGCGAGCGGCTGTCGTCATTGGTACCATATCTTCCTAACAGGGTCCGTTCTCGGTGATTGATTTGTTGCTTATAGGAACAAGCGCGGTTTGTGCTTGTGTTAGTTGACGCGGATGCTGATATTTATCTTGTATGTCGAACTTCCTAGCTGAGGACTAGCTGACGTTCGTCGATGCAGTTTCAAGAAAAGTATTTATCTCGTGGTATGCAAGGTGGTTAATCTGCCGCAGATGACTTCATGACCAAAGTTAGGGAGTATCTGGTGTCCCTTGGTCCTGCCATGAAGGACGCTAAGACAATTCCGGTGATTGTCAAAGCGTATGCCAATTTAAGCGGACTTGCTCAAGCTTGTGTGCGAGATAAGAAGGTTGGCTCCGCGGGAGACATGGGGCAATTTTGGTGCGGTTTTACGAGACGATATCCTCTGGTTGACTTCGTGGATGTTGGTGCTGGGAAGGAAGAGGCCGATAACAAGCTACGAGGTACGCCTCACCCAAACCTAATACAGAATACTGTTGACCGAGGTTGGCCTATAGAAGTTCTAGCGTTTCATATTGTCAATCCTCAATGTGAGCATATACTGCTCGCCTGTTGCCACGATGCGGGATACGTACCCGTTCTCAGGCAGTACGCAGCCCAAGCAACGCTTTTTGAACGCATGACGTTGCTCTCGGCCGGGGTGGTCCGACCAGATATAGGCGATCTGGGGTTTCGGACAACACGTATCTTCGACTCATTGTTCGGTGGATCCCCTAGAGTAACACTAACCGCTACAAATGGGAAGAATGTCCAAATGCCGCCAGTTACCGTGTAGCAAATAGTGGACCTTATCACTAGGACACCTTCCCACCCTTAGGAGAACCTAGTGAGCAACCCAGTGAGCAATTCGGGAAGGTTACGACCAATAATCCGTAACAATTCTGGGAAGCGCATTGATAAGAGATTGAGTGTTGAGGAGAGTCTCATTCAAGCAATGAAGAAACACAATTTGTGTAGTTGGCATTATCTGCGTGCCGACTGTTTGGCGAGTTCGTGTAAACGGAATCACTCGTACCCGAGACCGTTGAGTCCGGCCGAGTATGACGCTCAGTGGTGTATTGCCAGGCATGGTTTGTGTTATCGCCTGCGTAGAGGTGGTAATTGTGATGATGACTAGTGTATGTACGGCCACGGTCCTAGTTGAGCTGTTGCATTGGCTTGTTGGGACCTGGAAATGAGAGGAAAATGTCAAGCTTGCGATTAGCCTCCGAGCCCCTCAACACTTTGTTCGCTGATGTGTAGTATCTGCGGCGAAGTCCGCTGAGAACAGTGTCCTGGAACTTCATGAGCCACCTGATCGACAACGGGCACGACATTCTGGTTACAAGCCTGTGTCACCTTCCTGTTTGTTTCGACTTCAAGACGCAAACTATTTCCGCAACTCTAGACCTTGACAATTGTTTCAATATTTTGGTGCCATGGCTTTTGATAGGAATGAAGCTTGGAGAGGTTAAAGAGGTCAATGGGATTTCACCTAGCGGTCTATTGAACTTGTAAGCATCTAGGAGATATATTTGATACGCTTTTTAACTTGTTGCCATATAGCATGGTGAAGCTGTGTGCGCTCGACGGAACTATTTCTCATGAAGTACCTTTCATCCCTCCTCTAGGATTGCTCCCTACGACCATTGGGGCACCGTAGCATCTTCTTTAATATGCCAAAGTTTGGTTCCGTAGCACATGTAATTACATTAGTTAAAGGAACACATACCCTTAAGGGAAGCGTGGATGTGAGGGCCGGGGAGTCGTTGATGCCGTCGCTGAGCATGTTCGGACCCGGAGGTGCGGGCTTTAAGTGATTTCTTTAGGTGTTGGATCTTTTCGGCTTTTTGGTAAGGAAAACGCCGGCATTGATGTTAGTGGATGGGATGTCGATTTGGGAACTGATGGCGGCTGTAAAATCCTCTTCTGGCTGCTACGCGAGAAACCTCTATCGCCGTAGGGCAGGAAGTCCCAATTTCCACAAAAGGCGTCTAGCCTCATCCAGAAACAGTATCCAGCCTTATCCTCAAATGACTTGTTTATGCCAAGAGTAGGTGTGGTTCAGATACTTCGCCCGCTGTGGGCTTGGTGGGGAATTGTAAACCAAACCCCTTCTGTGACATGTTAACAAAACGTTATGGTTATTTATCCTAGTCCAGCGTGAATATGCCTCAAATAATGTATCTTTGTCTCGCTCTGGTAGAAAGCCCAACTACGCTTTCATCACAGATCCCTTGGTTAGCTGATCTTCAAGACCACTATAGAGGAGGTAAAAGGTGGGAACTGTGTTGTTAGATTTACTATTGATTACTATGGCTTGATATGCCCCACTTGCCAATAGAGAGTGAAGCCCAGAAGAACGGAAGATGTCCTATATGTTGATGAGGATATTAACGGCGATGGTCGAGGGGTTCGGACTGGTTGGAGTGTTTTTTAATCTTCACAGTGAACGGCTTCTCTTTGACTATCTAACAACGCTGACGCACATAATCGGTAATATTTCAAAATTGTATTCTGGTCTATAAACTGACTCCTCAAGATACATTTGCGTTAAAGCAGCAAGGAAATGTACGAGTTCACTGCCACGGCTCCTCCCGCGTCCCAGCCAGGCACTGAAATAGACCCAGCTCCAATATTGGCGGCCCGTCAAAAATGGCTCCTGATGAAGTCAGAATTGGGCCGGACAAGTTCTTCAAAGGGCCAGATCTCCTTAGTAGCCACGACCTCAACTCGCCAATTCATACCGTGCTGGTCGTTGTACTTTTTCCAGGTCAGGGTGACGTTGGCCTCGGTACCCAAGGCTGCCGACCTCATACAGCTGAGTTTACCAGTAATCTTCGAGAAATCAAGCCATAGCTTCGGATCGGGTCCTTGGATAGCTTTATTAGAACATCCAAGCTCAGGGGTATATCGCAGCTGTCCCGACATGACACCAAGGAAGTCCCCTGGCAATATCGGGACGACCGGGCACGGGGCCACAACTACCCTAGAGGCAGGAACCCCATCGCGTTTTCGCTTTCCATTTGGGGGCCTTTCATAGGGTACGAGACATATGTAAATGGCATTATTGCGCTTCGATTGACCGTTAATGCCGTCTCGAAGGACTTCTGTACTGCTTTGTAACGATAGCTCTTCTGGCTGCAACATGTAATCAAAGCTCGCTAGGTACGACTGTTGTTCTTCTCGATTTAGTCCTCGCGTTCCGTTTACCTAGTTGATTCGAGTAACTTTCGATACTTGCGACTCTTTCACGATAACTGTCTGGTGCAAATCGGTACTACCCGAGAAGTCATTGGCTCGCTCGGCGAGCACTCTCATCTGTACTTCCTTCATGTAAGGGTGGTACACTTGATTCCACTTCCTCATTGTCTAAAGCGAATCTTTTGTTTTGTTAAAGAAACGTCTGTTAAATCCCTTCGTCCGGAATTGGAGGATGTACGTCAAATTATCCTTTAGCATACGAGCTTTAGCGTCTTCTATCTCGTTATTTGTACCTTCTACACGTACGTCATGAAGGAACTCCCAAAAACGGTGGTGTTTCCGGTAATTCTCCTCGCTCCTTCCTTTCGAGACGACGTCGACGAGTTCCTTTATAGCTTCTGCCTCTGCCTGACTAGCATCGGCGGCTGACCCAGGATTTTCTCTGTAATACGTTCGAATATTGGCCTCTGCTAGCTTGACGACGTAGTTATATCGAAAAGTCTCCCGCCACAAGTTACTCGCCTGGTGACTTTCGAGACCTGCTTATTCCTTTTTCAATTGCAGTTTTACCCTGTTCCGTACTTCAAGATCAAAATAAGCTGTCAGGTCTGTAGGAGGCTTCATAATCGCGCCCATACCCTTGAGCACCTTTGTGACTAAACAATCTCCGTCCTGGAAGTCAGCTGTCTTCTCATGGTATTTCACGCACGTCTGAAGTATGCCTGACATGATCGGTATGGCATCGCTATCCAGATATAACTCTTGCGTCTCTTTGGAAACCGGCCTGTGTTTTGTTTGCGATGTGATTGAGGGCGATCTTATCGTCGAGTTGTGCGAAGCCGGGTAATGAGTTAATGTTGTCTGATCTAGCGTATCAAGTGAGGTCTGCTGGGATACCTCAAGGGTATGTCCACTAGCATTTGGGCTCAGCGTGCTATCGGCGGGTTCGACTGTACCCACTGAATGTGTGCAGGCCACAAGAGGGCAGGTTTGATCCAGGTATTTAGGCTACGCCTCAGGCGATGAGCTTAAGATAATGGAGCTTGCTGATCCCGTTGTAGTCTCCTCTGATGTGGTCACTAACTCATTAGTAGAGACTGCTTTTTCGTTAGTTGGGAATGGCTCCGGAGCTGGCGAGACATGCTGCGGATTCTCCTCAACGGTAGAGGCTGAGCTCTCAACTAGCAAATGGCTGTTAACTAGAGCCAGGTCATTATTCGGTTGCGGGGAATGCTCTTCGAGTATAGTAGACTCTGGGGGTGACGGCATTTCGTCTGAGAGGCTGAGCGACTCGGACTTCTTTTGCGAGGAATTCTGACGAGATCCGCCCCGACGTCTCGGTGAAGAGACTTTGTTTGTTCTGCTCGAGCTCCGTGTCGTCATTCCCGTGTAACTGTCTGGTCGAGGACGTTTCTCAGGCCGTTGAGGAGGGCTCTGAGGCGGTGTGTTGGTATTAGGCGCGACTGTGACGGATGGGGTGTCTTCGAGTATGATGATAGGATTAGAGGGTGCATCTCCCTCGCGACGAATCTCGACTCGATGGTGACGGACAAGAGACAAGTCAGTAGTCTGTTTATTCGGATTTCGTAGGAGACTTACACGCCTGGAAGATACTGTCGATCTACTGGTCGGATGGTCCAGAGACTTCTTCGATAGTAGAACTGTCCAGAGAGACCTCGCAGAGTCGGTCCTGTTCATCTAACGACACCTAATAGCCCAGAAACACACGTTTATAGCCTGTCATCTTGAAGCACTGCTGAACGGTTCACTGGCGCTGCCGCTGATGTTATGGCGAGTTGAAGTGGGATATGCGATCGTGGGAACGAATTTCTGAGTCGGCGGCAGCGAATTCCCAAACAATGTTTGGGAAATGCTGAGTCAGTAGAAGTGACAATTCCCAAACAGTGTTTGGGAATTCGTCCTAGTGCAAAAGTTTGCGGACTCTGGCGAAGAAGACACATACGTCCCACAGGAGAAAGAGGTCCCTAAGAAAAAGGTGGTGCGGAAGAACGTGATCAGAAAGTCGAAGAAGCAGGAACGTAGCGTCACTAGTGTTCCACTAATAGAGAAGGGGTTGGGAGATGTTTGATGAGACCGTTATGAGTTCTGCTAATGAATTTGTTTCTAAATGTAAGATATTGATCGAATCCCACTGCGCTAGGGCATAATCTCTATCTAGAACGAAACAAGAGATATTTGAGACATGTTGACGCCGGCCGCTTTGACTTGTAGTTCTCTTCGAAAGTGTATCCCTACCTAAAAGCCCAGTTTTCTTTGAGCTTGTTATGATTAATATTATATTTCGGGCCGCCCTACTTTGAAAGATAGCAGCTAGCGCTCTGAATTTGAGTCGCGTTGAAGTCACAAACATTTCTTGCTTGACCGCCTAAACGGGCCTTGATTTAATGATCGTTATCGTCTTCAGGTTCTGGTTCCGAGTCAGAGATGACTACAAACTCGAGAGGCTGGGCAGAAATCGATAGAGATGACTTTCCAGCCGACGCTCGAACTAGCTTTCTAGGGCGTTGGCTCTGTACTCCCACTCCCATGTCTTGTGCCCGCGTTCTCTTCAAGACATTGCGAGACCTCGGAATATGAGCTGCGGATCTAGTCCTTAAGCACTCCCTTTGTCCCTGTTTCCCAGTAGTCCCAGTAGCTGTTGATACCCCATCTTGCACACCCGCAACACCCTGTATGCTCTGAATGCTGTAGCCACCTTCCTTTCCGGAAGGAGCAGCGCTTTGGGCATCGGGAGCATCAAGATGTGCGTCCACCGAGAGAGGTTCGTCTCGCAGGACTTGGGCTGTGTTCGTATGATTTGGGGCTCGAGATTTTTCGAGGGAAAGTGGTTGAGACGGAGTTGTGGAGTGAGGGCGACACTGGCCAGTAATCGCAGTCGGTGGCTTTGGGGTTCCGGTTGCGTCGGGCTTCGATCGTGCATTTGCATTGCCTCCCTGGATAGGACGGGTACTATTTTCGTCGTCGTCGATGTCCGTCTCCTGATATCCAAGTCTGTTCGCCTTGGCAAGTAGCTTCACTAGTTGACTTGCGCTGATTGTTTGGAGTCGCACCTCGACGGCGAGATCAAGAAACTGCTCGCTTGTAGACTCGAGTATCTCCTTGCCATAAGACTCGAGGATTGCACGCACGAGAGGTGAGCCGGTCGCAGCCTTCCCGATTAAGGGAGCAGTGACAGCATCGCTAGTCGCATGGGAGCTCGAGTGGGGGGCGATGGAGCTCGGTGCGGAAGACATCATGATGCGTATTGGGGTAAAGTAGGATTGCTCGTGCGAAAGTATCGTCCGCGGCGTAGAAGAGCTCGGGGAATATACACACGAAGATGAGCAGAATGGCCATGTTTGCTTACTTTGAAGCGTTAATATGATATGCGTGTGGACTGCGTTTGCTTCGTGAATGATCGTTCTTGAAAGGTGCGCCGGAGATAGCTATCTCTGTTCCAGGCTAAGCGAGGTACAAGAATCATTATATATCTAGAGTACTTAATAATTATATAATGAGTAATATTTTATTTTGAATAGGTTTAAACGGACCATCTCTCACATTGCGACATATATAAGTGGCGTTGGGCTGGGATTAACTATCGTTAAGTCCATCGCGATGATTTTGCGAAATGGGATTTTCAGGTACCCCATAACCCAAGCCCACTTAATCGGCTATCACCGATTCACGCTGGAGTAGCTCTCCGCTAAGGGAAATCGCCATGTGGAGGAAGATCGCCCTATAGTCGCTTGCAAAACCGGCTTCACCCGGCCTGGCGGCCATATGCTAGACTCGCTTCTGCAGAAGATGTTATAGGTTTGGATTGCGACCTGTAGCATTACGTTCCAGCCTATTCGCCCTAGTCTTCTGCAAATCCCTTCGAAGACTCTTGCCTCCCACCTCCTGCTAACTTGTTGTTTATATATACCCAGTCACTATGCTTGAGCTGTGTCGGTGAGAGTAGTGTGTAGAAATATAAAGTGTGCGTTGGCTCGGCTTGTTCTTTGCGTTGCGTTGTGATCGATGATCGAGTCTGTTAAATTGATGAACTTCTCTTCTCATCTTCATGAAACCAGAGGAGTTCGCTAGGGATTAATTATATAGTCGGAGGAGGCTTGGCACAGCATACGTGTGGGCCATGGTGCCGCTCTGTTCGGAGAGGACACAGGATGACTCTGGTTGTAATTGTGGTATTGATAGTGTTCATCGTATCCTTCGTCACTGTGACTCTTTTCTCGACTTTGTCTGCTGTTCGGCAAGTAGATATTGGGAGGTCTCGCTCGTATCTGCTGTTAGTCCCAAGTCAGGCACGCTTGATCGGTAAGATTCGACGCATCGCTAGCGAGCTGGGTCGTAGATCAGAGATGTTTTGAAGGTTGAATAGTCACTATCGATTTTTAATAGGTGTTATAGCGATTATTCGGTATCTAAGGATACCTCTGAATCCAGGCTATCCAACGGCGATGCCAGGATCCAATTTGCTAATGGTTTTGCTGTATAATTTGAAGCATTTTTTCTCGCGGAGCGGAGTTGGAGTTGTGAAGTTGGTTAGGTCACGTGATCAAATTATGTTCTCTTTTATCCGAAATGTGGCAGCCGATTTTGGACTGACTAATCAGACACACTGGTCAACTTTTGGCTCGTGCTTGTTTTGGCAGATTTTGGCTAGATTTTGGCTCGATTCTGGTGATCTTTTTGGCTGTAGTTTGTAATTCAATCCATCCGCTGGCTTCAATTCCAGCCTCTGCTATACTAGAGGCTGAGGATCAGGTTCAGAACCTGACCTTCACCTTTTTGGCTCCACAATCTACCCCTCGTCTATTACGTCTGATTCTGCTCCTTAGTCTGATTCTTACCCTGCTGCCACAATCTCCTCGTCGACAGCATCTATGCTGCTCCCACAACCTCCTCGTCGACATCGTCCGGTTTCTGCTCACGTTCCGAATCTGACCTTCTGCTCTACTTCTACGGCATCCACCTCCACAATAAACGACCCGCTCGTCGACAAACGACCTTCTCGAGAGACGATTCTCAGGGTCAAATCGATTCCCACTCTCTTCCTTTTCTTAATAATAGTGACTGTTATGCTATATCAGTCTACATCTACTTCGCTATATTAATGATTTACCTAGGCGACTTCTAACCCGTTTCGCCTTAAGAGTGGATGATTCACTCGAACAAGTAAACAACAATGGGACACAACAGAGCACGGATTTCAATTTCCTTCGGGAGACCGGCGGATATGCGACAGCAGTAGCAAGTGGGTTGCGGAAAATAAGAACGATGTCTCACTAGATAATACGATGTCACGGCTGACATCCATAGTTGTAGACTGAAGATGACAGAATCTTCCTGCCATTTTTTGGAGTAGAGCTGACCTCGAAAAGGAAGATTCTGATTCTGCGGACGAAATCAAGAGCTGACGGAGATTCTTAGATGGTTGGAAGCTTGTACATTCGAAGGGGGGTGGGATTTTTGATGTTTACATTTTGCGCCGGCAGGAGGTTCGCTGACGGCCTTTGGTGGCCGATTGCCGCGACCACTACAAGGCGCTGCCAAGTCTCGCCGCAAAAGTCTCCTGGGGCCCTTGCGGGTCGTGGGGAGTGAGCCGCATTCAGAAAAGAATATTCGAGAATTTACATAGCCACAAGCCACATTTCTGGTTCTAATTTTAGACATAACGTCTATCCCTGCGTGCCGGAAAACCCTGCGTGCCGGAAAAATTAAGAGGTACTTTGACTTTGAGTATCTCGAACTCAGTGCACACATCAATAACACCTAAAAATTTGTGCAAGTCCTATTCAGTGACTACTACTAAAGCTCTCGAAGCCGTCCTATCAAAGACTTACATGCGTGGCGTCGCCCGTGGGCCTGATCTGCGGGCAGCCTCCTTTTACGATGCAAGATACTTTTTTGACGATAGCTCCGCTATTAAACTTTTGTTACTTTTAATACTTACGAAATAGTCTTATCCGATCTTTAAACCCTTGTTACTATGTTATTAACCGTCATTATCTTTGTGGCTGCTGGACATGTAAATTTAGACAAGGCTGCGACGCGGGACAATACTTCGAATCGAAGTGACTAACGATATTTGGTTAGGGTAAAGAACCTGCGCGGTCTCCCCGCAGTTCAGACTTTAAACCAAACTGCTGCCTAAGATTCAAGGCTAGCGACTCGAACTCCAAGGATCCAAAGGTAAATTCAGGATCCTAGGTTTCCGTTTTTACCTTCCACTTTCTAATTCCTCTAGCTTCCCTTTCAGCGAGAAGAATAAATCATGCTCAATCGAAAGTCGCTTCGAACATCCTTTGCCTATGGCTTCCAGAATTCTAGTCTGAGCGACTGGCCGGTCTTGCGCGCTTCCAGTGATGTACGACGATGCTTGCCGCTCGGCTGCCGCTTAGCTGAGTCCGCTAGCCTCAACACGACGTTTTCTCTAACTTCACTCCGTATCTATATTGATTTGACGGCTTAACAACTATCCGAAGCCCTTCCCTATTGCGATTCTCGAACCTTTCCAATAATGCGTCTGCTATAGTCTGACGACGATGGCAACCTCAGCCTGACCGAGTTCTTTGAAAGCGCCATACCCAACTATGCTATACTTTCGCATAGGTGGGGAACGGACGAGGTTACTTTCAAGGACCTAGTAGACGGTACGAGCAAGAGTAAACCTAGCGGCTATAGCAAGATACAGTTCTGCGGAGAATAGGCTAGGCGTGATGGCTTGAAATACTTCTGGGTTAACACATGCTGCATCGACAAATCGAGCAGTGCCGAGCTCTCAGAAGCTATCAACTCGATGTTTCGCTGGTATCAGAAAGCGGCTAGATGCTACGTCTATTTATCGGATGTTTCGACACTGAAGCGGAAAGCAAACGCTACGTCTGCCGAGTGTACTTGGGAATCTGCTTTCCGAGCAAGTAAATGGTTTACACGAGGCTGGACCTTGCAAGAACTCCTTGCTCCAAGATCAGTTGAATTCTTCTCCCAAGAAGGCAGCGGACTGGGTAATAAGAGGACTCTAGAGCAACAAATCCACGAGATTACGGGAATCCCTGCCATAGCGCTTCGAGAATACCCTCACTCCCAATTCAACGTCGATGACCGGTTCTCGTGGGCAAAAAGTCGATAGACCACACGCGGAGAAGACAAGGCATATTCGTTATTTGGCATTTTCGATGTCTAGATGCTACTTCTGTATGGCGAAGGAGAAGTCAAGGCGTTCTAGCGGCTCCGGGAGGCAATCGACAAACCTTTGAAGGGTAAGTCCTATCCCTACGATTGATGCCTAACACACCTGATGAGACTAGCGCTAACTAGTAGTTCAGGCTCTGAGAAAGACCTACTTAGTCACCTACCGTATGCTGAGGAGGCGCCTTTTAACGCATACGACCGTCAAGACGAACCTGCCTGCCTCCCTAACACGCGCGTCGACCTTCTAAAAGAGATATATGACTGGACTGATGGAAAGGATGGACAAGATGAGCGATGTATCTTCTGGCTGAGCGGCCTAGCTGGGACGGGAAAGTCAATAATCTCCCGCACCGTCGCCCGCAGATGCAGTGAGCAGAAGCGTCTTGGAGCCAGCTTCTTCTTCTCAAGGGGCGGCGGAGACGTGAGCTATGCCGGCAAGTTCTTCACAAGTCTTGCCGTACAGCTCGCGGATGCTGTGCCATCAGTCCAAACACATATCTGCGATACTGTGAGGGAGCGGAGCGATATTACGAATCTGTCTCTCTTAGATCAGTGGCGCGAGCTTGTCATCCGTCCGTTAAAGTTGGTAAAGTCAGACAAGCCCTCATCTCCATCTTCCTATTTGCTTATTATCGATGCCCTTGATGAGTGTGACAACGAAGGCCACGTTCGCACAATTCTGCAGCTTCTAGCTGAAGCTCGATCGTTGACGACGGTGATACTTCGAGTTTTTTTGACAAGTAGACCTGAAGTTCTAATTCGACACGGCATACGTGCTATCCCACAAGCCGAACACCAGGACTTCGTACTCCACGACATACAGCTAGCAATTATTAACCATGATATCTCTCTTTTCTTGGAACACCATCTAGGGACGATTAGGCAAGAGTGGACTCTTGGATCTGAGTGGCTAGGCGATAAAGTTTTGAGACAGCTGGTTGTCCATGCTAGTGGACTATTCATCTGGGCGGCAATAGCGTGTCGGTTCATAAAAGATGGCGAAGAGTTCGCTGAAGACAGGCTTAATGAGATTCTTGAGGGCACTAGCTTGGAAGGCACGCCGGAATAGCATCTCGACCAAATATATATCGCTGTACTTGAAAACTCTATACCTACCACTTTTAGACCACCGGAGAAAGTACGGTTATATACAATGTAGCGGAGAATTCTTGGAAGCATTATTATCTTATTTTCGCCCCTTGCCGCTGCCTCGCTAGCAAGGGTAATCAACATCTCTGGGATACGGGTTACGCAGACTCTCGAAAGACTACAAGCGATCCTAGATGTCCCAAAGGATGTTACTGGATTACTCCGCCTCTACCACCCTTCATTCCGTGACTTTCTCCTCAACAAAGACCGATGTGGGGATTACTGGGTAGATGAGAAAGAGGCACACTAGCTAGTAGCTACTAGCTGCATACAACTAATGTCCCAGACACTCAAGAAGGACATTTGCGACATGCATGCTCCTGGTACTCAAGCTAGCCAAGTTGACTACACTCGTCTACAGGAATACCTTCCGCCGGAAGTTTAGTACGCATGTCTCTACTGGGTCCAGCATCTTCAACGGAGTGGCGCTCAGGCTTCTGATGGCGAGGAAGCCTATCGGTTTCTACAGGCTCATCTACTCCACTGGCTTGAGGCGCTTGGGTGGATGGGCAAGATCTCAGAAGGGATTCAAGTAATCTTGTCCTTAGAAGCTCACGTTTCGGTAAGTTATCTGTCTGTTATTTATAAGAGTCTAACTTGTCGTCCTTAGGCGACTAAAAGCCCCGATTGGCATGCATTTATTTATGATATAAAGCGATTTGTATTATATAATCGATCGGCGATTGAACAGGTACCTCTGCAACTATATTGCTCTGCTCTCGTCTTTGCGCCAGGAAATAGCATTGTGCGAAGGAATTTCGAGGGATGTATTCCAGGTTGGATTCAACTGAAACCAAAGGTGCAAGCACACTGGAACGCAGCGCTGTAGACGCTCGAAGGCCACACTGACGAGGTCTACTCAGTGGCCTTCTCCCCCAACGGCAAGCAGGTCGTATCGGGGTCAGGCGATCGGACGGTGCGGCTCTGGGACGCGGCCACGGGAGCGGTGCTGCAGACGCTCGAGGGCCACTCAGGCTCGGTCTACTCAGTGGCCTTCTCCCCCAACGGCAAGCACGTCGTATCGGGGTCAGGCGATCGGACGGTGCGGCTCTGGGACGCGGCCACGGGAGCGGTACTGTAGACGCTCGAGGGCCACTCAGGCTCGGTCTATTCAGTGACCTTCTCACCCGACAGCAAACAAGTCGTATCTGGCTCAGAAGACAAGATAGTCCGGCTCTGCGACGCGGCCACGGGAGCACCGCTGCAGACGCTCGAGGGCTACACTAACGTAGTCAGGTCCGTCGCCTTCTCCCCCGACGGCAAGCAAATCGTGTCTAGCTCTACCGACGGGACGGTCCGGCTCTGGGGCGCTGGCACAGTAACAGTGCTACAAACGCTCAAGCGCCCCTCGGCCTCGGTCTATTCAGTGGCCTTCTCGCGCGACGGCAAACAAGTCGTATCTGGCTCAGGAGACAAGACAGTCCGGCTCTGGGAGATAGTCACGAGAGCAATACTATAGACTTTCAAGGGCCACTCGGGAACTGTCTACTCAGTGGCCTTCTCGCCTAATGGCAAGCAGGTCGTGTCTAGCTCATATGATAAGACAATCCGCCTCTGGGATGCCGTCACAGGAGCGGCGCTACAGAAGCTCGAGGGATACTCGGAACCAGTTTACTTAGTGGTATTCTCGCTTAATGGCGAGCAGGTAGTCTCCGGCTCAAAAGACAAGACGATCCGGCTCTGGGACGACATCACGAGAGCAGCGCTATAGATGTCTAAAAGCCACATAGACTCGGTTCACTCAGTGGCCTTCTCGCCTAACGGCAGGCAGGTCGTGTCCGGCTCAGAGGACAAGACGGTCCGGCTCTGGGATGCCGATACAGGAGTAGCGCTCCAAAAGCTCGAGGGACACTCGAAACCCGTCTACTTAGTAGCCTTCTCGCCTAACGGCAAACAAGTTGTATCCGGCTCAGGAGATAAGACAATCCGCCTCTGGGATACTGTCACGAGAGCCGTGCGACAGCCACTCAAAGGCTATTTGAGTTCGGTTAGGTCAGTAGCCTTCTCACCTAACGGTAAGCACATCATCTCTGGATCTGTGGATGAGACGGTCCGGCTCTGGGACGCGGCCACGGGCGCGGCACTGTAGACGCTTGAGGGCCATTCTAACTGGGTCATCTCAGTAGCCTTCTCACTTGACGGCAAGCAAGTCGTCTCTGGATCTCGGGATGAGACCGTGCGGCTCTGGGACGCCGTCACGGGCGCGGTACTGCAGACGCTCGAGGGCCATTCTTCCGCGGTCGACTCTGTGACCTTCTCACCTGACGGCAATCTACTACCTACTTTACGTGTATCTGATTATTGGGTAGTAGAAGGTAAAGCGACTGTTCTCTGGCTGCCTCCCGATCACCGTTCTACGTGTGAAGCTATCTGGAATCAAACTGTCGTTTTAGGACATTCATCAGGGAGACTTTCATTTCTTTAATTCAGACAAGGGCCAAAGCTTGTAATATAACGTCTATCCCTGCGTAGCGGAAAACCCTATATGCAGGAAAAAATAATAAGTACTTTGGCTTTAAGCATCTTGAAATCTGTACACACCTTAATATCTCTTATATTTTCTTATAAGTTATATTCTATGGCCTCTCCCAAGTATCTTAACCTCCCCTTACTAGAAAAATCACGCTCGCATTATCGTTCTTGTGACGGCAGGATATAGGCAAAGCCGAAGCATAGAGTTCAAGTAGTCCTTTGTACGAAGATTCTAAGCTGAAGAGGCTGGAAGAGCCTCGAGAAGTACTATATTAAGGGCCCTAGCGCCCACGTGACGGCTAGAACCGTCACAGTAGCTATAAGGTTGATGACTAGGTCTCCGTTGCTTTCTGTCTAGTGATTACATAAGTGAGCTTACGGCGTAGGTGGCACGTGCGGCGCAATGCCCCACCAAGATCGTCACTCGCTTCGATCCGAGGTACCGACCCACGTGGCGATCTTGCATGAATCTGCACGCCATAGCCGCCACAAAAATGTTGACGATCTCCGCATAGTGAGAAGGCTTGAGAGCTCGGCTTAGACCCTTTTACAAGTTTTAGGGATAGCGTAAGCTCGGTGGTGCAGCTGTGGTAGAGGACGTCTGTTTCGCTATAAAAGGAGACTCTTTGCAAATCAGGCATAGGGCGACGACGTAAATATGATTTTCTTAGTCGGAGGCATTTAAGGTATCCGGGAGTGGCCACAGAATATAATTTACAAAATAATAATAATAGATATTGTAGTGTACATAGATTTAATAATACTTGAAGTCAATGTACCGGTCAAATTTTCCGGCACGTAGGGTTTTCCGCTACGCAGGGATAGACGTTAGAAGGCTAAACTTTTTAGGTTAGATCAATAATCTCTAGACTTTCTCTCAGTCGTATTTGGGATTCTCTTTACGATTCTCACTGAATCTCTCGACCCTATTCTCCTGAACCAAAAATCGGCCTCCCACTACATCTACGGACTCCTTAGACGCTTTCGCATCTCACAGTATTAGTTAACCTAACTAGTAGATGCTACCGTTGCGGCAAATGATCTAGGCTATGAACTCCAGAACCAGGAAGACCAGCGAAAGAGAGCAGCGTACGTACTTGTCTCGATACATATGTTCTTTTTATGCACAAGTGCTTGTTATTCTGGTATTGCGATAGGGTAAGACCACTATTCCCGGTATTATGTTAACTTGGATGCTAACATGAGAAGGCCTGCCAGGTAGCTGGCTGGAACGAGAAAGCCCACAAGGCTGATTGTAAGCTCCTTAAAGATCCCGATTTACGAGGGTTGTTCGTTCTCAAATGGGACGAATTTGATAACCATATTCGATTTCCTCTCCATGTACTAAAATAGTCTGCTTTTAATCGCTTGGGAAGAGAGCTTGAAGAGGGCGCCGAGACTTCATTTATTAATATCCATAATTATAGTCTTATTTTCCTTTTTGTGAAACTGCTGGTTATCTATTTATTTGTAGGTAATCTGTTTACCGTTGTCATTCTTCCCTCTTCCTTTTTTTTTTTTTCCGAGGCAATTTCTTCTCTCCCGTATGTTTAAAAAGGCGCTTCTCGATGTCTTCTACTAGCATCTTCTTTGGGAGAGGATGGGTAGTTTCCTAGATGAATATTAACATTAGTCGTATAATTTAAGCAAGTAATCGCTTTACTTACTATCTCTGCCATAGATGGCGGCCACGATGCATGGTCCCTAGATCTGTACGTGGTGTATCGGCCATACTTGCAAATGATTAGAGCGACGTCGATACCATCGAATTCCCCTAATTCATAGGCTTTTTTAATCAAGGTATCCTTTCTCCTGTTTATTCCCTCGTTCTTTCTTTTTCTTCTTTTCCCCTCGTCGTTTCGTTTGACGTTTGTAATATCCATTGATACCAAAAGGTTATTGTAGAGGTCGAGGTGATCTGCCCAGGTCAGTTTTAATGCACTTCGAGTATTAAGCCTGAGGTATTTGGGAGTCGACTATTGTTATGGGCCGTGTTTTGTCAAAGACCCTCTGCTCTGATGGTTGTCCTTGAGGACTTTCGTATTAGTGGCTAATAGGGGCATAGGAGCCGATTTTGAGCCCATGATTTGATTGTATAACGAGAGGCCTGAATCGATCCCCTCCTAAACCAAAGTGGTGGGGAGCCGCATTTGAACCCGCGATCCTCCAAATCTCAGCCAAAGGGTTTGATTGCACAATGAGGGGCCTGAATCGGTCTCTTTGAATCCAAGTAGTGGGGAGCCAGATTTGGACCCCCTTAATTCTAAAATTAGGCTGAGCTCTGTAAGCCCCTTTATAGTGCCACTTGTCCTCACGATGTGTGATTATACTTAGTTCTTGTTCTTTCCACAAGACTAGACAGGGGTTTCCTGTTTTGAGGAATCATCAAACCCCTGTTAGCGCTTAATCGGTATTACCTATAATGTCGCTACCTTTAAGATAGAGTCGTGCTGTACATTGCAAGGCGGACGAGACTATAACGGCCACTTTTATATCAATATTAAACTCATATATGCTCTGTCTATACGCTATACAGGCTGTATTTCCTGGTAATTCCGACCATGAAAACCTTAACGTCTATCCCTGTGTGCCGAGACGCACCCTGTAACGAGACAAAACGTAGGTACTTCGAGTTCAAGCGACTAAAAATCTGTAAATATGTAAAAATTTCTATTTATTTTTATTTCAGTTGTATTATATACCACTCCCGAATACTCTTGACCTATTAATTCCGAAAATTATAACCATGTCGTCGCTACCCCCCTTAAATTTACAAAGAGCCTCCTTTTATAATATTTTAGGACCCCTCGACTTACAATACCACTAACGTCTATCCCTGCGTGCCGAAACACACCCCGTAACGAAACAAATCCATAGTTTACTAATCACAACTTTTTTCTTAGCAGGTCTATGAATTTGTACTTAAAACATTACTTTCTTTAACTATTTCTCCTTACGGAGACCACTCAGCAAGAGAAAAACAACTGTGGTTGGTTGTGCTGTCGATCGTTTCAATCACGCCACTGATCGCCGTTTCGGCTATACCCCCATGCTTAATTACGACCATTAGAGTCTCTTTAAAATTCGGAGCACTTAAGGAAAGGATCTATATCAGAAGAATATGGCTCTAATTTTTGAAGACACTCAAAGGGGAAATGATGCAGCCCGGGAGTTTCTCCGTGTGGGGAGAGGGGTGCATAAACGCCACATATTTTAGCTTCATTTTGTGCTTATTAATATGCATTAGCCTGGTTATATTATACTGTATCCCTTCGTCTGGCAGCCATTGACCACGCTAGTAGGGGGGGCTTCCAGGGTTCAAGTGGCATCGCTTCCATGCATATTACATAATAAATCACTAGTAATTAGCATCGCTAGAATGATATCGCTCCCAGCAGTGCCCCTCTTGACAAAGGGGCACATTACAAAAAACACAGCCTCCCATTGATCGATTTGCCCTACCCTTTGCCTTTACCTCTTTTCCTAATACTTTTTGACACCTTAGTACATACGTACACCACGCACAAGTACCCCTTACAAGTCGCTTTTCCCAGTAGTGCAAGTGTTGCAATTCAGGTGCAAATACTCGTCTCCCCCCTAGCCCTACTCGTAAGCTCTGTAGCTTAGCTTGATTAGAATAGCTCAAGAGCTTACAATAAAGCTCTGTTCTAAACTGCAAGTGTGTAAGGGGCTTTCCTTTACTAGCTAATAGGTGTAATCTGTACGCATTTACACAGATTACGTCAATTAGCCAGTAAAAGAGGGGCCACCAGTTTCTTTGAGTCATTTGGTGAGTCTCATACGACTCCCTGAACTGATTCGCTAGGTCTACCCCTCCCATATATTGATTATAATCATCAATAAAGCAAGGGATACGTAGTTCCTTTGTAGCGGAATCACTAAACACTTGTCGTACAATCCTCCCATTAGTTGATGTCTTTGCAGGGCGTTTCCTAACCCTCTCACGGAAGTCGTCTAGAGTATGAACAGTGTGTATATTGCTCAAGGCTAAGACAACGTTATTATCTTGCTAGGCTAAGCAAAGGGTCCCGTCAACTACTCTTGCAATAAGGGTATTCCACTCAAGCTTTGTACTAAAGCGTTTCTTGAGTACTTTAAAGCTGGCAGGGAGCTCTTTATGTGGACGTGTAGTCCCCATTGCACCAAACTGGCAAGCTTGTAGCTCAGTAAATAAGGGTACAGAGGTGAAGTAATTGTCCATATATATCGCAAGACGGCGTCGTGGGAGGGAGAGGGTAAGCTCTCGCACAAGGCAAGCCGTCTTTGTAAGCCCTGGGCGGTGAAGTATGTCCTGTAAACCCTTCTCCCGGGAGCTCCAAAGGAAATTGTATAAGTATCCGTGATCAGCGATTCCATAGATCTTATAGCCTTGTTTAATTGGCTTGTTTGGCATCTTGTAAGTGTGCAAAGACCTAAGGAATTAGCGGGGTAATTGAGGTAAAAGGGAGGGGTGACGTACCTACCAAAACACCGGACCATAAGCTCATCAATACTCACTTCAGAGGAGGGTGAGTAATATCGTTGGAAGGAGGCTTGAAGAGCTGAAGCCAAAGGCTCAACCTTATACCACCAGATCTTATTAGAGGGTAAGTGATAGCCCTCTCTTTTGTCGGTCTCGTCACAAGAGATATGGCAATATCGTTTGATCTGTTCAAAGCGGCGGAGGGACATGTGGCTTGAAATAGAGTGTAAGAGGCCTTGATTGAAGTCTGTATTCCAATACATAGGAATCTGAGGCTCCTTATGTATCCCCATATATATAATTATGCCAATAAACGTGTACAGCTCCTCCACAAGCAAGTCTGTCCATTCGCGCAAGCCTCTATGTGCCACTTGTATCCGCTGTATATTCGCATATCGATTGGTGTTTGTAGTAATTGTACGAAAGAGATCGTGAGTAAAGAAGAGGGTAAAGTAGTCGTATGGGTGCGGTTGTACAGGAAAGGTTGAGGGTAAAAGAGCTTGTGCGGGGCGCCGCTGTTCAGTTTGAAATGGGGTGTACGATACCCCTTCAATTGGGCCAAATTCGTGGAGTATATCCTCAAGGGTTCGTGCATTTTGCCTAGAGAGCTTAGCAGATTGAGGGGTGCGTTCTGGGCTTGAACTGGAGCTTGAGGAGGCCATCTTTGATACACAATATAGAAGAATCGCGTACCGCGCACCTGTACGCGTTTAGATGACTTAAATGGCCTAATACGTACTAGTTCTTATGTAATATAGAGCAAATTAATGTAGGACGAATGATGTTGAGGTAATAAGCCACTGTACAAGCCCCCCCTACTAGCGTGGTCAATGGCTGCCAGACGAAGGGATAAATCCGGGCTCGCTATATTTTCCTCAGCCACTATTTTAGGCCAGGTCATGCGTGTGGCGTAGAATGTCACGCGTGTGGCGCATGTTCCCGGCTTACCGTCCGTAACAGCCGTCGCTATCCGAGCTGCATATAGTAAGGTGTGGTCCGTTATCACATTTGCACTTTCATAGAGTGCACACGAATTTTGACACCTCACTGTGCATGATCACATGGTTGCTGGTAAAAGAAGTAATATTGAGAAAATGCAAGGCCTTTCATTAACTTTCATTCACTACTTCATTTATATTTTACAAGTCTCAAGGTCGCAACCAAATAAAAGTAACCGCACGAGCAATACCTAGTATGACCGACCGCAATTGGAGTGCCAGTACGGGGGAGGCAGAGCAGTTCGAAGCAAGTATCGATTAATTGAATCATACGTGATAGTGGCTCTAACCGTTTCGCAGGCAACAGTTGCTGTGAGTGGCAAGGCAAAGGACCTGGCGGCTACGATCTCATCTGGCAAGAGCGCCCAAGAAGAACGAGAAACAAAACGGAAGGAGAGAGGGGAGAGAGAAACAGCACAGAAGGAACGGGAATGGAAAGAGCGACAAGACAGGGAAAGAGAGAATGATAAGCAGAAGACATAGGTTTGAATGGCCAACAATATATATTAACACTTGTATGTCTTCTATCAGAATATAAACTTAGCCATGAGTCTCTTTCTCTGTAGAGAGGCCTGCCTTTTCGTCAAAGAGAACTCGTAATTGTTTTGCATATTCTTCCCGCTCAGCAACCTTTCTCCCAGCAACTAGAGGAGAACCCTGACACCAATACTGTGATAGTATTCCTTCGGTAACTGTAGAGAGAGGAAGAAATCTAGGCCCGATATGATCTTCAACTAGAGACCACGTGGCATTCACGGAGGTAATACAATGCCAGAACCATACTGCGCCAGATTTCCAGCCGTCGTGCATGATTGGTGTTATTGCAGGCGGATTCGTTGGCATTATCTTGACTTCCTCCTCCTCAAATATCTTCATAAACTCCTGATGAACTATTTCAAACTCATCAAGCTTCTCGTTCGTCATTCCATCGATTGCGCATCCCGTAAGCCAATACGGAACGGAAAGCATTTCGGCAGGTAGCGCACAAACCCACTCATGGTCGATGAGACATGTGATGTTCCCGTCTTTACCAACGAAAAGGTGACCCGCATGGAAATCGGTGAGCTGAAGACGGAACGGCCCATTACGGGTTTCGCGCTGAATATAGTGATGCGAAATTGTTCTGAGTAATGTTTGGGAAGCCATCTGTCCAAGACAGTCTCCCATACTTGAGACAGCGCGTGGATTGCTGAGAAAGAAGTTGTCATGGAATGTAAGCATATCTGCAACGAAAGGCTCCGTACAAGTGTATGTTTCATTTCTCGATATCGTTCTCGGGGCACCATCATTTTCTAATATAATCATAGAGCAAGGCAGTGGTCGGTTTGTTAGTGTGATAGTGCCGTTGTTATGAAATTTGAATGAGCCTATGCGAGGCTGAGGAACACGAGCTAAAGACAGGATTATGCGCGCCATACTTCGGAAGAGATTCTGCCTTCGGAATGGGTCTTGTCGCAGCTGATCCCATGTATCTGAAAGCATTTCGCCTGTTTCGGGGCCGATATACTCAAACAGCATATATGCAGAAGGCAATCCCTCGCCAATTGGATTGAAAGCATATTGAGATAGAGTTGGGTATCGAAGGTACTTGCGGAGTGATCGCTGGAATATGCGCCAAAAGCGGAAGTAGAAAGGCATTCGTTTTTCGTGTGTAAACTATATCAAAAGTCATAGTGTTAGCAAGGACTTTTGTAATTAATACAAAAAACTTACGTGTCGATTATCAGAGAAGCCAAAGCCGTATAATTGTGGAAGAGGGATGTCAGGGCAATGCTCTTGCATCCATACGTAGGCTCCCACCTCAGAGCTTTGCTTTTCGTCAATGGTGCCGGGGTATGTTGCTTCGGCAAGCTTGTGTGGCATAGGGCAGCGAAAGATAACTTTCTGATTGAAGCCAGCTGACCTTACTTCCACAGGTATGCAGACGTTGAAGCTTCCACGAATCCATTGGTCCTCGACAATACAGGTATCTTCATCGCGGAGTTTCAAGTGATGCCGAATAATGCCCTGGATCTTCGCACGCTGATCCCTTAGCTTCTGAAAGAGCTGTCTCCTTGCTCGAGGGTATGTTGCCTCATGGATTATATTTTTATCTTTCTTGAGGGCCGACTCGTATGTAATATGCCCCCCATTATCGAGCTCGAGAGTAGCTGGCATGGTGAAAGAAGCATTCCTCGCCGGCTATTGGGAGCGTCACAATTTTTTTGCGCTTCAGAGTTGCTGCTGTGCCAGAAGAAGAATCACTCGAGTTGGATTTTGCTTCGTTATGGGGTGTCGCGGTGTTCGCACTTCGGAGACCCTACCAAAGATATCGAGTTAGCTAGACTTCGATACATAACTGTATTTCGCGTGAATGAAATGAGGTGGGCACTTGCTGATACGTAAACCAGCTGTTCGATACTTTCAGTTGGTGTTGGGAGTGTTGTTGACATAATTGCTCGTACTTTCGAATGCTGCTGACTAATTATTTCACTTCGGCGCCACGAAACGCGATTTGAGAGGCTTGCTCCGCAGGGATATCGGCTATAAATAGCATGTTTCTCGAACCTTCTATAGGCACGTGCCCTCTAGTACGCCGCTGCCAAACCGCTGCCAAACCGCTGCCAGTCAGTCGTCTCGTTCACGACACCATCACCACAGCAGGACAATATGGACAGAGCCAGTCAGGTATTGGCGCAAGGCGTGCCGCCTAGCGTGCCTAAATCATACCGTGCTCTTGCAGATCATCATGGCAATATCTCCTACTCTACACTCTATCATCGTGCTCGCGGACGACCCTCAAGGGAAGAAAAGGCCCAGAGCCAACAATACCTCACCCCATGGGAGGAGGATGTCCTCGTTAAGTATTTGCTACAAATGTCCGACCTTGGACAATCAGTACGAATGAAGTTTATCCCTTCACTAGCCTTTAGTATCACCCGCCATCGACCTATCACCGAGAGGCCTCTCAAGGCTCCTGGTCGGAACTGGGCCAAGGCTCTAGAAAAACGCCATCCAATTCTACTCGCACGAAGAGTCAAGCCGTTAGACTGGAACCGTCACGAGAAAAACATCTATGGGAAGATCATATACTGGTTTGAGGTGATAAAAGGCGTGCTACAAGACCCGGGCACCCTCCCGGAAAATGTGTACAACATGGACGAGACTGGCGTGATGCTCTCCATGCCAGGCTCGGTCAAAGTCCTGGTAAGTAAGCATGACAGACGTGATTATAGAGGTGCGCGAGTCAAGCGCACAACCGTGACTGCGATCAGTTGGAGATTGGAAGAAGAAGTGATAGTAGCATGCTTGATTGTGGAAGCTGGCTGTCTAAGTGTTCTTATATAGACAATAGATGGTAGCTGCCTAGATAGGCAGCCACCATTGATCTGGGATCCAACACGATCGAATGCATCAGTGCCGATGGTAGGTATCTAAACCCGATGATAATCTGGCCGGCGAGTACCCATCGAAGCAACTGGACCACGTTTCCTACCCCTAGATGGCAGTATGCGTGCTCCGAGTCCGGGTATACCGACTCTGTGATCAGCTTCGAGTGGCTCAAGCGTATCTTTGATCCCGAAACCAAGGAACGAGCTAACGGGAAACGACGCGTCTTGATCTGCGATGGCTTTGCAACGCACGAGACCCTCGAAATCCTCGAGTTCTGTTTCGAGAACAATATACTCCTATGTCGTCTCCCTTCTCATACCTCCCACAAGCTCCAGCCTTGTGATGTAGCAGCGTTCGCACCCCTTAAGGCCGCGTATCGTGACCAGGTGGATCGACTCGAGCAAGGAGGTGTAAATACGATCGGCAAGGAGCACTTCACCTCTCTGTATAGCCCCGCAAGGGACAGAGCGTTCACGCCGAAGAACATAAAGGCCGGCTTCGCTGCCAGTGGTCTATTCCCCTTTAATCCCGATAGGGTGCTCAGAAGTATGCCCGCCCCCCGGTTGAACAAGCCATTCCAAGCGCCGATGAGGTAAAGGTAGGGTCTTGTCGGCAAGACGTAGAACCGCAAACGCCTGTGACGCCAGTGTCAGCAGAGTCTTTTATGTCGCTACAGAACCGGATCATCCAACAGGATGCTCATACGCTTGATGAAACGAGCAAACAGAACCTAGCAAAGCACTTACAGAAATGTACCAAAGCTTTCCAGAAGTCCTCTGCTCTAAGCGTCCTCCAGGAGGACCGGATACAATTCCTGACCACAATCAACAACGAAGCCAAGGTTCGACGCTCGACCAAGTCATTAGTACTAGGTAAGGCGAAGGTCATGAGCTATGAGGACCTCGTGGAAGCACGAGCGAAGCGGGTCGTAAAAGAAGCTACTCGAGCAGCTAAAGGCAAGGGGAAACGCGGTCGGAAGCGGAAGAGTAGTACGCTCGAGGCAGAGGAAGACACTGCAGAGGAAGACACTGCAGAGGAAGACACTGCAGAGGAAGACACTGCAGAGGAAGACACTGCAGAAGAAGACGCTGCAGGGTCCGCGAGACGTGGTCGAAAGCGTAAGAGTGCTGCGCTTGACGTGCCTGCGCCAGCGAACAAGAAGGCGCGGATAAGTAATGCCCCCAAGTCTGCAAGTACCTTGATGAGGCAGGCCAGCAGGACACAGATTGCGGAAGATGAGATTGTGCCAGAACCATGGAGAGCCCCAGTGGCGAAGATGTGGTAGCAGATGGCAAGATTGGTATCTGAACATGTGATAGAGGATCGATCAGTCTGAGGCGACCTGTTGCTGTATAAGTTAGAAACTTAGATTTAATGTAATCATCGTCGGTTTTTGACACGAGAGGGTTATAACCAGCCTTTGACGTTCCTCCATCGTGCCTGCCCCGCAATTGTTTGCACGTATACCGCGCTTTAACGTGCCATCTTCTTGGCTAGGTCATCGCAGTCTGGCGTGCTGATACCCTGCTCCTTTCGATACTCTGGCAGCCATTACGGACACTGTCATCTTTGAGGTCATCTATGAATTCGGGAGCAATCGTGCAGAGAACGGATTCCCCTTGGAGGCTAGGGTAGTAATCGAAGCCGTTCGTCGTTTCAAGCAGAGCACAAACAGTTTGAGGGAAAAGCCAGAAGTGAGAAGCTAGAAATGAAAAGCCAGCAGTGCAAAGCTAGCAGGCAGCGAGAAGCCGGAAGTGGGCTGGCTGGCTGCCACATTTTGCCAGTCGGAGGATGTCGGGAAACGGAATTTTCCGGCAAGGTCCGCCCTAACCCAGCCACACGCTTCGCATTCACAAATTAGCAGCCACAGGAATTACATTACAGTAGAAGGCGAATTGAGTGTCGCTTAATTTTTAGTTAACTTTATTAGTAGGGTCCATTCCTAGACACCTGCTGCTGACTTTGTCCGGCTGTGCTTCACGGTCGTTGGTACTCTCAAGGTACCGTCACTATTCGTAATAACAGAGGGGCAAGAAAGTTACTGTAGGAGGGCGAATTAAGGGAATTGCTAAACGTAGTCCATGCCGAGCTATACGTAGTCCGCCAAGCCCGAATACCGAGCGCACGTGGTCGCGTACACTCTCGGTTCCTACCGCTCCTTACTAATTAATTTGATTATAGGCTCTCGCTCCCTAAAATACAGCGCACACTCACTAAATTACACGCTCTCGCTCCCTAAATTGTAGGCTCTTGCTTTCTCAAATATAGTATACTTATAAGAGTATACTATACTTTTAGAGACCGAGAGAGCCTATAATTTAGCAAAGGGTGTACTGTATTTTAGGGAGCGAGAGCGTGTAATTTAGTGAGTGTGCGCTGTATTTTAGGGAGCGAGAGCCTATAATCAAATTAATTAGTAAGGAGCGGTAGGAACCGAGAGTGTACGCGACCACGTGCGCTCGGTATTCGGGCTTGGCGGACTACGTATAGCTCGGCATGGACTACGTTTAGCAATTCCCCGAATTAAATGTCGCTGATTTTTTCAGTTAGCGGGGTCAGCGTGTGGCTTGTATGGCTTAGGACGCCGAAATGCCAAGATCACCACGTGACCATATGAGCAATGCCACCGCCACCTTCCGTCGTCGGCGGCTACATTTTTTGGGCAGCGTTGTGAGCCTTTCTATTCCGCCTATAGCTTCCCATCTAGCATAATGACTCACTCTGTATGCCTGTTAGGGGCATATTTCTTCGGTGCCTTCGCCGATATCGACGTCAACCCCGGATAGCGACCGTCGTTCTCGAACCCGCCCGACCTCATTCAATGACAAAACCCGCCTTAAACCATGCGGCTCCTCGAATATAGCGACGGCGGGTTCAAGCTGACGAAGGATATGGCTGGCGATATGCCCAGCTACGCCATACTGTCGCACAATTGGGGCCCAGATGCCGAAGAGGTCACCTTCAGAGACTTGGTCGACAGCACGGGAAAGAACAAGACGGGCTACGTGTACTTGTCTGGTATCGAAGAGGATGGCCGGGCTGAGCTCGCATGGGAGCTGGCCGAGGCGAGCAAGTGGTTCACTCGAGGCTGGATGCTCCAAGAGCTTCTAGCGCCGGTATCAGTCGAATTCTTTACGAAGGAAGGTCGGCACGACGGACTACGTCGTGCCGCCGGCCATCCTGGCCCCCAAGACCGCCGATGATGTTTCGTCCATCACTGGGCCGGCGCGTCCATGCGCTGACCGAGCTCACCTTCCGCTCCGACGCCGACTTCTGGGCACAAATTCGCCGCCGACGCCTTGGGCAGCCGCATTCTGGGTCTGCTCGAGGGCTTCGAGTGACCGCATTCTGGGTGTCGAGAGCGTCTCTAGATTGTGCCACTGATTTGACCTGAAAGTACAGCACTGTACATGTCAGAGTGCAATATTTCTTTCTACAGTACCACTGTATGTTAGTAGTGCTGAAATAAATAGCTGTCTCTGATGGCATCACGGGATTGGGGCCTTCCAAACCCCTTTTACCAGGCCGCCCAACCTAAGGCACTGTACCTTACTCTCCCCCCCCGGGCTAAAGGTTATTTGAGACCTTTTCCAGGGTATCTGACAAGGGATTTATCGAATAGGCAACGCTGGAATTCAGAGGCTCCACTGCCCAAAGTCTTCTTGAACCTTCTACTTCGTATCCGGGGAAACAGTTCCAAGACACAGAAGATATACTTTACCTCAAGAGCTAGTATTTCAGCAAATTCCAAGAGTTCTATTGGCTAGATCCCCCCATTAGCGCAGAATTTTTCGGAAAATGTTTTGGAACTGTTACGCCGAGGGGGAAGTATAGCGACCCTAGATTTGATACACAGACCATATTTTGCTCTGTGCAGCGCCACAGACAAGGGATTCTACCAATACCTACACACCGTTCTTACTCGGCCCACCAAATAACCTTTAGCCCGGGGGGGGAGAGTATGGTATGCTGCGACAACCGCAAGCTGATGAAGGTGGGCGACTAATTAGAGCCAAGGGAGTAAAGTTACCTGAATCGCTGAGGCGCCACACATCCGCTATTGAATCCAAGCCACCGCCAAACGAAAGGGGGCGCCCACTCACAAACGCAGGCTGCGCGCCAAGTGGCATAGGGCGGTATTACACAGCCCGACCTGCAGCCATCGTGATCAACAGACCCAAGGCGCTCGTCGCAACTATTTGAATTGCTGCTGCGACGTTTTTTTTCGGCGGCCAACAGCCAGACCTTTACGTAGGACTTTTCTTTCTGGTGCATATCCCCTTGACAAGCTAATTATTTGCACTTTGCTACCCTAATTTAAACGCCTGGACCCCTCGATCTGAAGACGCATCATGCCACGATCGCTGGCAGACTCGCTGAAGGCCTTCTTTGGACCAGGCCCACCGATACGCGGTTATGGGTACCTGGTCATGGTTCGAAGACTGTATCAACTCCTCGCCATTGGTAGCCGTGATTCAATGCATACGCGACACCGGGAATATATGCGAAGTCTCAGCGAGACCGAGCAACGGGTGCTCCATCTGCTCGAGGAATGGTGGGACGGATGGTACAAGGATGACACCCTAACCAGGTTCACGAAGGGCACGCTCATTGCGTATGCGTTCTTTGAACTATACGAGTACTACGACACGCAGGGCGAGGTGAATGGGTTCGAGCACCTGCTGGTCGAAGAAGATGACAAGTCGTTGTACCAGACGGTCAAGACCCAAATATTGGAAACACACGACGGCGAATTCTACGGCTACCTGGCGTGGCGGATACGGCGCGAGCGTTTGGCAGGCAACAGAGTATTCGACGATCCCGTCCTGACTGAATGCACCTTGTATAACGGACAGCTGTTCCAGCTAGCAAAAGCAGAGCTATTACTGGACAACTGCCCGGGGGATGCAAGGTCAAGCCTACGGCGCAGAGTCAGCCCCGTAGCAGCGTGTCAGCGCATTGCCAACGAGTGCGTCGGCCGCGGCTTGAGGTTGATAGGCCCAGCCGACGGGGACGAGGGGACGATGATTGAGTTGGGCGGACGGCAATTGCGAGTCAGCATAGATGGCGCGCCACTGCGAGATCCACGACAGAACGACGCCAGAGGCTTGCGGCATTGCTGGTGGAACCCAGGAGCCACGGTCAACAACTGTCCGTGGCTGACGGAGCGGCTGGACATGATGCGAGATCGCTACGGTAGCAAGGGGGATAGGGTCGGCATGGAAGCCCCGAACTGGCGACGCTGGCTGTGCGGCTGCCCGTGGTCGACGAAATCGCCAGTCACGTCAAATCCTTACGACGAGGACGACTACGAGGAAGACGACCTGATGGATCCGGAAACTGACTTACGAGACCTCTTCTGGACCCAGCAGCAACTCGACCTCAAGGGGCCACCGTACTATCTGTGGAGTATCAAGGAAAAAAAGACGGTCAAGGTGGCTGATTTTGACGTCCTGCCGCAGTACGCCGTCATCAGTCATACCTGGGGCCGGTGGCGGACTCCGGGAGAGGACGTGATAATGGAAGGGGTGCCATGGACGGTGCCGGCCAACTCGCGCTTCGACGTGGCGACGCTGCCAGATATGATCGAGCAGGCGTTATTTGCTGAAGACTACGCGTGGATAGACCTATTCTGCATCCCACAGGACCGAAACGATGCCGAGCAGCAGCGCATATGCTGTCGGGAGCTGACACGACAAATGCAAATTTTCAAGAACGCAAACACGGCCGTGGCCTGGATCTTCGACGTCGAAGATTGGCGACCAACAGCCGCAGCGCTGGCCTACTTGGCCATCGTGTTCCACAACAACTCAACCGGCAAGGACACGACGGACTTGATGCCGCTGTATGAGATGGTCCTCGCAGCGGCGGCCGAGCACGCGACCGACCGCTGTGGCTTGATGGACGGGGATGTCTACGCCGACAGCGGCATCGAGGGTCACGCCAGCGCCAATGGCTGGTTCTCGTCGCTGTGGACGTTGCAGGAGTCGCTGATCCGGCCGGATATGCTCCTGCTCAACCGGAACTGGCAGCCGCTGGTCGTCTGGCAGATATCTATCACGCTCGACACCATTGCTAGCCTCGTCTTGCTTCGCGATACCATGTTCAACCAATCGTCCACGCCATCGCAGGAGAGGCGAGCCGACTTGCTCGAGAGTAGCCGCAGGCTGCCACCCGGTCCGCGCGAAATCTACGCCCTCTTCTCCACAACCGGCATGGTACAATTAGCGAACCCCTCGCAGCTCTCGGCCCTCATCCTCGCGGGCAAACGTTTCTGCAAGCACTCACGCTCCCAAGCCATCATGTCCGTCACAGGAGCTACCCTCTGGTTCTGCAACGGCGATTTTCACCAGTTCTCCCACCCAGAGTCCCCCGACGACATGATTTTCGGACTTTACGAGCCCGCTTTTATCAACGAAGTCTTACAACTCGTTGGCGGGAGCTTCTTCATGTGCGAAAACGAAGTTACCACCCTCGAAGTTCCGGCGCCGTCGCCTGTGCCGTCCGAGGGCAACAGCATCAACGTCCGGCGCGTATCGGCCATCTGCGGATCCATGCTGCCGTTTAGCCCCGGCTCAGCTGGCAGATATTGCCTCATAGAACCGAAGCGCCGCAGCCTTGTGGACCACCCTTCCGTTCGTGGCTGGCGCTGCGGCATAGGCCGAAATCTATTGACCGGCTTCAACAGCGGCGATGTCTTCCTACCCACTGCCGTCATCGTAGCCGCTAACTGCGAGTGGGAAGCCGAACCACTCGAATCGGTGATGGGCGGCCCATCGTCTTCAACGTCAAACACGGTCACCACCCAGCCGACGCAACGAGCGAAGCGGAGAGTTTCCCCGCGCGACCACCCCCTCAAAGGAACTGTACAAGGCGGCGCTCCCACCTCTACGGACGACCCGGGGCAGCCAGTGAAGCTTGATGACATCGACATTGACGAATGGGTCGCAAGATTTAACTTAGATACCTTCGCCGTCTGCGTCATGAGTAGTCCTACCGAGGTGGTGGGAGTACTCTTGCAGCGGCCGGGGTTCGGCCACGGACCCCTAATCAAGACGGGCATGTTCGAGATGGAGGATAAGGAGGGCGTGCAATTGCCCGAGGCTTGTCATCTCAATTGGACAGTGCTGTGACAGCTGTCATGAGGACGCTTGCTTATACTCTAAGTCTATAGATTTGCGGCCGCGTAACGAGGGCCTTGACCGCTATTCCCCTTCGTTATTAATGCCCAACGATTCTTCAACCAGACGTTCTACTTCTAAACCGCCCTCACCCACCGAGGAAACAACGGTCCTCCTTAGAGCCGCAACAACGATATTCCCACTCCCATCGGCGAGTTTTGCCAAGCATCTATCGGACAAAGCTTGAGCAACCCTCGCCTCAGTAGTGCCGACATGCTCCCCTCCACAAAACCGGTATATATGCATGGAAACCATGGTGTAGCACTGGTAGCCAACCCAGGCCCATTGGATAGGGATTGGTGCGAAGATGAAAGCAAGGAGTCCGGCCGGGTAGACGCACGCGAAGGCGACGACGGTGAGCATCGACGCAACTTCGCGCACTCGGTCCCCGCGCAGCCCCCGGCGACTGCGTATGGGGTGGCCATAGTGGCGGAAGAACTGAAGGACGAGATCGGAAGGGCCCTGGATGAGGAAAAAGCCGTCTGCGTGGGCTTTCACCTGGTACAAGCCATGCCCCGCGCCTGCCGATGGCTTGCCAGTGCTGTCGTCACCCTCGTCAGCCGGCGGGGGCGAGACAGACGCGACAGGCGTCCTCTGAACGGTAAAGAAGAGGGCGGCAAGCTTGAGGATCACGGGCGCCAGGTACCAGATGGAGAAGAAGCTCCTCCACAGGACTGCGGTGATGACTCCAAACACCAGCGTGACGAGCTCGCTCGCAACGGTGCCTGCAACGGTGCGCAGCGTCGGGGCTCCGATATCACCCTCGATGATGTCGTTTTTCTTCGCAGCTTCGCCGTTTGCTCGGCTGAGCGTCAGCAGGAAAACGGGCCGCCGTGTGCGAAGTCGGCTGCTGGACCGTTGGACCTGTAGATCGGCGGTAGAGCCGTCGGATGTGACGTGCAAGCGTTGCTGCCGCGCGGCAATCTCCATGATCCTGATCCAAAAGCTGTTCCTCGCTTCCTTTTCGGCGGTGCTGCTGCCGCAGCTGTCGCGCACGACATAGCGGTGGGCGGTATCGGGGTAGAACGCCGTCCCTAGCATGTCACCACGGCAGTAGCCCATCCAGAGACCGGCTAGGGACAGCTGGTTCAGGGCTTCGACGGCGCCCTTGTGAATAGGACCTCCCATCGGCAGGAGCAGAGCCATGGCGGCCAGAGATTTTGCCTCGGTCGTGTTGTACGAACGGGACGGCCATAGGAGCCGACCGAAGATGGAAGCGGACGCAACCTCGGTGCCCAGATAACCCACAATGGTGCCGAGGGCTGTGAAGGCGGCTATGGAGAGCGCGTTGGTATCACCCATGGTAAGGTATTTCGTCGGGATATTCAGACGGCGCACAAAACAGCGCGAAGTGGGTCATCCTTCAGGTCCGGGTATCAACGGACTAAATACTGTCATCGGTGTGGGCACACGGCGGGGCATAATCCACTTGTGGCTATGCTGCAGTAGTGTCTGTGGCAGAGCTTGGCAGTCTGACAGCGTCTCGCCGAACCACACTACGGGGGGCAAATCTGCGGATGGTGGAGGCAGCTTGGAAGAAGCAACGGCCGAGGAAACGGCGGAACGGGTGTTCGAGCTACGATCGTCGGCCATGTTTCCAATCGACGACGAGGCTGCCTTCACCGAGCAGGACAAACTACACTTTCATCAGCCTGACGCTGCAGGCGGAGTGCCGGTTCGAGGATGACTACGACGGCGCCGCGAGACTCGTTCTATGCAGATCTACGGATCTTCGCAGCAGCCGTTTATCCGGGTATCGCGCGGTAGCAGCTTCGCAGACGCCTCCTCCCCCGACTATTTCCCAAAACCTTTCCTATGTTTTGCACAGTCTGCGCTCGCCACGCTTTTCACGATCATGACATGGACGTCTCTGCCAGTTTCGGTGTGGCGCAAAACTGTCAGGAAAAGAGCCAGTTCTTGCTTCTGTTAGGCAGCGCTGCCTTGGTACCTCTATGCTACAGATGCATTCTGCAAAGCCACAAAAGCCACAGCATGACCCCGCAGTCCTTATGAAAGTTAACTAAAAATTTAGCGACACTCAATTCGCCTTTCGCTGTATTAATATAATTATTTTTACAGAGATTACTGTAACCACGACTCAGGTAACCAGGGTCCTTGCTCGCTTGATTGGAGGAGGTATCAACCCATGTGGCGACGTCCTATGACAGGGCACGCCTTGGCCGCCACAAAGTGGCAATAGCATTTCCGTGTTATTATAGGACCTGGACGTCCATATTTAATCGTTTCATGTGTTTAAATAGTGAAAAAAATTTAATGGTGGTGTTACAAGTCGAGTGGTCTTATTATAGGGTAAAAGGAGGCTCTCCGTAAATCCAACGGGGCGGCAATTTTTTTTTTTTTTTTTTTCCCATTTAACGTGCTTTATCAGTTTACAACTATGTAGCACTGTAGGTCCTCTCTACCTACGAGCCAGAATACCTGACCTCAGTTAGTATATTCTTCTCTATTACTAATCCAAATTCCTTCAATGACACAGAGCCCCCTAGATATCCATTCGGCACAGTAGTTAAGGAAGACTATCCCTGTATGTTCTTTCCCATACAACTAGACAAACTCTAGTTATTTGCGTCTACTGCCCTGCCAGGAAAAACTATGAAAACCAGCTAGTACAACGTAACCCGTTCGCCGGTCTTAGATCTTGAATCCAAGAGCCGACGGTACGAGATGACGGACTATTACATAGCCTAACGCTGTTCAGCAACAGGGGCAGGTATCCAGGCTATGTCTCCGACCTCTCTCTTCCCCGAATATCCTCCTTATACCCCCTCCCAAACCTCAGTTCAAGACCCGGTATAATGCCACAATATCCGTAGTCGCAGAGAGTAAACTTGGCGTCGTAAATCCGCTAGCCACCATTCCAGGTCCGTAGAGGCATGGGAAACATCTACTCATTGCAAGGAAGGCTCTCCTGGCTAGAATCCCTGCTTGTCGACTCTTTCCGTAGTATATCTGTGACGGCTGGCGTAAGGGCATGATCTGCCAAGGACAGGATATCGGAAACAGGCACAAAACAAAGCTAAGCCGGAATTGCTTGGACGGAACAATACTAAAGGTCGAGGCATCCTCCCTACTTTGTTCCACAGCTTAGTATTTTCCAATACATGAGATTCTTTGAACTTTGAGCCTTCGACCATTGCATTGATCCCGCCGTCACAATATCCTCGCGACGTGTCCTTATCTGCAAAGAGCCCTCCCCCCGAGTATAATCGTAACCCGCCTTTTTCCCCTCCACACCCTTCGTCGAGCCTTTCCTCCGGTCGTGGGTATATATTTGAACGATCCCGGATGTGCAAGAGGAGGTCGAAAGTAGAGGATTATATCGTGGGGAGCCTTTGTCGACAGAAAGGCCTTCGTGTGAAAATTTTTTCGCAGAGAGTGTAGTATCGCCTCGGCGCTAATCGGGAAAATCGTCGTCAAAGGGACTCAGTCTTAGCCCTCCGAAGAGGTTTCTAGGAGACACCACGAGGAGGTGCTGAGTGTGACAGGCTAGGTCGAATAAAGTGTATTGCGAGCTACTATAAGGTACAAGAAGAATTGCATAAGGAAGAAAAAGAGAGAAGTTCGAGCTCTCGGCCCGTAAGGGGTCCCGCAGGGAGCTAACGGGTGGTCGTCAGGGCAACGAGAACTGCCTAGGGCAGTCGAGTCCAACTTACGGGTGCAACCCGTCACACTGAGTCTTCGTCTCCCAACAGGGCGGCGATGACACGATAATATTTTTCGGAACTAGTGGGTTAGGAGTGTTTAGGGGAAGCATATAATGCACTGAAATCGAAATGAATAGAAATTTTAACGAGTTCACAGATTTTAAGTCGCTTGAACTTGAAGTACTTACATTTTGTTTCGTTACGGGGTGCGTTTCGGTACACAGGGACAGACGTTATCAAGCTTTTTTCACCTTTTAAACACATAGGACGATTAGATATAATATCCAGGTTCTATTATAAGGCTAAAAAGCTATTGCCACGATTATGGCGGCCGGGGCGTGCCATGTCATAGGACGTCGCTACATGAGCTAATACCTCCTCCAAACAAACGATCAACGATCCTGGTCAGCGGCGGTGTGGTTATAGTAATCTCGGTAAACGGTCCTCTCATCCGCCAAGATCACATGATAGTTGCTTACTAAGCACTATGTTAGCGCAGCAGGTCACGGGTTGATTACTAATCATTCTAACAGATTAGTAGCGGAAGAGTTGCTTCATTTCAACTGCAAAAGCAAGTCCCTATATAGTTTCTCAAGCAGTAGGCATCCATAGGCAGCCATTCTCAATAGAGCCATCTAGTCCGTTGACTCATCACGTGCCTAGCTATGCCAAAGAGGTCAAAACAGTCCACCCTATTCTAACATTATTATGTAAGACATAATACCCACGTGCCCAGCGGTGCCCAACGGTGCCCAACGCGGAATTTCAAGGCCACCAAGACTATGAGAAACCTCTGTTATTTCAGGACTTCTTCGCCAAAAAACTCTTTATACTTCCCTACTACTTGTCTTTCGAAACACGCTCCGCACACTTCTCCCGCGTGAATTATCATCCACCACCGCTGCACCACGTCAGAGGATTAAGAATATAATATGCCAAATACAGATCTAGAACCAGCAGAGAATCCTAAAGTTCCAGACAGCTCCAAAACGAATTTGAGAGTGGTGTTACTCGTGTCAAGCCCGTTAAATGAGTCTCTGGACGGAGTCATATCCCGGCTTGGCGCTAAGATCAAGCGAAAGACGCCGCTGTTGAGTAACTGGGATCCTGTATCCCCACCTTGCTTGTCCGAGAACCTCTGCTTTGCAAGGCATATGGCAATCTGCATTATTCCATTAAACATGTGGGCGGATAAGTCATTGCAATATAGAGACAAATTCAAGCACGGAAGATACTGGGCCCATCTGGGAAGCACATCTATCTCTAAAAAGCCACGAAATGGTGTTGATGGGGCTGGTGAGCAATGGAGCAACGAAACCATAGAGTCGATCGAGGCTGTTGAGAACCTTGGCACTATAGACTTATCAGATAATGAAATAACGGAAGGCAGTAAGAATATTAAACCTTGACTTATTGTCTTATATACTTACCGTCGATAGTATTCAGTGATTTCTTTTCTGGTTGGATATACCTACCAGTCTAGTGGAACTGCCAAGACTTTGCAATCCGCCTTGGCTATCTTCTTACACTGAGCGAGCAAACTTGCGAGCTCCTCAATAGCATGCTCTGTGACTTGAGAGTCGAAATGAGAGAGCAGGTGATTAGAAGACGTGGGGATCTGATTGCGAATATACAGGGAGCTGGAGGAATTCTGGGGTTTTTTTTATCGTCCACGTTTTCTTTAGTTTCTATTTTTGGTTCAGGTCTTATAGGTTCGTCCTTTAATATCCTTGACTGGCAGAGACGGAGAGCGTGGGAAGCAAATCTGGAGAGTATGGAGCAAAGCTATCCAAAGTTGATAAAGCTCCACGAAGATCTTCTATATACAGATTATATCTGTCGTCTCAAACACAAGGAAGAAGATGATTTGAAAGCAATGGAGATAGCTCATTCTGCTAGAGCCTCCTTTGGTGGTCAATAGATCTTTTTGTGCTTGTCATCGTCGTGCCCCTCCTTTGTCGTGCGCTCGTCATTATGCCCTTGTCATGGTGTTCTGGTGGCGGTGCCCTTCATCGTCGTGCACGCCGCTGTGCTCGCCGCGTTGTCGCTGTCGCTGTTACCTGCAGAAGGAGCGGATTCCCCTTGGATACCAGAACTGTAACCGGGACACAAGGCTTAGTCGGAATAGTAATAGTCGAGTCAAAACTGTTGATGATGTCCCTACAGCTTGTCGGACCGTCGTCTGCCCAACCGTCGTCTTCATCGAAGCAGTTACGAGGAGGGGGGACGTAATTCCATTCGACTAGATCGCTGATTTGCTTCGTTGTATTAGTAATCTCTGTCTTGATGTCCCTCATACTTATGGCAAGTAATTTCCAACGTTTCCCAGGGCGTCTGAAGGCCGCCTCTTTACTGACAAAACAGCTGTTGCCATTACTGGCAGAAAGGAGCGGATTCCCTTAGATACTATACCGGGACTTCAAACCGCACAGGCTTATTTCTGGGCAGAACGCAGAGCAGTTTTGAAATGAAAGAAGGATTCGGTTTCGTGCACAGGCAGCTACCGACGGTAGAGGGTGGTAGAGGAACCACCAAAAGTTGGTCGCGAGAGAAAATGGCCCGATTTTTGGCGGTTGCGCACCAGGGCAAAATTTGGCCACATTTTGAGAGGGCAGCTCGGAGCATGTCGGGAAACGGGAATTTTCCGGCAAGGTAAGTTTAGTAGCCAAAGATATTATTACCTACGATAAATTTTATCGACATTACTGTAACTAACTTAAGCCTAGGATCCCCGCTCGCTTGATTAGAGGAGGTATCAGCCTCTATAGCGACGTAAACCTACTCTTACGCCACACACGTGACTAAGCCTGAGAATCGTGGCTAAGTAAAATATAGCGAGCACGGGCGTGAACATAGTAAATTTCAGCTCGGCTAATGTACATTACTAAGCATTGAAACATGTAAACCCTCTCATCGCACCGGCGTAACTCCCGGACTGTATTCTTTCCTCTCTGAGTGTCTTTAAAATTTGGAGCTATATTATTTAGTGATAGGACCTTTCTTCAATTGCTCCGAATTTTAAAAAGACTTTAACAGTCGCGATTAAACAGGGGGGAATAGTGGAAGCGTTAATTGGTGGCGTGATTAAAATGATCGATAGTATAATTAACCGCACTATTTTTCTTGTTGCTAAGTAGTCTCCTTAGAGAGAAACGGTTAAACAAAGCGATATATTAATAACAACTTCATAGACTTACTAAGAAAAAATTTGTGATTCTAAAACTATAGATTCGTCTCGTGACAGGGTGTGTCTCGCTACGCAGGGACAGACGTTATTCTTGCATATTTTGCTATGGTTGTGATGGCGGGATCAATGCAATGGTCGAAGGCTCAAAGTTCAAAGAATCTCATGTATTGGAAAATACTAAGCTGTGGAACAAAGTAGGGAGGATGCCTCGACCTTTAGTATTGTTCCGTCCAAGCAATTCCGGCTTAGCTTTGTTTTGTGCCTGTTTCCGATATCCTGTCCTTGGCAGATCATGCCCTTACGCCAGCCGTCACAATGGTCAACATTGGGTAACACAGATAATTAAAGTAGCAGAGCGCAGAGCCAAGGATCTCTTTAGTGTAGATAGAGATCTAATTTATTAATCCATATCCTCTCATATAATTGAAGCCTACATGTGACTTTGTAAGCCTTCCCTTATGATTCCTAGCAACGTTAGCCGGTTATTCCAGGAGCCATGATCTCCCATGAATTTTCTCCTGGGAGATCAGAGCTCTTAGGAGAACGTGGCTCTTGGGCAAAAGCTCGTAGGAGATATTGCCTCGTAGGAGCTTTTTCTTAGGAGCCGTACGCTCCCAAGAGCTCTGATCTCCCAGGAATTTCCCTGAGATCAAAGCGGACATGCACGTGACTAGCGTTATTGAGCCCAATTTTTGCTCCCTTTTTCAACCCTACCGTCTGTCAAGCACCATCGCAATAGATGCGCTGGCGTCAGGGAGCCGAATTATGCTCCCTTTTCAACGCTAATACGAAATCGTACTAGCATTGATTCTCGTGCTACCCATGATTCTCGTGCTAGCACGTGAGCTCGTAGAAGCTCAAAGTCTCGCACGAGCCTGGATTCTCGTGCTACCCATGATTCTCGTGCTAGCACGTGAGCTCGTAGAAGCTCAAAGTCTCGCACGAGCCTGTGTGCTCCCACCAGCCTGTATGCTTCCACCAGCCTTGATTCTCATGCCAGCCTGGATTCTCGTGCAACCCATGATTCTCATGCCAGTACATGAGCTCGCACTAGCATGTATACGTTCCTTATGCGCTAGCGCCTTAGGATGGCGTTGAAAAGGAGGCGTTCAAGCGCCAGCGCCAGGGAGCTGAGTTTTGCCTCATCCCTAACGCCAGCGTTCCTCAAGCGCTAGCGAAATGGATGCGCCAGCGGCGGGGAGCCGGATTTTGCCATCCCTAACGCCGGCGTTCCTCACGCGCCGTCGCAATGGATGCGGCAGAGGGAGCTGCCGGCGTCCCCAAAGCGCTAGCGAAATGGATGCGCCAGCGTCAGGGAGCCAATTTCTGCTCCTTCTCAACGCCGGCATTAAGGAGCCGAATCTTGCTCTATTCCCAAAAAGCCGGCCTTCAAGCGCTAGCGAAATGGATGCGCCAGCGTCAGGGAGCCAATTTCTGCCCTTTCAACGCCAGAGATCCTCAAGCGCTATCGCAATGGATGCGCCAGCGTCAGGGAGCCAATTTCTGCCCTTTCAACGCCAGAGATCCTCAAGCGCTATCGCAATAGATGCGCCAGCGTCGGGGAGCCAATTTCTGCTCCCTCCTCAACGCCGGCGTTAGGGAGCCGAATCTTGCTACATTCCCAAAGCCGGCATTCAAGCGCTAGCGAAATGGAATGCGCCAGCGCCTTGGGACCCAATTCAGCCCCGCACTCACAAAAGCGCTCCTTCTGCGACGCTGCAGTCACCTGTGGGTGAATAAGCTTAGCCCAAAACTATTTTTAGATTCGGAGTACTGCAATTGCGATTATATTGGTTTGAAAGACAACACTTCAAAGTAATTGCATTTAAAATAGGATATTTTAACATACTACATGATCGCGTATGTGCCTTATTCACACTTCAAGCCAAAGCAGTCCGAATTGCACTACTACAATTCGGACTGCTTTGGCTTGAAGTGTGAATTCAGCCTAGTAGAACTTTGAATAAGCCGAAAATTTGCACTGAAACCCAAACTACTCCGGCTAATAATATAAAAATCCAGAGCATTCCTGTAGTCTGCACTACACCGACTCCTCGTGACATCAGATTAGGCAGTCCACAAACTAGTCTGTAATATCTCGTTGCCTCGTTCTATTTAGAAACTCATATGCTGACTCCCCCTTCTCTCCAGGACATCCTAAGAACCCTCTTGTCCGAGCCGACAACGATTCAATCGATGTTCTCTCCCTATTCTCGATGAGAGTGATTGCAAGTGATACGACCTCACTTCTCCACAAACCACATCCAACCTCTTACAATCGGCACTTTAACCACATCCAGAAACAACGTTCTCCACAAACGGCTTCTTGGTGATTCCAGGAACCCATATGCTTCCAGGAATAGCAGGACTCCTGGGAGGAAGGCTTCCAGGATCATGGTGGATTCCAGGAGCAAAGATCCTGGAAGCCTGTAAGCTCACGGGATCGTTTTAGCTCCCGGGAAGAAAGATTCTGGGAGTAGTTTGGCTCCCGGAATGTTCTGCTGTCCCCATATGTGATACTGTCCCTCGTGTTTATCACCACGTATCTCAATCCTCTTCGTCCACCCGATCTCTTAAAGCTTTCAACTCAGCAAAGAACTCTTCAATTGGATTAAGATCTGGTGAATATGGCGGCAGATATACCAGCTTCACACCTGCATTACGACACATCTGCTCGATCCGCTCCGTGTGATGAATAGTTGCATTGTCCATAACAAGAACCGACTTCGGCTCTGGCCATCTACCACACAAAAGAAGGAGCTGCTCTACGAAATCCTCAAAGACAGTACTGTCTGTGGATCCCAGGAAGACTCGAGCGAGGATAATGCCGTCCTGTGTATATGCGGGCAATATCTGATATCGCTTCTCACGTTGGAATCGGGCAATTTGAACGGGAGTCACACCAAGGGGAGACCATCCCATCCGTCTAAATCCACTCCGTTTGTCACAGCCAGATTCATCCACGAACACATAATGATACGAGCGGAAGCCCGAATCCCATGAGTTATGCATGTACAAGTCTCGCAGATCAGCATTTCGTCCCTTTGCTATACGGCGAATTGTTTTCTTGGTCCAACCGCGGGATTTCAGCGCTCTCCCTATGCTGGAAGGTGTTACGTGCGTGTTGAACTCGTCCAGCACGAAGAGCACCATCTCGTCCCGGTACAGATCAGGCTTCTCGAGCAAGTATTCACACAGAGCGTCTAACATCGGAGGTGTAATGCTTCGGGGTCGTCCGACGCCATTGGACGGGGCTTTCGTGGAGCCAAAATGGCGAAGGTTTGACTGTATCGCAAACACGGAACGCTCACTGCAACCTACGACGTCAGCTATTTCAGCAGGAGGACGGCTACTAAGGATCATGTCGCGAATCTGCGCATGCTGCGACTCTGCAAGGTTCGGCGCCATTCTGGGGAGTGATGTACGTTCGAGCGACACTCTGGTCGACGCTGGCATCGTCAAAACGACAAATGGTGGATGCCTGAGGCCTGTGCGCATCTTGCGAGATCGAGCGACAGATTTGAGCCCTTCCTGAGCTCATCTCTCCAGTCTTTGAAGCACTGCGGCGGCGCAGAAGTTACCTCCCCGTCCTAGAACTATCAGCTCGAAGCACTAAAGCACTGCTAGTTCGCACGATCGCTCGCCTCTACCACAGTTCTTTGAAAGGCACCAGCCCTAATCATAAATCACTTTACACACCAACGCGATCTTGGCATGGCCGATTCAACATCTGCGTTCGATTGGACGTCGCACATTGTGCTCGCCTGTATAACCTGCGAAGGAGTTATCCTATTCACAAGGCGCAACAAAGATCAGAAAGCAGCTCGGGAAGCTTCGCAAACGGTTATGCAATTGATACCAGCCGAACCCAATACACAAAAGACCACCGACGGAGTAGTCAATCTATTTCTACCTACAGTCTGTTTCTCATGCTGCAGGTCTGCATCGTGGACATCACTCTCAATAAGCAGGAGTTTTATGGAAATGTGGCAACCGTATCTGGCGATGAGCGCTTTTCTGGAAGGGCATCTCTCAATGATAGGGTCATCAATAAATCTAGCACATCGCGAAAAGGTGAGAGAGATAACAGGCTCTGATTATTTGCTTGACAGCATGGTGGGAATGAGCCCTAACCCATCGACTCTTTACCCCGGCCAGACATTTCAGACTCGAATGCAAGCAAAGTGTTTCATGGGGATGAGTTGGTAGGATGGTGGCCTTTTCCAATCCGGGCAAGGCTAAGGAATCTATCAGTCAATAATGGCCTCTGACATCGATGTTCGTATACCAATAGCCTACATTAGAACCCCTTGTTGACAATGGTTTAGTGTCTGGTCTTGCATTGCCGACAAGCCACGAAACCACAATCAGCACATTTAAACAAATGCTTCCCAAATGTAATCTTGCACTTTCCCTTTCCACTTCAGCAACCCCAAGGCCGAGTGAGGGCATGGTTGCCGTTTTATCTCATATGGATTTTGTCTCCGTTCTTCTGCTTCCGCCTTCAACTTGCCCCAACTTTCTCGGGCAGCATCTTGCTTCTTCTGGTATGTAGTACTAGCAGGCTTTAGCTCGCCAGTACGGATCTGTTGCTTTTTGGTTTCTTCCGTTTCTCTTCGTAGTCGTTCGTTGTCCGCTGCCATCCTTGATTTGGCCCAGCTTTCTTGAATGGCACAGTGTTTCTCATACCGCAAAATATCAGCAAGCCTCTTCTTCTCCATTCGATTTTGGTGCTCTGCAGACTCTTTTATTTTTCTTGATAGTTCTTCTTTCGCTTTCTTTTCTGCCTCCCGTACCTTTAGCTTCGCAGCACGTTCGGCTGCGAGCTCGTGGATTTTACGGATCCTCTCCTCCTCTCGCTCTTTCTTCCTCCGCCGCTGTTGTTGTATAGCTTGGTCAAGTAGAATGGCGTCGTTGAGCGTGGTATTAGTTGTGTCCTGGAAGAGGAGCTCGACAATAGAGTTCGGATTTCTCTTCGCAAAATCCTTGGGACGCTGACCTGATTTATCCCAAGAATCCTTAACAGCTTTCTTCTCCAATAAGAAATTCACAGTTGTTATGTTCCCATACCAGATCTCATTTTTCTCATCAAACTTCACCGCGTAGTGTAACGGTGTCTGCAGGTTCCCATCCTTGACTTGAATACCCATTCCTCTATCAAGGAGTAGTTGTACGACATCGGTAAATCCGAAGTGACTTGCGACGTGAAGGATGGTCGGCCGATTTCGTGTTGGGAGGGGTTTCATGAAGTCTGCGCCGCTCTCAAGCAAAACACGTGTGATATGCTCATGTCCACGTACAACGGCTCCATGGAGAGGTATAACACCTTTAGATGTTTGCGCATTGACATCTGCACCGCTTTGGATCAAAACCTCCACTATTACTAGATGTCCATTTTTTGAAGCCAAGTGGAGCGCAGTTGCGCGTTTGTTATTATCCAACGTTGCCTGAACGTTTGCTCCCAAGTCGAGGAACTTAAGAACAGTATTAGTGAGTCCATGATGCGCAGCCCAGGGGAGGGCTGAATGGTCGCTTGTCCGTATATGATATTGGTATAAATATGCGTTGAGCAAACAATAGAGCTGACTATTCGTTCGAGCAAAAGCATTGATGCCACTTTCGCATCTCAAACTCTCTGCGATAGACAGGAGTAACTCATTTGGAAGGTCCAGCAGAGACATTCTGGCGATAGAGGAAGGTAGAAACTGTGCTCGATGCTGATCTTAGGGGTGTCAGTCAGTAATCTTTGTGAGTGCAGCCGTACATTGAAGCAAAGCACAAAGTGGATGACATGCCGTTAGTGCTTGAGCTCTCAATTCTTAGGCAGAAATTAAGTCAGCATCCGCCGACATCGGCTAATCCTCAGGCAGAAGTCCACGTGATATCCAGACACGAGTTAAGCGAGTGCATGGGTTCGCATAAAATGTGGGTCAAAATAAAAATCATTGAGTGTTCCGACTGAAGCCGATTTCGAACTCTACTATATTGATCCTCCTTGAATTTTAAGTGACAAGAATATCGTTGAAGTAGAGAAAATGGAAAGTGTAAATAAAGTTGAGTTGGGGAACAATATATCTTTGATAGAATTTAAGCAAACCCCTACAGAAATTCTCTAGAAGAGACTATACGATTAAAAAGTTGAAAGGATTAATTTCGAGATTAGATTATTTGGAGTAGAAAGAATAACGTCCATCCCTGCGTAGCGGAAAACCCTACGTGCCGGAAAAAATGATAGGTACTTTGACTTCAAGTATCTTAAAATCTGTGCACACCTTAATATCTCCTATATTTTCTTATAAGTTATGTTCCGTGGCCACTCCCGGACACCCTGAACCCCTCCCACTAGAAAATCACGTTCACATCATCGCCCTCACGCCTGATTTGCAAAGAGTCTCCTTTTATAGCCTAATAGACTTTGTTACAATATAAACATGGTATATTGTAATAATGTGTGATAATCTAGATGTTGAAGGAAAGAGAGGTGTGCCATGGGGTGGCCAGAGCTTAAATACAGTAGTGGGGTCATGTGAGCCAGCACGTGACAAGTTGGACTCCAACATATGCCCCCTAAAAAGAAGAGATCACGTGGTCCTCCACGTGCTACGCACAGACCAAGTTTTCGCAAAAGACAGGAAATCGAGCTATTTCCACCTGAAAAGCTCAAAAACGCGATAAAAATCAATAGCATAGTAAAAAATCAAAAGACAGTCTGATTCCACCTTATCTAACCTCTCTATCCCTATCAAGTGAATCTATAGGGTCATCTTCGTGCTATAGATATGTATTCGATACGCAGGGAGCGTAGGAGAGGAGGAGAAGGCTCGTTGACAAGAGAGCAGGAACAGGAGGGGCTATTGCAACGTTTGTATACGCCATAGCTGATATGGAGGTCGTTTATGGTGCGGAAGCGCTAGGAGGGAGCTGTCGATAAGCTATGGAAGGCTGTTCGACAGCAGGAGGTTCGATCATAGGAGGTTCGATTGCGGGACGTTCGATTGCAGGAGCTTCGATTAGAAGAGCTTCGATTGCAGGAGCTTCGATTGCAGGAGCTTCGATTGCAGGAGCTTCGATTGCAGGACGTTCGATTGCACGACGTTCGATCGCAGGAGGCTGGTATCGCGAGTGCGATTACGATAGAGCAAGCTGTTCTGATGGCCCTGATTCCTCAGGATCAGGAGAAACCGTAGGTTGACGTTCAGGAGGGGCCTTCGATTTAGCTATGGAGGGCTTATTCGGAGGTATACTGATATCGCGGCGGTGTGGTTGATAAACAGGCTGTACCGGCTGAATTGACGGTTTCCGATCGACAGCTCAGTCAAGAGATCGATCGAATGGATGGAGCAGAGCTTTGGAGGGCTTGCTTTTCAGGAGGTATTTCGTAGGAATCGAGGTAATCGAGAGTATGGAGGCTTCGATTAGATCGATTCGAATGGGGGGTGACGATTTCCGATCGATTACTCAGTGAAGAGATCGACTGGTTGAAGCAGTTGCTTTGGAGGGCTTGCTGGGAGGTATGGAGGAATCGAGGTATCGAGGTTTGGAGGCTTCGATTAAATCGATTAAAGAATGAGCATTGCTACCAATTGTTACAATATATACATGGTATATTGTAATAATGTGTGATAATCTAGATGTTGAAGGAAAGAGAGGTGTGCCATGGGGTGGCCAGAGCTTAAATACAGTAGTGGGGTCATGTGAGCCAGCACGTGACAAGTTGGACTCCAACAGACTTCCTCCACCACAGCTCCACTACCGAGCTTATACCATCCCTACTACTTTATAAAGGAGTCTTATCCGAGCTCTAAGGCCTTACTACGATGCAGGGAATCGTTATCAGCCTGGTGGCTGCTGTGGCGTGCAGATTCATGCAAGATCGCCACGCGGGTCGGTACCTCGGATCAAAGCGAGTGACGATTTTGGTTAGTGCGAAACGACCCCGCACGTCCCAAAAATATTTACGCTGTAATGTCACTTATGTAATCATTTGGCTAGCTTGTGCAAAGACATCCACATGACGTTTTGTTCACGTGATAATCTTTGGAACTGCTTTCGATTACAAGCCCATGCAGGGGAATATGCAAGTTTCCACATCGGTCGATGAGATGAAGATCATAACACGTATGATTAATTTTTGGATGTGATATCTTTTTGCGATTTGCAACAAAAAAAATCGATTTCTCACTTACAATAGGGGGCGTACTTTTGAGTACTTAAAGTGGTCCTCATCCCGATGCTTCCAGAACAAGTGATCACGATCGCATCAGACCACTTCCGCCTCTTGTGTCCCTTGCGATGTGCAACCAAAACCTGAAATGTCTTGGCAGCTATGTCATGGTAACTGCGGCTTTGCACTGTTGTCCAATGACCCAGTGACACATAAGCTCCCAAGAAGCGGCGAGTGCCCGCCTCTGCACCAAGCCAAACCCCGCATTTCGAAACGTTGACATCTGCCAGAAGTGCTGCGTTCTGAATAACTGTATTCGGTCATCACTAATCCTCGCCAGAGGATCGCCGGTGTAAACGACTTCGTACTTCGAGACAAGATGTGCACGGCTTTCGAAAATCACTGCCCTTCCTGTTGCACGAACCACGGCGGAGTGTATCCCCGTCGCTGTCCCGTCCTGTACCAGTTACGTCCTAATCAACAGGGCTTCGCTCACATAAGTCACCCCATCGACGAACGGAACCCGAAGATAGCGCTAGAGACCTGCGACCGTTGCAAGCGCAAGGAGCAGAAGCACTCATGGTGGAAGGACAAGTGGGCCAGCCTCCTTCCGCTGTTCTGGATCAAGGCCTCAGAGCATACCCCTTGCGAGATATGCCAGAATTACCAAGTGGAAGAAGAACAGCCACTCAGGATCATCCCAATATTTCAGGTCAGTATCAATGAAGTCAGGCAGCGGAAGCAGCAGTCCTAACGAAGATGTCTCAAGGTATAAACTATTCACGCAGCTCTGCCTACAGAGATAAACGATTTCGGCGACGCACTCACAATGCCGGCTCGATCGAGCACTGTACTCAACACTTCTGACCAAAACCACCAAGCGATGCTCACGACGGAGCCACTCGACACAGCTAACATCGTCGACGTTCCCGCCGATTTATCCACTTCCTTCGACTACCTGACGACCTTGTACACCGCGCGGATATACGGACATATACACGGGTAGGACGTCGCGAGCTGGCGAGGGAGTGGAGAGTTGAGACAGACTTGGGGATGAAAGAATCGAAGCAGCTTCATAAGCGACCAGGTTGCCGGAGAGACTGCATCTATCCGATAAACCGACGAGTTCCCGCATCAGTATTGCAACACAATAACGAAGCTCATGACCGGCCCGAGCAATGAATGATGAGAAGAGATTCTCAGCTTCGACGCCTACTGTCCCTGCATCTGCGGATGGGACACCACCGGAAAGACAGATCATATTACCTTTGACACCTCCAGCAACCGATGAATGGCAGTCAACATCCAATCCTCAGTCCCCAGTCTCTGCGGTGCTGGATTTGATCAAACAACGCCAGCGCCATAAATTAACGGGTCAGTCGCGACAATTGAAGGTGAAATCATTGGAGTGTAGGAATCTTTTGGCGAGGCTTGTGCGTTGGCACAAAGTATGCGTTGGCACGAAGCGTCAAGCTACTTGAATGGCTGAAGCCTTGAAGCCGTGCGACGTGTGGAACTTGGATGCTTCTAGCTGCACAAGCAAAGAAAGGAGACAGGCTGGATAAAAGATAACAAGATTTCGTCGCCATCTTTCCCAGTCCTGGGTGTTTATCTCCGGAAAGTTTGATACCTGGCCTTCTACCGTGTCTCTAGATCGCCTGGTTTGTGCCAACTTCAACAATGACATCCACTACCATAGCCCAGATCTCTCGCCTAGATCTCCAAGACCTCGATACTCCTCCTTTGGCGTCCATCACTGACGTCAAACACCTCTCCTCCTACAACTGGATTGAGGCACCCACACCCACCATTGCCGTCCCGGGCTGTCCCCCTCTTTGGTCCGCTCTGAAAGTTCCCAAGCGGCTTCAAAAGGATTCTGGCCTTATCTATATCGCCCAAAATGCAGCTCGCCATCCAGACAGTCCGCTGGAACCCCTGTTCCGCGCATTGCACATCGCAAATCCTTCATATGACATCCGTTCGATTGATGTCGTGACCGACCGAAACAATATCCGTAAACTCCTCTCATTTATCAATCCTGGCTCGACTAGAAACGGACTCGATACATTCACTATCAACATCGAGATCACGAAAAACACTGCAATTTTCTGTCGCATGGAGGCGGCTACCCACGAGATCATTGGACCACAAGAATTCAGGGGCTATGGCCATGAATTCGAGAAGGCAAACACTACTAACCAGATCAGCGGTAGTACTGGACATCACAGAATCATCTCATACCGCTTTGGCGATCTCAACTTTATTGTCCGCCATGAAACGGACGGATATGTCATGCTCGACGCTGATGCAATCATCCCTTCTCCGAACAGCCAAGAGCAAGAAAACGACAGCCTCTCCAACTTGCTAAAATCGTTGTCTCTATCTTCGGCCAACAGCCCTCCTACTACCACTCCTGCTGGGTCTAGATTGACAATCAGAGAAGAGGGCCGGGTAGTCCCACTCGAATCGACCATTGAACTCAAAACCCGTGTCTCCCATAAACCTCTTCAGCTTCGAGAAGTCGTGCCACAGCTCTGGGTATCTCAAACTCCGAAGCTTGTGCGGGCTTACCACACCAAGGGTACGTTTCAGGTACCAGAGGTTGAAGATGTAGCGGTTCAGGTCAAAAGATGGGAAGAAGGCAACCAGAATGATCTGAGGAAATTGGCTGCACTGATTAGTAAGATTCTCCAGTTAGTAAAGGGGTGTGGTGGACATGCTGCTGTCAAGTATGACGATAAGGGGGATAAATTGGTAATTCGGAAAGCCGACGGGGACGCGATGCTACCAAAGGACTTGTATTCCAAATGGGGTGATGTGGGCAATTCTGAAGACACAGGAACTGAGAGTGCTGTAAAGCATGTCGACGGAGTGGAGACCAAAGAAGGAAGCAAGGTGTGAAGTGCGGACCCACTTTTCTGTTTATGCAATCCCCGTTTGTTCTATTATTATATCTGCTCGACCCTCTTCTGACCCCTATTTTCTTGGTTTATAATTATCCTCATAATTACTGTAATTAGCTCTTCAGCCAAAATGAACATCGATTTTGCGCAGAAAAGCTTTGGATGGGAACTGAGGCTTGGTGCTTGTGGCTGTTCAGGACTGTGGCTGGCGCAAGGCTGTGCGGACAGGCCTCTCTCTGTCATCCCACATGGGTGCTAGCCTGCAGCTCACACGAAGCCTTCGAAATTCAGTAAAGTATTGGAATTTTAGAAAGACATATTACTGTAGCAATTGCGCGGCTCAAGTTCTGGTTGTCCGTCCCGTGAAAAGAGACCATGCCACGCTGCTCTCGGGCCTCTCATTCACCACCAATGTTACATTACTTCTCCTTTCTCTCCGTCCCTCTCTCCTTCCATCTCTCCTAGCCTCCTCAATCAACCTCTGCTCAGTCATCCTCCTCGCCGCCTCGTCCCCCACTCGTCTACTCGCATCAGCCCTCATCTCGTCCTCCCTAGCTCTAGCTTCCACCCGCCTAGCCTCCTCAATTCTCCGCTCCTCACTAACTCTCAGTGTCTCCAACGCGTCAACCAACTCCCTCTGCCTTGTTGCTAATTGCGCCTGAGCCGCGTCCCTCGCATTCCTAGTCCCCTCCAACTCCCTCCTCAATCTTCCCACTATATCCTCTAACTCCTGCTTCTCTTCCCTACTCCTCCGCATATCTATAATCGCCTCCTCATATCTGCGCTCCGTATCCCTTAGCCTTTTATTCAAAGCCTCAAACTCCTCATTCCTGATCCCAAGCTGCTCTTTCAAGCCTTCGACCTCAACCTTAATACCCGAGATCTCGTTTCGGAGGGCTGTGACTTCGGCTTCTGAAGTGGGAGGGTCGCGATGTCGACTTGAGGCTGTGATTGTGGAGTCTTGAGGAGTAAGAGGGAGGATTGTATCTGGAATGGGTGGGCTTTCTCTCGCCTCTCGCCTTCTTGCAGGTCTGGGCGGGACTTCTGGACGTGAGGCCTGTGAAACTGCAGCTTCGTGGGGCGAGGACGAGACGTTCGGCGGGCCACTGAAAGCCGAAATGCGCAGACGCTCTGCGAGTGCATCTTGACGGGCCTTTTCCTCCGCAGCCAACTTGGCTGGATCGGGGCTCTCGAAGTAGGCTAAGGTTTGCGATATGCTGGGAAAGGAAGACGCCATTGTGGATCTAAAGCTACAAGGCTGATTATGGATCAATTTGGATTGAGAACTGGAGAAAAAGTTGGTCTTGCTTGAGGAAGGAGTGGTTTAAGGAAGTTGGAAATCAAACCACGGACTAAGATATGCTGGTCACGTTAGTGAAAGGGAAATACCTATGAAAGAGCCTTACTGCTATCTTTTGACCACCCTCACACTCGCGCACTAGCATGGCCATGTGTACCATGCTGATTTGGCACCTGCAATTGGAATCTGCGGCTCGCCCCGTTTGTCTGCCAGACGGTAACTCAATGTCGTATTTGAAGCATATGGTTGGCAAAGACGTGCATACCCTGATTCTCACTTGTCCCGAGTTGGAGCAAAACGACCCCGCACTTCCTAGTCTGGTGAGTGGTAATTTTTACTTATGTAATCACTTACCAAGCTTGTGGCTGTTCGAAGCCTTATGGCTGACGCGAGGATAAACTGCGGCTTGACTGACAGTGAGCGAACACCAGATCAGTGCCAACGTCTAACCTTCTTTCTGCTCCCTTTTCAAACGCAGCGCCAGCGCAATGGATGACGTCAGGGAGGCCGAATTGCCCCACTGCGCCAGCGCCTTAGGGCCAAATTCCTACCACTTCCCGTGATTCTCACCAGCGCACCTTCTATAAAGGGTGTCGGAACCGGTTCCCATAACGGTGCTGGGTATAGCTACTATATCGAAGCCCAAATTAGCTCCGGCCTGTCAGGTAAAGGAGGAGCCGAAATGGGCACACAACGCTGACTGGTGTGGGGATCCCGTTTTGGCTCCCTCAAGTCCTCGATTGGCTCTCGCGGAGAACCTTAGGAACGGCCTCCAGGAACCAATAATAGTTCAAGGATGGCTCAAGGTCTAGTTATTATATAATAACTTGTTACATAACTACTTGTTACACAATAGCCCGTTGCACAACCATTTGTTGTACAACAACCCGTTGCACAACGCCCTGTTACATAACTACTTATTGCATAATAACTCGTTACATAACTAATTATTGCACAACAACCCGTTGCACAACGCTATGTTACATAACTGCTTATTGTACAACAGCCGGCTGCACAACCATTTGTTGTACAACAATCCGTTGCACAACTACTTGTTATATAATAATTTGTTGTATAACGCCCTGTTCTATAACTAATTATTGCACAGTAACCCGTTGCACAACCACTTGTTGTATAATAACTCGTTCCGGGACCAATTTATATCTGGGGTTCCAGAATTTTGGGTCGGAGTCACGGGAAGGTTGGGACAGTGTCTAAGGTCTATCTTCATTACCTATGTAACTGAAAAAGCAAGATTTGTATAGAAAACCGGAAATTCGTATTTATACTTTAGGCCTGAGCACTCTCAGCTGTAGTACTACAACTAAGAGTACGTTAGCTTGCACGACTGCACCTCAGAATACTATAGGATGATGTACACCGTTTATTTATACTTCAGGCCCGAGCACTCTCAGCTGTAGTACTGCAACTGAAAGTACTTTGGCTTGAAGTATAAATAAGGCACGTACGCTAACTTGTAATATGTTAAAGTAACGTCTGTCCCTGCGTCCCGAGACGCACTGTGTCACGAGACAAATCTCTAGTTTTGGAATCATAAATATTTTCTTGCCAAGTCTACGAATTTGTTATTAATACGTAACCTTCTTTAACTATTTCTCCCTAAGGAGACCACTTAGTAATAGAGAAAACACTGTGGTTGCTTATGCTGTCGATCGTTTTATTTATGCTACTAATCGCCGTTTCGACTATCCCCCCTTGTTTAATCGCGACCATTAAAGTCTTTTCCAAATTCGGAGCACTTCAGGAAAGGTTCTATAACGAAATAATACGGCCCTGAATTTTAAAGAAATTCAGAGATGAATAGAATATAGTCCGGGAGTTTCGCCGTTGCGAGGAGAGGGACTACTTGTTTCGGCGCTTAGTAATATGCATTAGCCCTAGTCACAATATACTATGTTCACGCCCAGGCTCGCTATACCAGCAGCTCGGCCAAAATCGGCTGATAGCTTAGTAAGCTTCCGCTGTTCGACGCTATTGGGGAGAAGAATGGCTGTGGAGTGGTCATGTGCGGGTTGGACCAAGATTTTGCCAAAACGAAGAAAGATAACTTATAAAATCTGCAAAGAATGTCCCAATAGTCTCTGTGCTCAATTAAGCTCGGTGTCTGCACCTGCCTTGGCAGAATCACGAGATTCTTTGTAAGCTTATGAAGGTAGTGCGACCAGAAGTTGAAGGAGATGTCTGATCTATTCTCTAGTCACATCAACTTGGGAGTTTCCGCTTCAAAGACCTCGACTCTGCTGCTCCAGGCTCTGTAAACTCATTTTGGCCTACCTTCGACTCAGTAGACGCAACTTGCAACGCTTGAAGCCGATCTTCAAGCCGCCTACACCATTTTGAAGAAGGTCCTTGGACAGTTGTGTATCTAGCCAACGCCCGACTGTACATTACCTTCGCCAAGTCTTTCCGACCTGTCCGCGAGAAGAGGTCGCCAAAAGTAAACATGGTGCTCAATGCTGGTAAATATGAGGGCAGAAGTTCAGGACCAAGAGCATGCTCGTAGCCTTGCAGCGCCCGAGTGTATATCGCCTCCGCCTCGGCTAGCTTGCCTTGGTCTTTGTAGAGGTTGCCTAGGTTGTTGACCGTTCGGAGTGTCGATGTGTGCTTCGGTCCAAGTGCCTCCTCGTAGCCTTGCAGCGCCCGAGTATACATCGCCTCCGCCTCGGCCAGCTTGCCTTGGTCGGAGAAGAGCATGCCTAGGCTATCCAAAGCCCATTCCATTCCCTCCATATTCACCTTATCCTCAAGTATAGCCTGCTCTTGCCTGACAGCATGCTGAAGCAGCCGCCGTTGTAATATCCACGAGTCTGGTTCATCTCTCATAGGAACCTTCGAAGCGACGCAATGTAACGCCAGCCGTGCAAAACTCTCGTCCCACTCTTTGTTAAGCACAAATACCGTCCAGGAGTGCACACAGCTATGCACGCTATATCCTCCAGACCCGAACTGCTGCTTAAGAGCCCTATCTGGATCAACTAGCCCGAAGCTACACAGCAGGGCAACGGCCTCATTAAAGTTCAGTTCGTCTTTCGTGAGCTCCTGTATCTATCGATCGTCTGGGGAGTTTGTATGTCGAAGGAGTTCGAACTATACATCTTGTCGATCAAAATATGCCTATAGCTTGAGCAGGCTTGCCGACGCCGGGTTCTGTTGTTGGATCCGATTGAAGGTGATCTGCCATGTCGTGTATAGTGAGCGATCTTCGTAGGACACTAGTTGTGGGCTCGTAGTCTGGAGCTTCAACCATGACGCCTTGTAAAGCCGAAGATAGTCCGATAAGGTCATCGACACGTGCTCCAGGTATGCACCTGCCGTGGACAGAGCAAGAGGTAGGCCGTCTAGTTCCTTAATAAGCTCTATGGCGCCAGGGTCTGTCTTGTTAGTGCTATCTAAAAAATGCATATGGCAAATGACATACCTTCTGCAATATCCTTCCGTCCTGATGTGTTCGACAGGATCTCAAGGCCCTCCTTAACATCCAGTAACTTCTGAACATAGACGCGACGACCCTGGCTGACTCGCGAAGATCGCGTCGTGATGATTACTGATCCCTGGTTAGACTGGGGGAGGAATTGGCGTATATTAATTGCCGAGCGGTCGAGGTTCCCAGGTATCTTGGGGTTATCGTAATTGTTATAGATCATTAGCTAGTGTGTGTTCTTCTGCAGATCAAGCCAGGCCTTGACCGCGTACACTACTTGATCGAGGTCGTCTAAGTCTGCGCTAGCAAGCAGACTAGTCGAAGGATGATACTTCAATACCTGCTGAGCGACGTCTCGAAAGCTAAGCTTGAGAGAATCCTGATCGTTCGCATTTAACTAGAATATCGCCGTGTATTTCTCCTTATGTCGCCTGATGTATTCAATCGTTAGCTGAGTCTTTCCGATCCCACCGAGACCATGTAAGACAACACAGGATCGACTACTATGACCATGGAGTAGCTCGTGTATTTTCGATAGCTCCTTCTCTCTCGCAACAAACTGTGCAGCTTCAGGGAATGACGCAAGGTTGAGCCCGACGGCACATTGGTCAAAATCGACACCTGTACTAGTTAGTTTCAGTGCGTCAATTAGCATATCTATACAAATAACTCACCCTTGTATAATTTGTGGATATGTTCCTCTAGCCGTCTGAATGCCTGATCCTTTCTCTCTCCGTAGTTTAGCACCATGGAGATATCGAAGATCCCGATTAAATAGTACGCTTCATCCTCTTTAATCGTAGTATTGCGACGCTCTGCCCAGGACCTCCGCTCTTTGATACTGAAATTCGACAATGGATCGCCTCGGAGAGCATTATTCGCGATCCTAGTGATCTCATGTATCTTGGATACAAGCGATAATTTGCTCCCAAGTCGCTCACCCTCTAAGCTAAAGAAGTCAACTAGCCTTGGTGCGATGAGCTCTTGAAGTGTCCAGCCTCGAATGAACCATCGACTCTTCCTGAAGGCTTCTTCCCATGCCCTCTAGTCATCCGCTCTGGTGTCGGGTTTGGAGACATCCGAAAGGTAGACGTAGCAGCGCGCAGCGTTCTGATACCACCGAAACATGGAATTAATCGCTGCGCTAAGCTCGACCGCATTCTTCTTATCGATGCAGTAGGTGTCGACCCAGAAGTATTGTAGTCCATCGGCTGCAGCCTGCTTCGCACAGAACTCTATCTTCTTCCACCCGGCCTTGCTCACAACCTTAGTCATGTCCGCGCCAACTTCTATGTCCTGCAAGATGACCTCCTCCTCCTTCTTTCCCCAAGTGTGAGAGAGTATTGCGTAGGCAGGGACATTGTCGCTCGTAGGTTCGCGAAAGACGATCTCGCCGTCGGGTTTGCGCTGTAGGAGGCGTAGAAAAGCCATGGCCGAGGGTCGGGTGCGTTCTCATGGCAAGCGCGACTCGTATTGCTCGTTCGGCATATTGCGCAAGCACTGCGATTCAAAGTCGACAGGATGTGAAGCAGCCGTCGAAGGACTAAGAGTGAGAAGAACATGCCGTCGTGATCGTAGGCGCCGCCCACGAGGCTGCGTCGTGGCGCGATCTGGCCAGCCACTTCCATGGCAAAGGACGCTTCATTTTATTGGAAACCTTGTACACTATAGACTGATTCTAGGGCAAGTTGTCCGTTGTTGTTGAGATGCCGGAGGCCATTTCAGATCTTATGCGGCTTCTCCAAAGTTTGAAGAGCGGCAAGATACCGTTAGGTGGGGGGATTAAGGGGACGGGACGGTTATGAGGCCTAGGGCCACTTTTTGCTCTGCTCGGAGAGGGTTTCGGAGGATGTCGGGAAGCGGAATTTTACGGCAAGACTCGCGCAGCCACACGTTTAGCAGCCACAGATTTTATTACAATTTCACCGAGATTACTATAACCACACCGCCGCTGACCAGGATCCTTAATCGCTTGATTGGAAGAGGTATCAGCCTATGTGGCGACGGCGTATGACATAGCGCACTCTGGCCGCTACAACACCGAGAATACCGTTTTAGCATTATAATAAAACCTGGATATCTATATCTAACTTAATATACTTCAGACGCGATCACTCTGGGGTGTAGTATTTCAACCTCATCTACTCGCAGTTGTAGTACTCCGAATCTAAAAATAGTTTTCGGCTTTGATAGCCGCGATAGCCTTTAATGACATCATGTTACGACCTGGACTCGCTTAAGCTTTGACCTATCCAGCCTGTCCTGACTCCGCGACGGGCCGGCCCGCTGATCTCAGGCAGAACACTTGGTGTGTACACACCAATTGGTGTTTACACACGTCTTGGTTTCTGCGTACTACTTGGTTTCTGCGCACTACTTCGGTTTCTGCACGGCATTCGATTAGAAAGACTCGGTGTACGTGCGTTGGATTTCAGTATCCATTCTACCCCGCAACCGCAGGTGTCCCGCCTCATTTTTACCCCGCATTATTGTGATACCCTCTACAAGACAACCAATGCCAAACCCCCTATCCCAAGCACCCCTTTCTACTTCTCAAGATGGCGTGGTAATAACCTCTTTGGGACCGGATACGCAAATTCCTGGATATTATCTATTAGTTATAGATTTGATCTATACGAGTTACACATACTATTTCTGCTATTACTGGCCACTAAGACTCGTGGTCTATTGACTGGTATGTGGTAATTTTGCCTCGCTAGCGAATGAATAGAGCTACCTCAAACCCAGGACACTTCCCTAATTGATGGGCTTTCCTAATCAATGTTTTCTTTCTCCTTGCCCCCCTATCACTTGGTGTATTGTCTGCAGAAACCATCGTGGAAATGAATGGACGCTATTCTATATGCAAAACGAAAGCCTTACCGCATAGTTTGGTATATATAATCAAACAAGATCTATCCTCTCAAAGTTGATGGCATTATCAACATTGTCCAAACGATCGTAATTGTGGACTATTCATCTTCAGATGGTGCTATCCGAATGTTGACTCCTGGCTCACTACCCACAATTATTGGGCCAGGAGCATCATTCTGATGGCGATGACCACCCAATATCCACATTAAGCGAGGCATGCAGAGTCACGAGACCAGATTGAGATCACGTGAATACATCAACACTTATACAAGAAAATGGTTGGCAAAAGTTAGGTTGGCACAGTTAGTGCCATGAACCCACTGGTACCATGAACCCACTGGTGCCATGAACCCACTAGTGCCATGAACTCACAGGTGCCATGAACTCATTGGTGCTATGAACCCACTAGTGCCATGAACCCATTGGTGCCATGAACTCATTGGTGCCATGAACTCATTGGTGCCATGAACTCACAGGTGCTATGAACTCATTGGTGCTATGAACCCACTGGTGCCATAAACCCATTGGTGCCAAGAGACTATTGGTACCATAAAATTACGAGTGCAAACAAGGTGTTGGTACCACAGAACCAATACTACGAAGAAGTAGTTGGTGCAAACTTAAAAACAGTCTTCCATTCTCACGTAGCTGCTGGGGCCTCGCCTAATTTGGTCTCGCCCTGAAGAAAGTTGCTCGGAACAAGCATGTAACCGAGAAAGGTCAGAGAAGGGAAGAAAAGACGGGGCAAACGTAAGCTCTTTGACTATGCGCTCTGGGTATATCATTAAACTACTAGGAAACGGTCCCGTGGATGGTCTCTGCGTGATTCTGGAGATGCTGCTTGTGCTGCAGCCCCATTCGATAGACCTTGCACTTGAGCCGATCCCCTTCTTTAATGTGGGCCAGATGCTTCCGCTTGAAGTGCTTTGTCAAGTCTCCCGGACTAGCAAACTTGTAAGTGCGCTTTTCAAACGGCAAGCTCTGCTCCCCTAAACAGAGGAAACAGGTGGTGGTCCTCTTCTCGGTAAACACTAACAACATAGCGTCACTCAACGCTTGCTTCTCGGCCTCGGCGGCTGCCAGCTGCGGGTTAGCCTCCTTCGACGGCGTCGGACTCGCCCGTCGCGTAGACGACCTTTTGCGTGGTAGGGCAGCGGCTCCCCCCTCCTGGAAGTGGCAATAGGCAGCGACTGCATCGATACCCCCATTGCGGCGGCGGAACTCTTCTTCGATAGTCGTGCCCGGGAGCGTCATCACCGCCTCCGCCAAGCGCTTCTGGAGCGGGGGCATCTCATCGTTCTGGTCCAAGGTGGTCTTCACGTCCTGGCTAAGCTTGAGCCCAGAGAGCTGCCGCTCGATCTCGTCGACCGGGTGTTCCAGATCCCAGCGCTCTTGAACGTACTTGAGGAGCGCAGCTCTCAGCCGCTGCCTAGTGTTGAAGATCGCGCGGCCGATGATCCGGTACCCGGGCTGCTGTGTCGCCGTGCCCTGGAAGCGGCACTTCCACTTCTCCCGCTCCGCAACGAGGCGGCGGACGACGGGATCCTGATTGACGGACAGGGATTCCTCGGGCGTGAGTTCTTGCGGCCGGTCAGGATCGATCCAGCGAGTCATCCGACAGGCCGCCCGCATCAGATCGCGCTGAGGTTCGTAGCCGGAGACGATAGCTCGCGTGTTAGCGGTAACCGTCCGCCGGAGGTAGTGCTTGATAAAGGTGTTAATCTTGGCGTGTTGCATTATCATGTTCTGGAGCGCGTCGCTCACGTCACCTGTCAGTCTACAGTTAGCATATCGCACTGCGAGTAGGGGTGGGCTTGTGAGAAGGGGGCCGCATGATACGCACCGCTTTGGTTGAAGGCGTTGCCTGCACCGTATCGGAGGGAGTACGGACGCGTGATCTGCGGGAACCCAGTGAGCACGCCGAGCCGCTTCATCCACTTCAAGAGAGTCGTGTACGGCAGTGGCTGGTCGGGCGAGATCTCCCAGCCATACGGCGTCCTGACAGACTTGCGGAAGACGGGGATATCAGCCATCTCTGGCTTCAGATGCAAGGGCAGCTGCTCATAGCCAGGCTTGATATCTAGCTCGCTGATCCTCGCGGCCGATGTGAGACTCGGGGCCAAGAACGCATTGTCGGCAAAGATGAGGCCCAGGAGGGCGACGTGCGGACTGAGGATCAGGGACGGATCAAAGATGATCTCGGGGAGTATAAACGTATTCCTAGCTTCTATGTAAGTCGTATGTCTCGGCTAGAATGAGAGGGGGAGGGGGAGGGGGGGGGACACGAGAAAAGGCCCAAGGTCAGACTTACGCATCTTTTGTGCCAAGATACTTCTTCGTGAACTCGCACGTGAACTCGATCAGGATCCGATGGGGCCCGCCACCGGGGTCCCGGAGCAGGGTCACCGCGATGTCACCATAGCGGAGCTTTAGGAGCGCTGAAGGTCGGTTTGCGGAGAAGATAGCTAGCTGGCAAAAGAGGTTAATCTCGATCCGGTGCCGGCCATGTGTGTATCTCTGCTTCGTTGTGGTCAAGTTGGTCTGCAGGACGCCTGCGAGATCTTCGATATACATCGCGACGTTATCGCGCTTCTTCGTCGACAGACGGTACTTCTTCGCCAGCTTCCTGAGGACCTGCGACAAATGCTTCATTAGCTCTCATCTATGATGATTCGGACTGGATTGAGCGGGCAGACAGGAAACGCTACTCACCCGATGCATGTGACGGTTCATCTTTCCCTCGATCTTCTCTCCAGTCGCTCGTTCGTACACGAGCCGGAAGACCTTCCAGTATGTCCCGAGCGTGCTAGCCGACTGAATGCCGGCAAGCCTCCTCCCACCCTTCCCCTGACGTTGATTCAACATCCATTCGAAGAAGGCCTTGAGGGTGCGGCGAGAGACGGCCTGCATCACCCGGGCAGGATCCTTTCGTACATACTCGCAGTACCTGTGAAGAGTGTCAGATCAGCGATTCGATAGCAGAAGACGGCAGGCAAGAAGAGAATGGGGTACCCACCGATGGAAATTTCCCTCAATCATATCCAGGAGGAGGAGACTGCCATCGCTGTAGTCCTCATCTTCATCCTCGGATTCGTCGGAGTTGTTCTCTTGGTCGAGGTAGTACTCTGGCGGGTGGGCGTTCCCCTCTCCAGCGAGCCACTCCAGATCTGGCAGATCTGGCTCGTCATCCCCGTCAACATCGGCATCGACGTCCATCGGCACGGTGTGAGCATTGTCCGAGTGAGCGAGCCACTCCAGATCTGACAGGTCTGCCTCGTCGTCTCCGTCGACATCGGTATCAACGTCCGTCGGCTCGGTCTCAGCGTCGGTCTCCTCTTGCTCATCCCCTGTGTCAAAGCAGCTCTCGATGTCTGATCCATCGCTGTCGGAGGAGGAAGAGCTTGGTGTTGGCTGTTGGCGACGACGCATATCGACTGGATCAACCGAAGGGGACGACGACGGTGACGATTAAAAGTAAAGAAGTAAGGCCGAAGATGTGAAGGAGGAGCCTGCTGCCCAAGCAATGGCAGCGAGCGGAGGGGGAGGAGAGAGGTAGAGCGAGGGACAGTGATGGTTGAGTATGAGAGGCTTGGAGGAAAGAAGATGGAGAAGGGAGGGAGGATGAACGAAGATATAGGATGGCCGCTATCCTAAGCCACGAGGGGATGGTGATGGAGGGGAGCCGTTTTCTGCTCCCCTCCATCCCAAAGCGTTGAACGAGAATCAGAGAAGCGGGTCTCTGAATATGACTTTGACCTACTCGCTTATTTTTGGTGTTCCTGCAGCGGTCGGTCGGCAAGGGTCTGTATGGTCGCGCCGCCTTGGCTGCCAGGTACGCGAGTGATAGAGCGGCGGGAGATTTTGGCAAGTCGGCTGCAGAAAGCAGCGACTGAACCGGCCGAAAACAGCGGCCAGTTTGCCGTCTGGTCGTTAAATAAAGTAATAATAGTCTACGTTTATACTAATCTTTATACTAATTAGTTTATAATTGAACTAGAAAGCGAGATGTTCATATAATAGGGCTCGCTTAATGGCTGGGACCCACTTTTATCGATGATAATTATCGATATCAATCACTTATCAATTAATAATCCGATAACGATAGATAAGCGATAATCCCGATAGATAAATTATCGGAGCCCACACTGCCTAGCCACCAAGGTAGCAGATAATAATGAAGCTTAGTTTATTCTAATAATTGATAATCTCAACTCTCTAATAATACCTTCCATTTGTGCTCCAGTCTGTGCCATAGCTTCGGTCAATTAAGGTCATCGAACCTTGTAGCCGGATTGACAAGGAAACCGTCTAGAGATAGCATGTTATAACGTCCCGTTTTATCGCCACGGATGGGAGTTGCCGGCGGCATATTTGCAAGCCGTTTCGTAAAGCCACGAGACCGCAGTAAGCCCATAATCCTTGCTGTCTTGATGGCCTTCATGGTCTCTGCAGATAAGTCTCCCACTTCGTCTTGAAATGTGCTCCAAAAGGTGTCTTACAGAGCCTGGTAACCTTCGTATCGCCTCCACCCATTTTTGAGGTGAAGTGCACCCGTAAGAGCTTGCAGGGAATGGAGGTTCTGGCCAAAAGGGCATATTTCAGCTTCTGCCCAGTCAATAATACCAGTCAGGTGGCAAGATGTCCCGTCGACCATAATATTACAGGTGCCAAAATCGCGATAGAGAAGAACTATTAGCAGAGAGAGAATTGCCTCCATTAAACCAAGGCATTTTTGTATGATCTGGTAAAAGCGAGGCGGTAGACAGTGGAGTAGCTACTACAGATCCTTGGTATATATTCGGTGTAGATTCTCGCGGTAATCTGAATCGACCTCTTGAGGGGCTTTCTAAGAGAGGGCAAAAAAACTGTAATCAATTAGCACTTTCCTTTAAGAAATATAAAGGCATCTTTGTGGCGCGATTCGGAGTGTAAGGAAAGACGGAGCGAGAACTATACCGTGCCACGTCCAACATGAGCGTTTTTTAACCAAACAAAGTTCTCGTCCGAATTTTCGGGGAAGCTATTTGCAAGAACAAAGTCTAGATAGCTGATACCCTGTATCCGATTCATAACATAGACGAAAAGGGGTTCTTTGCCATCGTCTCCCAACTGTCCGTGGAATGAAGCGTTCGGGGCTAGTAAGCCATATATTTCTCGCGCCAGAGCCACAATCTCAGATTTAAGCATCAAAGACTTGAGACGGAACTAGACAACGAATTCGAATTCAGGTCTAGCGCAGACTGAGTAGCTGTAGTTGCCCTGTACGGTCACAGGGACAACTTTCCCCCCAACCAGGTCTTTGGCCTTAGTGTCGCATGCTTCACGAGTTGCAGACGTCTGTGAGAAGAATTCTGCAATTGCAATATCCAAGGAATATTCTGGATAGGCAGACATAGCGGCAAAGGAGCCTCGAATCGCAAACCGTTTTGCTGAAATGATGGAATGGAATAGTTGGAACCCTGGCGTACCTAGCACGCGGTGAAGAATTGCTGCTAGGAGTGCTCGCCTCTTCAACGTATTGGCGCAGTAGAGTCTCGGATCGGATAATCTTTGACGGGAGTACGGGCTGGTTTAGCGACGCTAGGGAAGAAACTCCAAGAATGTGAAATTTGACGAAATCATAAAATCAATAAAACGTCAGGAATTAAATAACCACTAATATACTATGGAATTCCAGTTAATACGGAGAACGCGGCATAAAGTGACGGGATTATAGGGCATAATTATATGCACTCCACTAAAGTGCCCTGTAAGGTCTTACATGCCCCCTAAAGGCTATTTCGCTTAAAAAATGGGCTTACAGGAGGGGTAAACCCCTCGATTAAACTGATCATAATTGAGGATATACTTCAGTAATATACTCCTACTTTCTCTTGGCCCTTCTTTCGTCCTTCCTTATACTCGTTCCCTCCCTCTAATCTAATTACCTCTTTCACGTGATGAGGAATTACCTCAATCCACTCCTGGATTTTTTTCTGAGGGAGATTCTCCTAGCATTTCTCCCACCTTACTCTCAGCTTCGTTCTATTACTTGTAGACCCCCGCTTTGTCGTTTCCTTCTTTATATAAAACCACGTAGGTTCAATAGTATTGAGGTCAGGTGAGTTACTTAGCTAGAGCATTTTCATGATCTTCTAGAGGTTATAAACTCCTTATTGATAATGAGACTTATAGGCTAGTGCATTATCCTCCTGAACGATCGTAAGTGGACGATCCTTTAAGCACTCCTTTGCGAAGGGTAAGAGCTTTGCGATAAGGATCTCCTTTTAGTATCGATACTAATTAATCCCTCTACAGCTATTCTTTACTACAAAAGCTCTAGTTTTCTCGTTATACTTCTATATTTTTCTCGTTCCACCAGGCTTCCTACTATGAGCTTTAATCCAGTCCCTTAGCTACTTCCTCTACTCCTTCTCCCACTTCTATCTATTAGCCTTCTCAATTGAGGAGTTCCTTACTTCCAAATCAGCCTTTCTCTCTCGCTTTTACTATACTATCTCCTTTTCCCACACATGACATGGCCCTTTTTTATCGTATAAGAAGGACGCTTAGAACATGAACTCAGAGAAGCCTTTCTAGTGTCTCCTGATATAGTACTTATTATAAGCTTCCCCTAGAAGCCTCTAGATCCTTCGTTTTCCTCGTACACTACCTAATTACACTACTATCTCGTCTATAAAAATCACATTTTTCTACTCCTCAATACCCCAATACTCGTACTCCAAACACTAGTCTAGCCTCTCCTTTTTACTGAACTTATTTAAACCAGGCTTTACTATCAGTTTATACTAAGAATAGCTAGCTACTATGAGAACCTTCCAAACTGTCTGTATAGTAACCTCGTGACCTCTTTTCCTTACTTCCTTTGCGATAGTAGTACAGGAGAAACCACGAGTAGTCGAATTCTGAAGTACTACTTGTAGGATACACTTGATTATAGCTAGTGGGATTGCTGGTCTACTAGAACGAGGTTAATTAAGCATATGACAGGTTTCTAGGGGCATATCCTCATTCTCTCTCTATCCACACTGTCTAGTAAGGCTTACAAGCTCATAAACACGAGTTCTAGATACTCCTATAGCTTTCTTAATATCGCCTACAGATCGTTTTTACTCAAGCATATAAATAGCCTTGATTCTAGTACTAGTAGAATGCTCTTTACGTATGATACTAGGTATAGTAAAGGCTATAGAAGTAGCTAGAGGAGGGCGAAGAGGTAAAGTGAAGCTTGGTATAATTGAATCATCGCCTTCGTCTTCTGAATCAGAGGGTATATTATACTAGGCGTCCTCTTTATCTTTAGTAGCTTCGTCTAATTCGTCTGAATTAGAGGAATCAGGAGGAGAGGAGAGCTCTAATTAGCTATCTAATAAATCAGGGAAGTCATATAAACCACCAAAGGTAGCTATAATTAATAAGAAGTGAGAGTAAAGAAGAGAGTGAGTAAGGAGCACTACTATATCAGGTAAGTGGGAGGTAAGGAGGGGGGTTACTTTACTCCGCTCCCGATTACGGACGCAGGCCTAAAAACACAGGGGCTAATAGCCTATAGAAAGCCTGTGGCTTAATATATCCTCCTAATCGAGTTATATGAGGTTTCAGTGGGCTTTAGGGGTCTTACGCCTCTGATTCAGACTAATTATAGGGCTTACAGGGCATAGTGAGACACTATAGGCTCTATTAGTAGCCCTGTATTTATGCATGCACCTGTAATCCCGTCACTTTATGCCGCGATCTATGTACTATTAATATTTACATACTAATAAATGATTCTGATATTGCATTCCATGATTAATATGTGTATAGTTATAAATATAAGAGTAGTATATATCCTTACTTGTATCTTTACTCCGGTCCTATTATAGCACCTATATTACTACCTTATTTTTCTTATTACTTCTTTATTCTAAGTATCTGCTTTAATTTATACGTTAAAATACCTCGCCTAAGGAAGGATCTTGAGTAATTTAAAGAGTATATCTTTAATTTATTTAGTCAAAACATTACACGTAATGAGATTACTAATAGACTATAGAACGTGTATAACTTCTATACTACTACAAGGACTCTTTAAAAGAGGCTTATAGAATAGAGAACTAAATCGAAACGCTCTAATTTTACCCTATCTCTAGAGCTATAAGCTCTTATAGTATTCTTCTTTTTAATAACTTATACTATAGATACAAATATGCTTTATAACCTCTAATCTCTTAGATATAATATTCCTAATATATAACTACTTTAAGAAGCACGAAAAGTAATAGGACTATAATATAAAATACTTACTTCAGAAGTAGAAGCTAAGAAGGAGCAATTACGGAGGATATTAAAGGAATATATAATTAATTAAGGCCCCTAGGGCACTACCCGGAGTTATAATAAAAGCTTTCTCTATACTTATATAAACTCTTTACTAGGTAGTAAAGCCTTCTCTAGGAACCGAATTCAATTAGTTTTATATAATATTAATACCCTATTAATTAGACGTTAATACAAAGAGATATAGTTATCTAGGGGGGAATATAGAATTAAAGGCCCTGATTTTGTCTAGTTAATTAATAGCTACTATAAAGTAAGTATAATAGTACCTTATCTTTATAAATCATTATCTCAATAACTACTAATCCGTTTCCTTAGTTATAATTTTATGGAATTAAGATATATACTAGTATTAATACCTACTTACGCTTTATTCCTTGGATTTATATTAGGGTTACAAATAGCTGTACTATAAGTGTAATATTTAATACTATTAATCCCCTTTATACTCGCTTTAGCTAGGAATAGTATATAATTCACTAGTATAAGTTACAATATCTATGAATTTACTTCCTAGAACCCGCTTTCTTTATTTTATTTAAAATTAACCTAATTAATTATAACTTAGGTTACTATTCTCGTTTAATACCTTAACCTTACTAGTAAACTTCAAGTAATACCGATTTTTATTCGCTCTAATAAAGGAGTAGAAATACCTATAGTTACGGACGTTTATTATATCCTATATTAAATATTAAGTATTAAAGCTAGGTTTAACCCTATAAGTTTTCAGAAATCTATTAGTTAGTACTAGTATAGTAAATTAATATATTAAGGTATAGTAGGTATAGCTAGTAAAGGTATTTTTAAGCTCTTAAAGTATAGATATTATTTATTAAGTTATATAAATCTTAGGGTATACTAAATAAGTGAAATATTTTTTAAGAAGCTCTATACTTAATAACTATATTCTAGTTAATCGCTCCCTAATTATAGAACTATACTTGTAATATACCTTCCTATTATTAGGGAGTAGGTTACTAAGTTATAAGAGTATAAAATATTTATATAATTCGGGAATAGCCTAATCGTTTATATATTATTTACGGATAACCCTTCTAAAACTACTTCTTTCTAAAGGAGGGAGTTAAATACTATAGTATTCTAGTTAATATAATAAACTCCGTGAATTACAAAAAGATATAAAGAATAAGATATAAATACGTATCTTCTAAAGGATACTCTTTAGTTCTCTCAGGAATATCTAGTAAAGCTGGTTTACTCTCCTTATTATAGAGTCTTTATAATACTAGTAGAGATATAGCTCACTTTTAGTATATCTTATATTAGAGACGAGATTAGTACTATATATTAACTACAAGTAATTTAGTACTAAAACTAGGTCTTTTACTACTTCTTATTAGTATATACGATTAGATACTATATCTAGACGTTACTATAGGCCTTATAGAAGCTAGAGTAAAGGACTATAATAATCAGGATAGCGTATAGTTTTGAATAAGGGTAGGATATACTAGCCTCTAATCGGATTTTATATATTTTCTGGTCTAATAAAGAAAAAGATATTGAGATTATAGACGAGTAAGGATAAATAAGACATTGTTTTAGAGAGTTCCTAGTACTATAAACTAGCTAGTTAATAGTATAGATATTCGCTAGTATATGATTATAGACGTGTATCTAAGAGAGAAGACAATAGTAAGGAGACTTAGGTTTACCTCCTCTAATATTCGTTGATTTATTTAGCTAAGAGGAAATAGATAAGGGATATAGTTAATAACTTATATAACTTAAAACCTCGTGATAGGATTAATAGTTATTAAGTAATTAAATTTTGAACCTAATATAATACTATATACTTAGTGATATTTATAAAGTCTAATACTATATAAGGGGAATCTGATAATCTCAGGGTTAAAATATAGAAAAAGTCACGTGCCTCGCTTTGTCCATATCTACTATACTTCTATTAAAATTATTATTTATTAACTAATTAGTCTAGGAATTCTACTTAGAAATAGTAAGTTAGATATATAAATACTTTATTAAATAAGTATAGGAGCTATTAATCTTATATATCTAGAAATATTAAGAAGTATTTAAGATAACTTATTATATGCCGCTAGCTAATCTAAACCTCGAATATTCTTAATTTTAAACCCTAATATTAATATATATAAATACTACTTTAGGATACTATAGAATAGCTATTAATTAATTATTCTTAAGTATGAGTTACCTATTATATCTCTAGAATTAAATATTTCAGATATATGTATATAGGGAATGTCTAGTAGCTTAAGAGTACTAGTACTTATTATTCTATATATATTAATACTAATAGGTATTCTAATAATTAGGAATTCATTAATATTACCTAAATACTAAGGGAATATATACCAAGTATATAGGCTCTAGATTTAATTTAATAATTAATATATATAAGTAGTAGTTACTATTCCCTAATCCTGAATCACCTCAATTTTTACTAAATAGTATACTTTACTCCACTCGCTCTTAATACCTATTATATTTAATTCTATTATATCCTTAACTTCTTATTATTTAACTTAAAACTTTATAATAAGTTCACTTAATCCTAAGTACCCTTAGTGTAATAACTATTTTATTAATAATAAACCATACCCTCTAATTTCTCGGAATCTAAAGTATAACTATAAAAACCCTAGCTAGGAGGATTACTTAAGTAGTAAACCTCTACCTTTTATTTGATCTAGTAAGAGTAGTTAAGGTAAGACTATAAAGCTCCTATATCTAAATAGAACTAATAAAATAACGCTCTAGATCCTAGTTACGAGAGTTTATCTTAATCTTAGGCTAGGTAAGAGAGGCTTAGTACTCAGCGAAAGAACTATACTCTAGCGTGATTAAAGATGTATATAGAGGCTATACCTAAAGGTATAAACCTTATTCTAATTCCCTTTTAATATTAGGCTAATATACTATATAGTTAATTAGGATCTAATAGAACCTATAGTTAAACTATACGTGCAAATACGATTAATGTCCCTAAAGGGAAGCTTGCTTTACTACTACCTCCTTTAGTCGAATTATATTATAAGGTACTAGCTTCGTATATCTTTCGCACTTATAAAGCGTTAAGTAATATAAAGGGGGTATAGATAAAGCGTGGTATATGCCGTAAGACGTATATTAATCTTAATAAATAAGGCCCTGTGAATATTATTATTTCACGTGATATTTAGGAGGCATATAAATAGTAAGGTATTCTACTTATATACGATTCCTATAGCTAATATAATCTATAGAGACGAACTCTCACTTATAGAATTCGCTATATATCTTGTAAAAGATATATATTCCTATTAAGAGCTTCATTTTTTATCGAATTAGCTTCCAAAATAGGAGGAGGTTAAAAATAGCTTTTAATTTCCCTTTCTAGCTATTAAGGTAAATCCCCTTATTATAAACTTAATATATTTGAATTAGCTAATTAATATTAGGTTAATAAGAAGATAAAGGAGGTAGAGGTACTAAGTCTATCCTCCTTTAAATAGGACGTACTTAAGCTTCTAATTAGCTAGTTTACTTAATAGAAGAGGACTAATTTAAGGCATATATATATATGCTTTAATATTAATAAGGAGCACGAGCTGAAATCGCCTATACTAGAATAAGAAAGCTATTCTAGTATAATATTAATATCCCTATCCCTAGAACATACTCTATCTCCTAATAAGTTCTTTCCTAATAGAATTACTATATCTTAAGTAAACGCCTAATTGGCGGCTGATTACGAATTAGAGCCTAAAATTAAAGCTAGAGCTACTGAAATTGAAGCTATAGCCTCATGTGCTAGAAAGAGGAAGAGATTAGAGCCTTTAAAGGAAGAGATTAATAATAGAGTAATTAATTTAGAGGCTACTAGGGATAGCGTCTTTGTTCCTAATAGATTAACTAATGCTCCTAGTGATAGAGAGGGAGGTGAAGATAATAATAGAGGCCGGAGGGTTCTACTAGCTAGAAAGAAGTCTATATATAGGGGCAAGCACGTGAGGTTTAGTGATGAGTAAGGGGGTGCGATCTGATTTAAAACCTCGTGTATAACTAATTAATTATACTTATTGCCATGCGATTATTAATTTATCGTGATTTCGCATATAAAATGCGATTAATTAAATATTAGTGTGGCAGATTAGGGAAAATGCGAGTTTTGATCCGAGCGTCCTTAAATTAAACCGTAGCTGGAGATTCTGCGTAGATTCCTTCCTATATTTTATTCTCCGCTTGACGACTTTTCCAACACTTCGATAAGACCCCGAACCCTTCGTATAAGGTTTATAAATTATACAACTCATGGCTATGCTATAACACTTACTTTGGATATTACCACGGTGGCCGCAGAATAGGTCTCGGTTTTGCCAAATAATTATGCATAGCGAGTAAGGCGGTGGGTGATGCATCTTTCTGTGACTACGAAAACAATACTGCAAGTACCCGTCCTCCCTCTTTTTGCCATTTTCACACTCTCAGCTGATAATGCTATTCTCGCAGCCTGAAACTGATCATCAACTTTATCATCACCCCAAACCTTTGCGGTACTGATATTTTTACGCTGATTTTCTCATCGAAACAATATGGACCCTTTTTGGGCGCTTGGAGCCGATTTCTGCCCTTTTCAATGCCAGCGTTCCTCAAGCGCTAGCGAAACGGATGCGCCAGCATCAGGGAGCCTTTATTTCAAGGCCACCGCGCTCAACGATGACGAATGACTGGCCATCCTTTGTGCCGAATTGGTTGGAATTGGATGCAATTGACAATTTAAAAAAGGCTACCCAGGAGTATAGATGTGCGGGGATACTCTATCACGCCAGCTTAGATCTGGTTGGTAGCATACGACTTCAAAACTCTGAGCTCACCCTTGATGCCTTCGATGTTGATGATGTGGTTGAAGTTACGAATATGGGTGAGCACTTTGATGATGTGAGAAGGATCCTGAAGTGCTGGGCACCAAGAAACCCTAATGGCGAATATCCTGGCGGTATTACTCACGAAAGAGGTTTTTAAAAACTGTTATCGGAGATGTGATGTGCTTCGCACGGATGACTGTGCTTTAGAACGTGGAGCGCAGCTCGATACTGAATCTTTGAATAAGGAATTCAGGTCCAGCGCGAATGCAAATGATGTGCGTGTCCATGGCATGCACTGTATCCTGCCGCCGTTTCTTCTGGACTGCTAACGGTTATCTGGGAATTGGGCCAGCGGCTTTAGAGGTTGGTGATCGAATTTGTGGGTTTGTTGGAGGGCAGATGCTATACGCAATCCGGCGCTGTTTCAGAAGCCAGAGTGGCCAGAGTGGATTGAAGAATTCCTACTCATTTCTAGGGGAATGCTATGTCCACGGGCTTGTGGATTGGCAAGCACTGCGATATCGAGATGATGGGTTAGTAGAAAACTATCACATTACCCCCGTATAAGATTCAACACTACTCAATGCTTGCGCGTCGACTATTCACTTCACTAGCTTGTGATTTCTATAATCTCGCCGAAATTTGGCATAATCTAATCCACATGTTCTCCCTCCAAGTCTCCTACATGAATAATTCCTTAATAACTAGAGAAGTCTGTCTGATAAACCTTTATTCCTCAAGGTTGTTCTCGGCAAGCCGCCCGCAGTTTGCGTCACCTGCCTAGATATAAGAGCATATGCACTCGTCATCACCGTCCCTCAAACCTTAATAGGTAGGCAAGAATTTCGCTAGAAAGTCAGCGTTAATTATAGCTAGGCTACTTCGGTATGTGTATATAGCCTGCCAGTTCGTGGGCGTTGAATTACTACAAAAGCACAATCGCTCGGGATTGTCCAGTTTTTGAGAAGAATCTGCCTTGAGGAAATAAAGGATAAATTTTTTAGGTGGATCCTGTTTAGGATCCCTAGGGCCCTACTTAGGTCTCGTTGATATACGGAGACAGCGGCATAAAGTGACGGGATTATAGGGCATTATTTTATGAAGGCCACTAAATGCCCTGTAAGGTCTTACTTTAATCTCCCTGTAGCTATTCCTAGCTCCCTGTAAGCCCTGTAGGGGTCCCCTGGAGTGTGGCTTACCTCGCTAAACCTCTGATTTTCGATTATTTTTTGATTAGTTCGATTCTATCTATTAAAATAGCTACCTAATAAATAGCTACCTTCTCTTGACCCTTTTTCCTACCTTCTTTATACTTATTCCCCCTATCTAAACGTATTATCTCCTTCATATGAACAGGGATTACTATAATCCACTCTTGAATCTTACTCTAGGGAATATCACTCTAGTATTTCTCCCACCTCGCTCTCAGTTTTTTCCTATCACTAGTAGGCCCTCGCCTAGTAGTTTCCTTCTTTATCTAGAACTATAGCTTCTTAATTATATTGAGATCAGGTGAGTTCCCTGGCCAAAGCATCTTTATAATCTTTTATAGATTATAAACCTCTACTTAGTAATATGACTTATAGGCCGGTGTATTATCCTCTTATATAATCGTATTAGGGCGATCCTTTTAGTACTCTCTTATAAAAGGTAAGAGCTTCTCAATTAATATCCTCTTCTAATATCGATATTAATTAATTCCTCCTCGTCTATTCTTTATAATAAAGGCCCTAGTCTTCTCGTTGTACTTCTATATTTTTCGTATACCTCCTAGTGCCCGGCTATAAAGCTTCTTCTAATCCCTTAGCTATTTCCTCTACTCCTTCTCCTACTTCTGTTTATTAGCCTTCTTAATCAAGGAGTTCCTCGTATCAAGATTAGCTTTATACTCTCTCTTTTCCTCTATAGTCTCCTTTTCCTATACGTGACAAGGCCCTTTCTTATTATAAGAGAAAGCTCCCTAGAATATGAACTCAGAAAAGCCCTTCTACCTCCTCTATATATAGTACTTATTATACGCTTCTCTAGGTAGTCTCTATACACGTCTCTTACCTCTCGTACCTCCTAATTATACTACCGTCTCGTCTATAAAAATCACATTTTTCTAGTCTTCTAATATCTAGTATTCTCGCTCTAAGTACTAGTCTAATCGCTCCTTTTTATTGAACTTATTCAGCCTAGGCTTCACTATTAATTTGCACTAAGAATAGCCTACTTATATAAGGACTTTCTAGATAGTTCTAGGAGCGACTTTATACCTATGCTTCCTTGCTTCCTTCGTAATTATAGTACAAGAAAAGCCTCTTATAGTCGAATTCTGAAGTATAATCTTTAGAACACACCTAATCGCTTTAATTGAAATAGGTGGTCTTCCAGATCATGGTGTATTTAAGACGTGGCTTATTTCCAGGGGCATATCCTCATTCTCTCTCTATCTATACTATCTAGTAAGGCTAGTAAGCTCATAAACACGAGTTCTGGATACTCCTATAGCTTTCTTGATATCGCCTATAGATCGTTTCTGCTCAAGCATATAAATAGCCTTAATTCTAGTACTAGTGGAATACTCTTTACGTATGATATTAGGCATAGTAAAGGCTATGGAGGTAGCTAGAGGACGAAGAGGAAGCGTAAAGCTTAGTTTAATTAAATCATCGTCTTTATCTTCTGAATCAGAGGGTAAATTATACCACGTATCCTCTTTATCTTCAGTAGAATCGTCTAAATCAGAGGAATCAGGAGGAGAGGAGAGCTCTGATTAGCTATCTGATAAATCAGGGAAGTCAAATAAACCACTAAAGGTAGCCATAATTAATAAGAAGTGTGAGTAAAGAAGAGAGTGAGTAAGGAATACTATTGCACTAGGTAAGTGGGAGGTAAGGAGGGGGGTTGATTTTTACCCCGCTCCCAATTACGGACGCAGGCCTAGAAACACAGGGGCTAGTAGCCTATAGGAAGCCTGTGGCTTAATATATCCTCCTAATCGGGCTGCATGAGGTTTCAGTGGGCTTCAGGGGCCTTACGCCTCTGATTCAGACTCATTATAGGGCTTACAGGGCTTAGTGAGACACTACAGGCTCTATTAGTGGCCCTGTATTTATGCATGCACCTGTAATCCCGTCACTTTATGCCGCTGTCTTCGTAGTCGCGTAGAGTTGACAACTTTCACATCCATCACAACTGAACAGTAAGCAGATTATGATTGGTCACAGGAATCGAACGCAGGAACGTGACTTAGTAACCTGAGCAAAGCATGAGGCGAGGGTGAGTGGCGCCTGACTAGAGCGGCGATGCTAACTAACCACATCTAACCGAGAACGGAAAATTGTCGTCTGAGATTACCAGGGTTAGGTTCTTGCGATCCTTCTCTTTTGCTGTGTTGTTGTCACTTACCAAGTGGGAATCTCACCTAAATGGTTGCCTCAACACTTTCCTCGAGATCTTTCCCCAGATGCGCAGAACCATCGTAAAGCATCTAACCTTACGTTGATACGCCACTAGTAGTTGTGGTTTCGCTTCATCACGTCTGCCATTGGGGGTGTCTAGTGACACCCCGCTGTATGGAGTATGCTAGTCTCGTCATCACCGACAATTTATGCCAAGAGTAAAAATCATGCTGCCGCGAAGTGACGTCAGATGCTGGGGGAGCTATTGATTCATTCCGAGACGGAGAGATATTCAATCGGTGGCCATTCGACCCTGACCCTGCCTTGTCCATTTGGCCTCCAAATCCTGCTGCAAACTCAGATGACAATTGGACTTACTGCGCATAGTTCGAAATTCTTCGAATCTTTCCTCCAACTGTCACGTCTCGGCCCAAAACTCAAGTCCTGCATGCTGCCTTGAATCACAAACTTGCCTCCTTGGATCAATAATTGGGATGCCCACAGCAATTGTAGTGGTGTTCTCGGCTGGTATTGCAGCGCGATAGGCAATGGCCCTCTCCGTTCGCACCGGCGGATTCCATGGCACCAAAAGATGTAGAGCGCATTAGACAAAGATCCTAGTTTTGCTTTTGTGAGCTGTCCGTGTTCCGCCCTGCGATCAAAATGATGTGGACGCATGGAACACTGATTCCATTTCGGAGGATTCGGGCATCTTCGTCCACTTTCTTACTTTAGCCAATTATATGTGGATTTACCGAGCCCCTGCTATGCATGCACAACACCAAGGGTGGCAAGGAGTGGCTGGTGGAAAAAGTGGACGGAAGTTGCTTATTGAAGTGATGTATTCTTGAGTGCTTTTTCACTGTGGGACAGTAATCAATTTCCAACTTCTCGATGCGCAGCTGTTAGGATCAGACTTGGTAGTTCCAGGTTCCCGGAAAGCAAGCATCCGATATACAAAGTCGCCACGTAGATTTCTGGGAGTAGAACAAGATTATCATGACCTGAGTCACCTGTCCCTGAGGCGGAGAGTACGGGACGGAATTTTAAATACGTTTCCCGGAGAACATACGGGGGTCATCCGTGGACACTCCACTTCTGCCTTGCAGATCCCTTGCACGGCCAGACAACCAGGAACCAGCACTCCTTACAAAAACAACTAGACAACGCGCTTACCCAATGCAAAAATTCTATGAATAAACACGAGGATTCTCCTCCGAGAGGTACACGGGAGATGCGGAAATGAGGATATGTATAAGCCCCAGACGGCTTGAACCATCTTTTTGAAAAACCAGCTCAGTAGTCTTTATCTGCAAACACGTCTTTTCTGAGAGTCTGTTAGACAGCGGCAATATGTTGCACTTAGCCTCCATCGGTTTGATTGCCATCCAGGCCCTCTCTGCAGTTGCATCCCCAAATTCACAAGCTCTTGGTGTTGAGTTCGGTTCAATTCCAAATTCTCTTCCAATCTTGACTCTTCCATACGGGAGATGGCGGGCAGCAAGCTATGACAGTGTCAATGACGTATGTCTCCCGGGTGAGAGGATTCCCATCTCACAAACGGACCTCGGATTTTGAATCATGAGACTAATACCCCACTAGATTTATACGTTCAAGAACATCAGATTTGCTGCTCCTCCTACTGGAAATCTGCGGTGGGCCAAACCGGCGCCCCCAGCTCTCAACCGTACCATCCAAGATGGGAGCTACGGCAATGCATGCCCACAAGGAACTCCACCTGGAGCGCCTGGGTAAGTTAACCTCTACTGAAGCGTACCGAATGAACTTCTAACTCAATGCGCAGAGGTCAGTTGAGCCCTGAGTATATCAAACATACTGGAGCTAACCGTGAAGTCATCAGATTTCACAGGAGGTGCAGAGGATTGCTTGTTTCTTGAGTAGGATCAAATCTTTTAGATTTCTGAAGCCAAGAGACTGATTCCAATTCTAGTCTATATGTTCCGCGTTGTGCGTTGAATAACCCAAGCCTAAAATTGCCTATCACCGTTTGGACATACGGGGGGTAATCGCCATCCTGCTGAACGCTCACGGCTCATCGCTAATTGCTCACAGAGCATATATCTTTGGGTCGAAAGACGGCCCGTTTGCCGGCAATGGACCAATTGCAATTTCGGGAGGCAAGATGATCTTCATGACATACAATTATCGCGTATGTCTGAAGATATGTTCCAGAACGTGATTTGGAAGACTGATAGTAACCGCAGGTTGGATCTTTTGGTTTCCTTGCTGGCACAACTATGGAGAAGCAAGGTTTGCCTAATGCCGGGTTCGTTCTTTAATTGAATTCTCGTTAATATAAGTTGACTTTTCTTCTAGCTTCTACGATCAGAGAGAAGCCTATCAGTGGGTATAGCTTCCAGCATTCCGATTCTAGTCTGACTGTCACTGAGATTGTTTAGGTACAAAACTACATTTCCCTGGTTGGTGGAGACCCTGCTCAGGTCACTGCCTGGGGAGAATCTGCCGGAGCTGGATCGATCTTGCACCATATCACGGCTTTTGGCGGCAAGCAAGACCCTCTGTTCCGTAAAGCTGTTATGCAATCAATTGCTTCCGAAATACTCGTCGATCGCCGAGGGAGGTCGAGGGCTTCTACCAAGAATTTCTCAACGCTTCCGGCTGCGCTGGCCAGACTATTGCATGTCTCCGCTCTGCACCCTTCGCCACTCTGGTCGCCGCCAATCAGAAAGTTACTTCGAATGTTGGTCCTTCTGCTTTCAAACCTGGGCCTGCTGCTGATGGTGCTTGGGTTCGACAAATGCCAGCACTTGAACTTGCCTCTGGGAACTACTTTGCTGGGATAACAAGCCTCATACTGTCCCATGTTTTGAATGAAGGCTTTGTTTTCGTTGATGGAAAAATTCAGACGGATCCCGCTTTCGCCAATCTCGTCAACTTCATTATTCCTTCATACGCACCTGCTTTGAGAACAGCCGTCATCAACTTTTACCCATCGCCCAATATTCCAGGCAGTCCTTACCCTACTCAAAACGATCGCACAGTTCAGTATCTCGACGATACCAACTTTCTCTGCAACTTGCGGTACCTGAACAATGTCTTCCAAGGCAAGACCTGGACAATGCAGTACGGCATTCCTCCTGGTTTCCACAGCGATGACTTGACACCCACCTTCTACAACCGCTCAGGCGCAGCAACACCAACGCTGGATGCCATTTACAAAGATTACCAGAGCTATCTCGTCTCTTTGAGCACTACAGGGAATCCTAACACTAACCGTAATATTGCTAACAGCCCGGCAACCATCAATTGGCCTCATACGACCGGACAGAAGCAGGAGCAGCTGAGCAATGTTTTGAATGTAGGGAGTACTGGGTTCACTTTAATCACGGATCCGGAGCCGCTCAAGAGCCATTGCGACTTTTTCTTGAACGTTCAGGCGGCGGTTACTCTGGCTGGAGGATATGTCCCACCCGGCGGTGCAGTTGCTAATAACCTTGGGATTACCAACCCGCATCCAAGCGCGAACTATACAACACACTAGTAGGCGAAGGGACGAGCTGAGAAGACACAGCGCAATCAGTTATCTAACAACAGGTAGCACTAATTAAACTTTGGACCTAATAAAGAGTTTAATGGAACTCTTTCAACCATCATGATCAATTCGTTTAATGGGCGCTCACTGGTGACTTGATGTGAAGATCGCTTCGGTGACCGAGCTGCCCCTGAAGCCCCTTAAGTCCTTCCCTAAAGTTTGCTTAATGCGACTGTGAGGGCAACATCGACTCTTAACTTTAACTTGATTACTTCTGCTAGAAAATAACAAGTGTGGATCTCATAATGTTTACTATGGAGAGAGCTTAGAGCAAAAGTAAAGAACTTTGTCGGAAAGTCATTGTGTGGGGATTTGATTCTTATATGGATTTTGTTGGTTTGTCCACCTTTGCTCGCTTTGCTCACAGTCGGGGAAAGCAATTGTCTCACCCCTATAAAATAGCTAATTTTTGGTTACCAAAACGCTTGTAAACCAAGAATGACTCGATTCTTCTTATATTGCACGGTTTCATAATTTCTGATATTTATAAATCTATAAATCTGTGAATCAAGTTAAAACAAAATTCTAAGTAATCATATGAGTTTTAGAGTAATAAACCCTGTTAAATAAAAGATTTAATATTATTATATAAGAGAAATTATAAACATTAGACCTTAGTAATAAATTAATAAGTTAAAAGTGGGATAAAATATTAAGTTACAAAAGGAGTAAATATATAATATTTCAAAATTGGCTATTGACTTTTGGTCGCTAGGGTCACCGGGTCACCCGTAATCAGGCAGCAGTTGTGCCTGACCATACGCGGACAAGCACGTGGCAAGGACGTTCCCGCCATCACCCTGCCTTTGGACCGTCGGTCTCTCTCACCTCCTTCTTGGTCATTCATCAGAACATTCCCACGGACACTGGTTCGATATTTGGCGCGTCAGCGACATCTTGCACTATGTCTTCTCACCCATATTGCATCCTTCCCCCAGACGGCGACAATATCCGCCTGCTCCGACTATTGCCCAATGACGACGAGGCTGCGACCGTACAGTGCGAGCTTTGCAGCTATTCTCTACAGAAACTAGGCCCACGAACACACTTATACGAGGCTTTATCCTACGTCTGGGGCGATACGAGCGAGACTTTACCTATCTGGGTAGACAACAATCAATTTCCTGTCACAGTCAACCTCCACGCTGCGTTATTACGTCTTCGAGATCACTCTTTTGAACGAATTATATGGATTGATGCTATTTGTATTAATCAAAAAAACCCACAAGAGCAGGGTCATCAGGTCCAGCTTATGGCAAAGATATATAGCAATGCATATCGTGTTATTGTTTGGCTCGGAGAGGAAGTAGTAGAGATAAAAGGTGCCCTCGAGGATATACGGCTTGCTGCTAATAAAGAACTTCTGGGGAACTCGGAGAAGGAAATAAACAAACAAGCAATTCTCAATTTACTCCAGCGACCATGGTTCCGACGTATTTGGGTAAGGAAATGAATGCTCAGTAATATTCAATACATTAACATAACTGTTTCAGGTGCTTCAAGAAGTTGCCGCAGCTCGATATGTCGTTATAATGTGTGGCTCTACAGAGATTGATGGATATGCATTCTGCTTAGGAGTGAAGTCCCTACAGCTCACCTATATGGCTTCTCCAGAATTGCAGACTCTCCCTTCAGTTACCTATTTAATAGCGTACGCTAGTCTCCGATCTAAGTATACGGCAGATTCGCCAGAAACATTCTCTCTAGGAATACGCTCTTTGGCCGAGTTAATAGACATGTTCCATACTCGTCATGCTTCGGATCCTCGCGATAAGGTCTATGCTTTACTTGGTATGAGCCTCGACGATCCTAGTAAAGCTACTTTACAGCCCGATTACACGATTTCCTGGGAACAATTGTTTGAAAAGCTTGTCAAGTACGTGCTCGGTAGAGACACATTAGTGGAGACTTCCAGCCAGAGGCCAATGATTAAGAGTAAGGGCTGCATTCTTGGCCAGGTATACTCGATAGGAAGCGACAACGGACAGAATGTAAATATCACATTCAAATCCCAAAACGAAGCTTGGCGCTTTGGCGACAAGATAGAATGGACTCTCCGAGCGTCGGCAAAATCTATCCAAGAGCGGGACATCGTTTGCCTTCTACAAGGTGCTTCAAAGCCTACGATTATTAGGCTACACAAAGATTTCTTTGCAATTATTATAATTGCAGTTACTCCTCTAAAGGAGAGCGGAAGTTCTAGTCTACTAACGCTTCCTAAATTGATAACATGCTTCCCGCGTCACTTCCCGCTCGTCTGGGACTGGGAGCAGCTCCTAGACGAGTCGCAAGATCAAGAAGAATCAAATAATTGGACGTCTTTCGATCAAGCAACAAGATCATGGAATGTTGCACTAATACTAGAGGATTTGGAAGAGTATGAAAAGGCAGAATGGAGGACTCGAGAAGCAATTAAGGTCTACGAGAGGGCTTTTAAAGGGAAACAGTCTATATTGAAAATCCAACGAGGTCTAACACCACTATTATGGGCTGCAGGGAACGGGTGCGATATGCTAGTAGAGCTACTACTTATAGAAGACGGTATTGATCCGGACTTGAATGACAACTGGGGCAATACGCCGCTCTTATGGGCTACCGAGAACAGGCACGAAGCCGTTACAAAGCTACTGCTAGCAACTGGTCAGGTTGAGATCAACTCAAAGGATCAGTATAAGCAAACGCCGCTCTTATGGGCTACTAAGAACGGGCACGAGGCTATTGTTAAGCTACTGCTAGCAACTGGTCAGGTTGAGATCAACTCAAAGGATCAGCACGAGCAAACGCCGCTCTTATGGGCTACTAAGAACGGGCACGAGGCTATTGTTAAGCTACTGCTAGCAACTGGTCAAGTTGAGATCAACTCAAAGGATCAGCACGAGCAAACGCCGCTCTTATGGGCTACTAAGAACGGGCACGAGGCTATTGTTAAGCTACTGCTAGCAACTGGTCAAGTTGAGATCAACTCAGAGGATCAGCACGAGCAAACGCCGCTCTTATGGGCTACTAAGAACGGGCACGAGGCTATTGTTAAGCTACTGCTAGCAACTGGTCAAGTTGAGATCAACTCAGAGGATCAGCACGAGCAAACGCCGCTCTTATGGGCTACTAAGAACGGGCACGAGGCTATTGTTAAGCTACTGCTAGCAACTGGCCAGGTTGAGGTAGATTCAAAGGATAGCTGGGGTGGGACACCGCTCTCGTGGGCTGCTTATCACGGGCACGAGGCTATTGTTAAGCTATTACTCGCAACTGGCCAGGTCGAGGCTAGCTCAATGGATCAGTACGGAGAGACGCCGCTCTCGCGGGCTGCTTGTATCGGGCACAAGGCCGTCGTTAAGCTACTACTCGAGACTGGCCAGGTTAAGGCTGACCCGAAGGATATCTGGGGCGGGACACCACTCTTATGGGCTACTGAGAACGGGCATGAAGCCATTATTAAGCTACTGCTCGCGACCGGCCAGGTTGACGCCGATTCAAAGTATAAATGGGGCGAGACGCCGCTCTTGCGTGCTATTACGAATGGGCACGAAGCTATTGTCAAGCTACTGCTCACGACTAGCCAGGTCGAGGCCAACTTGAAGAATACTCAATACAGGCAGACGCTACTATCGAGGGCTGTTCAGAGAAGGCAAGAGGCTATTATTGAGCTATTATGCGAGCATATTAGTTAATTAGCTACTTTATACTATACTATAATTAGTTCCTTTGTATGTAAGTTTAAATAATTCTAATTATTCGAATTTTATAAAAGTTATAATAGCTTAGGAGGAGTAAAAATTATAAATGCTATTAAATTTCCAAGTTAAAAGGTATATAACTAGAGTAAGAACCTTTATTTTTTCATGGATAATAATCTTTTATTAAAGCAATTATGTTAAAAGAAGAGATATAACTATATAAATAGAGGGAGCAAAAGAATTAAGTGAGAGCTAGATATAGGAAGCACTTTTGTTTTGCTTTACTAGGTTTCACGTGACAGTCGTCTATGTAATCCCCACTCCAATATCTAATATAAATTAAAGAGAATAGAGAGAAATATATATTCGTAAAGTCTAAGCTTCTGAGTTAGAATATCGCGATATTAAAATAATAATAAGAGCGAAGAGTTGAATTGTAATCTGCATAATGTCAAGTGCAAGTGATGTACCCCTGAGCTAGCTACAGGCCTCGGTAAAATTACGCAACTAGTCTCTCAGTGCATGTTCTCTTCATCGTGATCGCGAACCTCCCGATGCGCCGTACAGCTGTTATTACAAGCTCAAACCCCGTCATCGAAACTCTCTCAATATCCTCAGCGACGCTCACTTGACGGCCCATTTTTTGACGATTGATATATAGAGAAATGGTCGCACAAATCCTCTATCAGCTACGGGCTCCTTTAGCGACGCTACTACATCTATTATTTTTTGAGGAAATCGCAAAATCAAATCGACGATATTTTAAAAATGTGCTATTATTAATAATGTAGCTAATACCTATAGTAGAACATAATTAAAACAGTCGATCTATATAGTGTTTTATCGTATTCCATAGTAGGAATACGATAGGGTAGGAAATTCAATAAAATACACGTGATATGCCCCCTAACTTACTACCTTAGCCCTCCTGCACACTTCGTTCATACTTCTATTCCTTTATTATTATTGATTCCTTGATCTACTATTATTAACCTCTTCGTAATAGCTCGTTTAAAGATTAATATCGATTACTATTGTGATAGCGAGATCAATGTAATGGTCGAGGCTCAAGGTTCAAAGAATCTCATATATTGAAAATACTAAGCTAAGGGGCAAAGAATGGAGGAGTCCCTCGACCTTTAAGAGAGTATTGCCAAGATCCCTAGCTTAGTCCCGCGTTTCGCCCCTGGCTCCTGATACCTAGCCCCTGGCGGATCATGTGGAGGTACTAGCCGTTATAACTATTAAGCCTATATTCTTTGTTTAATTAAGTAATAGCTATCACATAATAAGATTATTGAGAGGTTACCTATGGCATAACTTTAACGTCGATATTACCCTTAGAACTCTACGTAATAGGCTTTCCGAATAGAAAGCGTAAGAATTAGTCAGGTGACGACCAGAATTCGGACGATATGCCTACTCTAGAAGCTAGAATTACGGTTTCTCCTGCTCCTACTCCTGCTCCTATACCTAGTAAGTTAATAGATTTAAATATACTAGTAGATCTGACGTTTTTACTAGCCTTCGCTCCCGCTCTACCCACTAAACCTCCTCAACCTCCTTTGGAGTCTATATTAAAGAGGAAGCGACAAGTAGAAGTACTATATTAAGCGATGACGACGATAATAGATCAGATCTTGACGATGGAGGGAAGGAATTACTAGGGGATGGTGATTATAGGCCGGGGAATAGGCACTCAAAACATAGGGATAATCGGAGGCAGTTCAAAAAAGCGAGAACAGAGTAATATTACTAAGGGCATTTGACTATGATACATGGGAATTGCGTATTTGGCCATTATTAGGTGTGTTTTCTATATAAAATGTGGCTATTAAAAAAATCTCGATTCTTAATTTTGGTTTTGGTTTTGCGATAAAATAATAGATGCAGTAGCGTCGCTAAATCAGCCCGTATCAGCCTCGCCCTCCAACTGTGCAAGGGGACGCGGTATTATTGGATGCGTGTTCTAAGCCTCACGGGTGCCGTGTGCTGAGGCCAGGGGTGCAGGGCTTGCTCAGCAACGAAGAGCTGTTTTGCCGACTGGTGGAAAAGCGCGTGTAGCTGCCTTTTGGAACAGGTGGGGGAGAAGCCTGGATGATCGCCGCAGGAGCCATTTCGACGTCCTCAGCAGGCTCTCCGGCGTTTACCTTCTCTTCCTGTTCATATTATCACACTTCATCAACTTGGTCTCATCTCGGTCGCAAATTGCTCATGCTGCCTCGGTGCTTTGGTGAAAGCTCATCTTGAAAGCACAAAGCTGGTCGCTCTGATGTTGCCCGTAAAGCTGCGGTCTGGCAAGTTTACGAACGCCGAAGAGAATCAACAGACAGGCGATACAACTGGGAATCGTCGCATGCAAGAGCCCAAACGATGGCATACGGTGCCTTTCCTTTGAAGTATGCCAAGGAGTATTGGTACTTTGGGTGAGCTGTGGTGGTAATTGATGCCACACATGGCGAATCAAGTTGAGTGCGCCTCGCCAACTTCACTGTTCAAAACAACCACGGGTCTTACTGCAGGACTTCATTATCGGAAGTAGGCCGTGGAGACATCTCAACTCCCGATACTCTTGAATGTCTAAAGGAAGATGACGTGGGGTGATATTTTGCTACTCACTAGCTTTCCCACCTACCGGGGTATGGGTAGTGAACGATGATGCTGGAGTACTGTACAAGAGAGGGAATCCGCAACGGAAGGGTGCTGCGCTCGCGTAAAAGTTAGCGCATCTCTGCGGTATTTATAGGTCTCCACCCAATCGCTTTTTCCCCTTCAATTTCCCTCCTCATAATATGCTCTGGCAGCATCCACTGACACAACGTGGAACCAATGAGGAAGCAGATTTCCGCTCTCATTCACTTCTTATGTTTTGTTCCAATCACCAATACTTTCAGCTGTTCATAAGACTCTCAATGCAAGGTCTTGTGCAACGCTCTTGTGGAGATTTCTGGAAATTTGGCTCAACTGCCTACATCCTCGCTTCCTAGAATCATTTTGTCGTTCATATAACTTTAAATTTCCCTACACCACCTTTCCCACAAGATGTCAGCACGGGATCTAGTGAAGGAGTCGAATTGGCGACCGGATCTTATGTCTACCCCTCACTTCGCAAGGCGGATTTTCAGTAGTGCTCGAGCCTGATCATCAACCTCAGATCTCGTCAAGGTCACATTTAGGTCATCGATGTATGTTTATGTTGCCATGCGGTTGATGTGGTCGCTGCTGCGTTTTTCAGTCGAGAAGTGACGATGTGTGATTTGGGATTCGGCCTTGTCTTTGAGAAAGGCTCCTATGCGGGAGGCCAAATATTGGCATTAGTCGGCGGGCGAGCTTGAAGTTTCTTGAGAGGCCGTAATATAGTAATTGGGTTTGCGGGAAGCATTTTACGCCGAGCTCGAAGATGTTACAATTAGTGTTGGCGCTATTATAGTCCGTGTAATCGAGGCTATGAGGATGACCTGTAAGTCACAGCCTCCAGTAGAGGAAGGATAGAGGAAGCGTATCTAAGACATATAAAAGGAAACAATAAGCTGCTTGTTTACAGTAAAAGTTGATATTTACCTTCCCACTGACCTGTGTGTAGCGTATGTTGAAGACGGCTGAGAGGGAGACATTATTGAGAGCAAAACCTAGGAGGGAGGGAATATGTGTCCCAGTATTGCCCACGCATCTTGCCACACTTTTGGCGCTTGGAGCGGGTTAGAGTCCCCGCCCACGCTTCTGTACTGTAAATTTACCTGTACCCTTGGATTAATACACAGACCAAGTTTTGCCCCGTGCAAGATGGCTGACCAAGACTCGAACCACTCAGAAACTGTGTCTCATCGAAAACTAGGGCAGTAGAGGTCGGTAGCGATTATTCTTAGGGGGGAGTAATATCTCACCGGACGAAGGGTTCTGGTGGTTGGCTCGGACGAGCTTACGTGATTCACGTGTATTGATTACGTAACCATACAAAAGCGTGATGTAAATTTACGCGTGTGCTTTAGAACCTCATCCAACTTGAATCTTTACATCGCCATCACCATCTCTCTTACTTGTCGACTTTACTTGCTCTAACATTAGCAACACTAATGACTAGAACCTATAAGAGTGTCCAGCAGCTGAACTCCTAGTATCAAGGCTGTATCGGGCAGTCTGTTCATGCGGGAAGCGCTTGATGAGACTCTCTACATTCCATCTCTTCCGTCATGGGAACCGTCTATGTCCCCCAAAAGAGAAAGATTGAGTCGGTACCAAGCCATGAAAGCAATCCTATAAGTCAACCCAGTCGTTTTGACGAAGCACTTCAAACAAATGGACCTTTCGGGAAGAGTGAGGCAGATGAAGAGAATCAAGGAATATGTGCGAATGGCTGGGATGGCCAAGCTTCGCTATGGACAGCCAGCTCAAGAAGCGGGGATCGAGATACATCGAAGCCTCCAAAAAATGGATACCCATCAGCATCTCAAGGCCAACACTTATGTGAATCGTGCTCATCGATTGATTTCAACCAAATCCAACCTGGACCAGGCATTTGGAAGAAGACTGCCTTGAGACTTGGGACCCTCTCTCAGTTTACGGTGGATCCAGATTGTCTCCTGTGCCAATTGTTTGCCTCAATGGCAAGTTTGGCCTATGCACCAAATACGAGCGACAGCAAGACCGTGGACGATATCACATTCTATTTGTGCTCCTTTCATACATCTGCGATGTATAGTCATAATTGGAGAAATTCCCGCACCATTCGTGGACTTCAGAAATCGGTGTCATTTGCTATTATCGATGAGCATGTTTTCCATGATAGAGACGAATTATTTACGAAGGAGAGAAAGATGTCTCATGCCCTCTGGCTTTCAAGGACATCTATAGAACGCAGCGGCTGGCTGAGCCCTACCCAAAGAACCCGCGAGGAAACGAGATTCGCCGCTATGGCCCTAAAGTCCCAGACTGATATGGACAGTGTTAAGAGATGGCTCGACTTCTGCCTCAAGAATCATGGGGAGACCTGTGAACCAATCGACATGAGACCAATACCGAATCTCCGCGTGATAGATTGTACCACGGGTTTGATCGTTCCAGCTGAGCCGGGCTGTAAATATCTAGCAATGAGCTATGTATGGGGCACCATTCCATCAAAGGAACTTGAGATCGGCGAGAACCTGTTTTCAGTGAACACCCCAATCTTGATTCGAGATGCACTCTCAGCCACCAAGAGGATAGGATACCGTTACATATGGATCGACAGATACTGTATACCTCAAGAGGATGGCAAAGAACGACACTCACAGATCCAGCAGATGGATTTAGTTTACAGCAAGGCACAGTCTACCATCATTGCCATCTCAAGTCCCGATCCTAGCCACGGCCTTCCTGGTATAGGAAGTCGGGAAAGAGCAGCCCCCGTTACGGTCAACATCGGTAATGAGCTGCACGCTTATGTGCCGCCTCATCCATCTGCAGAAGTCTACGGCTCAGTGTGGAATAGCAGAGGATGGACGCACCAAGAAACGATCCTGTCTCGGAGACGCATATTCTTCTGTAAACAACAAATCTATTTTGAATGTTCCGGGATGCGCTGCCACGACACTATGAGTGCGCCTTTAGAACTTCTCCATACAAAGGAACTCCGAACGTTCTCCAAATGGAACAGACCCGGCCTATTCTCACGGGTCAGACAAACCAAAGATCCGTTCAATGCAGTATACGACCATATTGCATTATACACTCGGCGCAGCTTGACTCAACCAGAAGACATCTTGAATGGAATTATGGGAACATTCCATGCTTTTGAAAGTATTTACGATTCTTTCCGACATTATCTGGGGATCCCCATGGTTCCGGATATCACTTATAATTCTGTTCATGAACCAAATCCCCGAAAATCAACTCGCACAGAACAGTTCCTCACCGGCCTCTGCTGGTATCCATCTGGATCTTGGAAACGTCGCTCAGGGTTCCCGAGTTGGTCTTGGGCTGGTTGGTATGGAACCATGAAACCGCATTCCGAGGAATATGGTTACATTAAGAATAGATACGGAGTCAAAATATGGATTGATTCGATATTCGCATCGCAAATGGATCTGGGAACATTTTGTGACACAACTGTGGATATCGATGTCTTCCCAAAGAATCCGGACCCGTATATTTACATCGAAGCTGATTTCTTCCAAGTGAAGCTTCGTTTAGCGAGACGAATTCATGGTAGAGGAGAAAACACAGAGTCTAAATGGGAAGCAGTGTTCGAAACTGCGATTGGAGAGCCAATTTGTGCAACTTGCCATCTCACCAAGCATACTTCCGCGGGGGATGAGTTTTATACAAGGATACTGAACTCCCCTTGGAGTGTGTTTGTCCTTGGAGATCGCCTGAAGACTCGGATTCATGCCACGACCAAAAGAAAGGTCCTGAGTAACGAATCTCCTCATGCGATTCTAGTTGTGATAGATGACCTCGAGAAAGATATGATTGAACGGGTCGGAATAATCGAAATTGATAAACCAGAGGATAGGGTCCGCTTGGAAGGGATATCCAAACACAGACGTGTTCGCAAGTACGGTTGATCTCTAGAGATAGCAGGTCCGAGGCCCTTGGATATGAGGTGGCTACTGCAAGTTGCATACGGCGAGTGGGTCCGGCGGCTCTGGATTGTTCAGGAACAGTTACTCAATCAAGAGTTGGTGATGCTTCACGGCTTCTCGCTATTCTCATGGGATATCGCTGCCGACATACCCTTGCTGTTTGCTGTACAACTGCTCCCCAAACTATACATAGATCGTTTCTGACGAGAGCATCTTCAAAGCTCATGCCTTCAGGTCCTGCGAACTCTGTCTATGCGCCGTGGCATGCACTGCAAACGCTGAAAAAGATTGAAATGGCAAAAGTTGGGCGGGAGTTGCTTGAAAACATGGCTATGTATCAAACACTCGAATGCTAGGATCCTCGGTAGGGATTATTCTAATACCAATGAGCAATCTTTTTGTATGAGAGCTGTTTCAGGAGCCAGTATGCCCGTCTGTCTTCTTAGGAGCTTAGTCCCTCAGCTCCTGAAACCCATCATCAACATTAGGAAAAGTACATACTGATTCGACGGTAGCGACCTGATCTTTGCTCTTTTGGCTATCTCGACTGAACAATATTAATATTCGATATCAGGCGGGAACACGAGAACCATGGAACCGTCAAGATCTTTGCAGCGATTTTAGAAGCTGGACGTTGGTATTAACAGCATCCATATCCATGTCTGCTTGTCCTTCCTCGTTTGTATAGTCGTTCTCTGAGGAACATATTCTCATCCCCGGAGGTTGTGGAGTCTGGGGACAGGTCCCTATTATCGGAGGTAGAGGACTAGACCCGGGACTTCTCGCCTTACGGTGTCGTCTGGCGGCTCTGCTTTGGGCATCATGGTTGCAGGCCGTTGGGTATGAGCGGGTGTCCCTTCGAATTTCTCTGTGCCATTTGGGAAAAGAATCGCATATTCATACTGCGGATATTTATTAGCACAACCTTGGCAGGATTAAGATAAACGCGCCTCGCCGCCTCGGCAATAACATCCGTCGATCCTGGCTTTCTATAATACCACAATTGTCGTGCGAGAGCGGGAAATGCCTTAGCCGATCAAAATCTGGAAGACAAATCAATTGGTGTAAAAGGGGAAAGCGCGGGAGATGATGCAAATTAGGGAAATCGGCGATTATGACTGAAAAGCCCTCGCGCTTTGATACATTGGGTGCTTCGCGTGATAACGTGAAAGGGCCATTCTCTTGGATTCTTAAGTAATGAAATCGGCGTTTTCGAGGGTCAGCAACTAATTTTAAAATAAGATTCGACCGTGGCTGGTTGTATCAGCTAGAAGTGGTAGTCTGTGTTCGTCTGAAGCCCCTGAATTGTTCGCTTAGCGATCTCATGTGGACACCCCTCTTGCTCTTCGATTCTGCGACTATTGCTCAACTGACGACAAGCAAGTACCAAGGGTTCTGATCAAAGTCTTTGTTCGGAATACCAGTAAGCAGCGTATCAGATTGTTGCCATGGTTATATCAAGGCTCTGTTTGTTGGAACAAATGTGAAGTTGTGAACAAAGGGGATTGTTTGGATTCAAAGGATCTCGCTTAGATCAAAGAAATTTACCTCATAGATATCCAGAACAATCCATTACGTCTTGAAATTTAGAAACTTTGGAACAACATAGATTCCCAGAGAAATCTATAAGTAGGAGCCCTGCAGACTCTCTCTGGACAACATATTCAACAGCACAACCGCAAATACCAAACGCACCACTGCACAACTCAACTGCATCACAGTAACCCCATACACAACCAACAACTCAGGGTTTACTTCACATAGGCCTCAACCGCAAACATGAAGTTCGCCTACCTCGCCTCAGCAAGCACCGTCCTTGCCATCACCAACGCCACCGCCCTTAAGTTTCCCCGCCAGCTGGTCGCCGGAACGACGCAACTTCAGTGCAACGGCACATCAGCCGCTGAGTGCAGCCAGGAATGGTGGACGCTTTGTTCCTCATCTGGTCACATCGTCATGCCAGCTCCAGTAACTTGGAAGAATGGCGATTGCACTGACATCCACTGCCAGTGCGCGGAACCCCATCTTCCAATATCTATGGAAGCAGCAGCGGTGGTTCCTATTCACGGAAACCCTACGGTCACGCACAAGCGTCCGCATGGAACGCCTCGCCCTCACACGAAGACAATTGATCCTGGTCCAAAGGCAACTCCCTTGGCTGGAAGTTACATTTGGAAGCGTGGGCATGAAGAGAGAGGCGACGACCATCTTCAACCACCCAGGGAAGCTGCCGCAGTTCACACGCATTCGCATCACAGCGCTACAGCCACTCCTACGCGTCGGCACGGAACTCCTCACCCTCACACCAAGACGCTTGATCCTGGTCCTAATGCAACTCCGCTTGCTGGCAGTTACATCTGGAAGTAAGGAAATGTTGAGAGAGAAGACGATTTGGAGAGCATGGAATAAGGTAAGCAAGGTACGAGGTGTGCTGCGAGATAGATAACGTGATGTGAATGAAAATCATCAAACAACCACATGACTTAGAATATTGTAACCCTCGTAATTGGCGTTGACAGATGTGATACAACATACAAACTAACAGTTTCAGACAACTTTGCCCAGTGTGTTAAAGAATTAATCACATTAATCAGATTAATTAGATTAATCATAATTAGATTAGAATAGAATATAATTAACGTAATTCAGTTTTTTTTTGATTAGATTAGAATAATTAATCAGATTAATTATGATTAATCTAATTACTCTGTCACGTGACTAGAGTAAACTAGCTTTTACTTAATAATTATTAAATAAGTAAGGTACCTATTAAGCGGCCCTAATTAAACTAAGATAGGCTTATATAATTATAGCTAAATAATAATTCTCTATAATAATAAACTAGTTACCCTCCTCAAAATCTTTTTTGCCCTTAACCTTTAGCGAGCTTACTAAGAACTGTACTACTGCCTAATTAGGTGGCGAGGTAGCGCTAGAGCTAGAGCGGGCGTGAGCTTTACCTGTTCTGGCTAGTTTTATCACGTGCAAGGGTCACGTGTTCATTAATCAGATTAATCATGATTAATCATGATTAATCTAATTAATACATGAATAGAATATAATTAATGAGTTTTTTCTGTGAATAGATTAGATTAATAGCCATTAATCTAATCTAATCTATTCATTTGACACACTGACTTTGCCGGAGAGAGTTATTTTTGCGATCTAGATTAGTAGAGCATTCCTCTTGTTACAAGTGAAATAATGCGAATATGAACTTGAAAAGGAACACATTGCGGACCTTTACGTGCTCTCACACAACCAGTCAACTGCACGCCCTTCTTCTCCTCCGTCCCAAGCTTTTCATAATAAGCCTTGGGCGCGGGCACTTGCCTCACGCCATCGGGCTTTTTTATCGCAATCCACTTCTCAATATCCACACTATTGTCCTTCCGCCACTTCACCAGCGTATTGAAATGTCTGCACTGATTATTGGTGCTAAAATCCGGGTACGGGTTTGACTGCGTCTCCCTCCAATTCAACGTTACGAGATCCGTGTTAGTGAGGGTGGGTTGAGGGGCTCACCCATTTGCGCCATATACGCATCATCTCCAAAGCCCCAAAAGTCATCTTCAATCTTCGCTGCTGTTTCTGTGTCTTTGCCCAACTTTCTAACGTCTTCGACAGAGATGATGATTATTCTCGTCAGCTCTAACTCAGCCCACACAAAGTCTGTTTCTGCATTCGGGTATTAGCGTGCAATAGATGCGTTTTCGGGGGTGAAGAGATTGCCTTCAATCACTTTGGCGCCGGTCGAGATGTCAACCCGGTCAAGGACAGGTGCTAGGAAAGGGCGAGAATCGTGTTTATGGTAGGTTGATAGTTTGCAGAGATGATTGATTTACAGAAGAAGGAAGACTTTTTTTAGAACTGCATTCCGTTCGGATCTCCGTTTAAAATCAACATGGCCAGCGAGGTGGCCATGGTGAAGAGGTTTAAGATTGTTCCGCAGATCATGAGGAGCAGCCATTTTCCTGAGGGTTGAGAGGATTCGCGAGCGACTTTTGTAAGATATTCGACTTTCTCTTCCCCGTCAACGTTCTCAAAGACATCTGAGCCCGAAATAGAAGCATAGTCTAATTCCCATAGTGGCCCCATTTTTTGGATGATTGTGAAATTGTGGTGCAGTCGTTTATGGAGGAACTTTTCCAAAGCTTTTTTGTAGGCTCGCCCAACCGATGTTTTCCAACAATTTTAGTGGCGATGGACCCTCAGAGAGAAACCATGAGCTTATCTTGATCCACGAGAATTTGCTGATCAATGTTGAGAGCACTTAGCCGCGAAAATTCCCTCCCTCAACTCCATTGGAACAATCGTGCTCGCTACCGCCAAGCTCTGCGGTCCACCCCATTCTCACCATATGCTCACCTGCAATGCATCTCTGTCGTCCAGATAAAAGCTGGATCGAGATCTCAAAGTGGGATCAGACAGATGAGGAGCATTTGAGTGATAATCCGAATACGGCGCTAAAGGTTAAGCACAGTGTCAGCATCGACTACGCACTGTATCCTGAATGAGGAATCTCAGAGCCTTTGAATTAAGGCTAACTAGAACAGAAGCTCAAATGCCAGCTGGCCATCTGTAAGAATCATGGTCTTATCAATTCTACCATCATTCTATGGTGGTGTTGTGAGATTTTGGTGTGGCTCGCGCGGTTCTCACTAAGCTAAGGTCTTCCGAAGGAATGGCGAAACTTTCATGTAGAAGAAGAGGCGACAACACCATCAGTTCATTCTTGAATAGAATCCGAGGATCTTATAGCTTACCAAGAGCTTTTCTGGATCTTAGGATCAACTAGATACTGTGGAACCAGAACATGTACAGCAACTTCATGGTAGGACAACGTTTCATCGGACACAGTAGTTTTTAGTCTTAAATGGGGCAATTTTAATGCCAAGAAGAACTTTAGGCCAGCCAGTAGCTGAGCCCTACTATCAATTAGCGAAAATGCCCTTGTATTTTCCATAGTAGGGATCAACTTTCCTCACCAAAAACCATACTGCATATACTATCTTTAATGATATGTAGACACATGCCCTCCTTCAGACCCTCTTTCTGACCCCGACCTCCGCTCAACGGCCCGCCAGGCATATTCCTAGCATATGCTTGACCTTTGCTACTAAGAAGCACATAAGGAAGTTAGAATATACACCACTTTACTATTACTATTATCTCGAGCATATGCTCAGTATATGGAACCTATATACTTAGTATATACTTGACCTTTACTACTAAGAAGTATATAAGTAAGTTAGAATGCTTTACTATTACTCTAGTATATAACCTAGCATATACTCGGTATATGGACCCCATATACTTAGTATATGCTAAGCCGTAGGGCCTTTACACTTTAATATATCCTAATACAGGGGCTCTCACCGCCTCCTAACCCCCCGGAACTAACCCAGACCCTAATCCTTGACCCTAAGTACCCTCGCAAGCTCGGAACTAACCCCAACCTTCCTAACCTGTATAGCCCGTATATATGCAAAGCATATGGAGAGCATATACTGAACTATAGTAGGGACAGCTTGAATAAGCGAGGATAGCTTAAGCGATAGTAGTGATCAACTAAAAAAACAAGCAGATGCAGAGTTTGATAGCAGTGATCATCTTAAGCGATAGTAGGCATCAACTAAAACTCCCGTTCAGGCAATGTATAACAAGAGGCTAGAACAAACTGCAACTTTCCTGCTTAGAAATCAAGCGAATATCCGTGCAGAACCAAAACGAGAGCACAGGGAAGTCGTCCTGAATCTCCTTTGGCTCTCAAATAAATAGGAACCAAGCTGCCAGACTCTTGGTAAAACTCAATTTCAAAAATACCCAAAGTCAACAGCACCAATTTGCTCTCAAGGCAAAATGCAACTCAAAAGCCTCATCCTCGCTGCGGCTCTCTTGCCCCTCATCAACGCAGCACCCGTCGCTGCAGCTAAGCCTGTAACTGATATATGACTTTATGAGAGAGGTACAGCTTACACTGCCATCAAGAATCGCAACCCAACAGTGCTCAACGAGAAAGCTGCCGACTACAGCATTGTGAAGGAAAGGGAGGCGGAAGAGGAGAAAAGGGAGGACTTGTATATTGGCACGAACTATTATGACAAGCGTGGAGTGGAGGAAAGAGGGAGGATTTGTGTATTGTCACGAACTATTATGATAAAAAGTAGCGGACTTGCTGCCAATGGGTGAGGAGATGGAGTGATAGAGGACGCTAGGAAAGGGGATAGAGTAGGGAATGGCGTGAATCAGGGGCGACAGAGGTCTGGGGTGAAGGATAGTATTGTTCCCCGTACTTGCGAGAGATTGGTTTTTTATGACTGGAAACAATTTAACTCGCATACTGTGCTTCGTCTACCTTGAGAAATATGCTCACTCACAACCATAAATCAATCTCAAAGCAGTTCCTACTCAAGCAGCAAGCAAGCGTGTCAACCTTCGTCTCTTTTCTTCCTCGGTGACAGGCTCATCGATGTTCTGGGCTTGTTTGAAGACCCATCTCCTAGAGACAACAGGTTCACTCGCTAGCATTGTCTCGAAATGGTATTCAAGCATCCAACCAGAAAGCAGTCCATCGGAGGTCGGAAGCTTCATCAGCAATTCCATCGCCGCCCCGGAACCGCGCTTGGCTGCTTGAATTGCAAGACTGTAAAGTTCTGGCTACGATTGTCAGCTTAATTCATCCCATATGAGCGCGAAGAAAGTTAGATGCCTTACGTATTGCTCCCCCCATGTGGTCTCTGAGCCGGTGCGTGGCTCAGGACATCGAATAGGCCAGAACCCTAGGACATCATCAATTTCTAGTGGCAGGCTCCACGACACAGGTTCTCTCCCAGCCTCGCACCTGAAGTTGCAAGTGCTATAATCCATTTCAACATGCTCCTTAAAAATGCTGAGTTCAGGATCATATTCGAAGTAAGAGCCACTATGTGGCTGAAAACATGTGATGGAGAATCCATCCCTCAGTCCGAATTCCGGATGCAAGCTTTCGCAGAAGTCCTGGTATGCCTCGTAGAGCTCCACTGAGAGACCCGACGCTATAATATCGGCAAGTCTCTCAGTATTGCGGGAGATGACTGCAGCTTCCGCTACCTGGAAAGCCGCCTCCGCTACCGGGATTTCGCGCTCGAGGTTGCGGAGAGCTTCTTGCAGCTCTAGAAGTCTCCAGTGCGAGGTGTCGCGCTCTTTTTCTTGTGTTTTCAGTTCCAGATCTTTCGCGAGAAGTTGATTGAGGATCGTTCGTGCTGGAGATGGATGGTTGATCTCGGCGCGAGGTAAAGGATTGACTTGCGGTGTTGACGACTGCTGGCCTACCACTGCAGACTGCTCTGCGACGTTGACGTCGGCATTCAATGTTTCGCCCGAGTCAGATTCGTATGATTCTTCATCGTCGGAGCCAGATTCGTATAAATCTTCATCGTCGGAGCTTAATTCGTAGCTCTCATCAGCAGCATCTACTGACTCTATGTCTTCTTCCTCTTCGTCACCTCTCTCTTCAGCTGTAACTTCAACGACTGTGCAGACAACATCCGGCTCCGTCAGTTCTTCATAATTGGTGCTGGCTTCGCTATCCTCGCTCTCATCGCCATCAAGACCATCCTCAAATATGTGCTCCTGATCATCGACATCATATTCCATTTTGACAGGGAAGACGAACTCGATGGCTTCACCCATATGAACTGGATTATCCATTGCACGACACTCGTATTCAGGGGCATCGATTCGACTATCCGAAGGATGCCAGTCTTCTTCCTCTGGGATTGAGCTATAGTGGCTGTCGTACTCCCAATCAGACTGCTCGGGAACATCGTCGGAAGTAGAAGTCTCGTCCATGGGCGTGTCAATTACAGACCCTCATCAGTGTTCATCAGCAGACAGGTATGGTTTACAGGTCTTTCGGAATTCTTACCGGCTGTGGTGGTCTCTGCGCTCTCAGTCACGCGGAAGTGCTGTGGCAATGTGGCATGGAATTGATGGCCTGTAGACGGCCCCTCTCCGTTCTGGTGAACATGAGTAAATGCGGAGCTGGTAGTGGGTAAGGGACTATACATACATCATTGATGAGGAATAGATTACTCATCATGAACGAGGTAGGGATGTCGGCACAATACCGTGACAATGTTCCGCTCGTAGCTTACTCTCTGTCTATACGAGCGAATAAGTGACATGAAATCTCCTCGTGAACCGCAAGCTCACAAGAATTTGAAGAGTGGAAAGGAAAGAGAACGGTATCAAAGGAGACGGAAGTACTGCTGCCGTCAGGTCAGCCTTGCTACGACCGATGTTGGTGTTTGAAGTCTGGTCACTCGACGAGGACGCAAATCACGTGCACCAATGAAACACCACCTGCAAGCGCTGAGATCCTTTAGGCTAGATAGGCAGAAGTGAACCAGGTACCAGGTAGAGCTGATCGACCGGGTAATCACACGATACACGTTACGAGAGAGATTTCAAGAACTATGATAAATTCCTGAAGACAAACGTGAAGCTCGGGAGCAAGAGCTAAATACACCTTAGCGCCATAATTAAGCAAAATGCGTGCCTCAGGCTTAAGCGACTTTTCCCCTCACAGCGCTTGCCTTCTGAATAGTCCAGGGGCCTAAAATCTGATATGCCCTGATGTGTTATCAGTAAATGTGACATACCCTCTCCACCCGCCGCATGAAGCTGGCCAATTAGTCAATAGGAATTATAAACCCATTAATGTCCCTATTAACGTCGCTATCGCTATCGCCGTCGCCCCCCAAGGTACCCCAAATATCCTCAACGCTACCACTTTTTAGAGAGGTTATCGCGCTTTTAATTGGATCGTGATCTATACCATAGACTATATTCTTCCATGCATTAATGATATATTTCACTTTCATAATTTAAATATAATACAAGTGAGACTTTTATTGAACAATGGCCTTCCTAGTCCGCTAGGTTCTAACTAGCGTGGCATCACGTTCGGGCGGTGGGGACCGCTAGCCAGGGGCTCACCCGCCAATATAAGCATTCACGGGCCAACCGCCCACACTAGCCAACCGCCCAAAACCTTTGATCCCCGGCGACCCAAAATAAAGGAATAAGTTGATATTCGTGATCAGTGACTTCACCTTAGTAGTCCTAGAAGTGTTCAGAATTTTTTGAGCACTTTGAAAAAATCTCAAAATTTTTAGTGTTCCAATCTGGTCAAAGTGGGCGGTTAGCTAGTCTGGGCGGTTGGCTCATGAATGCTTCTACAGTAGAGCGATGAGACAGTTATTTCGCTTCTCCCTCAGCCGCACATCGTTCACGAGACGCAATCTGACGTTCGTGATGGAGTTGCCGGCGACGTCTGTCCATCTCATGATTGCTCACGACACTCGACATAATGGGGCATGATTCTCAGCATCTTTTGCTACTGGCGGCTGGCTTGATAGGCTTAGCTAGTGCCGATATCATTCCTAGTTGCTGGGTTTGTGAAAATGTTTTTGTAAACAAGGCTGTACTGACTAGGATACAGGCCGGTTGCGTTACCACAGCCGTAGAGGCCAACCCAGCGTGCATTTATTCTTATGGCGTGGGGATTCAGGCCACATCCTGCTATTGCGGGCCAGATCAAGGAGGCTACTTAACCAACGCGGCGTGTTGTGCCAACGAGCGCTGCGCTGCTACAGACTTCTCAATCGGACATGCGATTGGAAGATCTGTATGCGCATCGTCAGTGCTCCCACCCCAACTTATTCCACATCTACTGATAATTCTGCAGAGTCGGACAACCCCGCCTAACCGATGGGTCCATCGTGTGCGGCACCTCTACAACTCTCTTTTATACCGGAATAGCGGACGCTGGCCGTACCACGGCAGCTGCTTCGGCTGGCTCTTCTACTTCAGTACTGGCATCTGACGTTCTAACTGCTGGCTGTGGGTCGCCAACCTTTACCTCTGTGATAGCCTCTGCTACCACAACATCCTTCCCGCTGATCGGCTGCGCGCCGAACAACCCATCCTGTTGCCCCTATAATATCAACGTCGGAGCTGTCCTTAGTGCATGTCCTAGCGGGTATTCGACCATCTCAAATACAGCCTGTTGTCCCTCGTCAGTAAAACCCAGGGTGCCTGTTAACACATAACTAACTGGACTTTTTAGAGGCTGGTCAGTGTACTCAAGCTCATTAGGCAATAATGTGCCTTGTGTGACAACTCCGGTGTTCGACCTTACAGCGCCCAAGTCCACCGCCACAGGGACTACTGTTGTTGTGATTGTAAACCGAATCTTCGCGCTGCAATACCAGCTTTCGACCGCAACCACCTCTGCAGCAGCCGCCAGCGGCCTCAGCACGGGCGCCAAAGCCGGACTCGGCGCTGGCGCTGGCGTGGCCGCGCTCGCCGCGATCATAGGCATTGTGTTTTTCCTTGTCAAACATCACAAGCACACCCCGCCCACACAATCGTCAGCGTTAGCGCCTCCCGAAAATATGCAATACGCGGCGGCGGCTGGCGCTAGTGAGCTGCATTCAACACCAGCATCAAATATAGCCGCCCCTTTGAGTTACGTCTTTAAACCAGGCTTCATGGAAGCGGACAGCACGCCCCTGGAGACTAGTCAACATCACGGCTACGTCGAGGCCGACGGCGCTGTACAGCCGGCGCGCCACGAGCTGGTTAGCTGAGGTTTGGTGTATTTGATGTGTGCATATTAGGTGTGAGGCTAAGGTCTCTATTAGTAAATTACAGTTCTTAAGGGAAATTCCTGATCAACATATACATATATTCAGACCCATTATGTCCTCGTTGCTAGTATGCTGAGAGTATCACAACTACTTACACGACAATACTACTACTTGATATGTACTGTGTTCGAATTGCGAATCCATGATTTGGTTCCTACTTCGAACTAGCCTTTGCGCTTGTGGCAACAAACAAGCTATGTCTCGTAACTAGCATTAAGTATTGAAAACTTTTACATTAACATTGTCATTTTAGCTCTTAGTACTACTAAAGCTAGTGTGACTAGCGTGTCTTATTTCTTTTAACTGTGACCTCTATATATTTTGAGATAATATTAAAGTAATAACCTATAAATATGTAACGACTAGCGTCACAGGGTTACTATAGGTTAGTTTTAGCTAAGGTTTAGGCTAGGCTCGTATAGCGAATAGGATATAATAAAGCTGTATCCTATTCGCTATACTATATAGACGGGAAGTTAATACCTGATGAAAATCTCATCTGGTTACTTTGAAAATGATTACTTTGAACCCCTGTAATCTCATCCGGTGGAGCACACGGGTTAACTAGCTATACTGTAGACTCCTCCTTCTCTCCTTAGCTTTAGATTCCACAAGACAGGAAAAGTGATCTTTGTGCCTATGTTCCATTGCTCCGCTCCGCCGTCACAGCACACTAGTCCCGACCATCGCTTGCGAGCAACTCAAATCTCATAGCAGTGTAAACCACTTAATTGCCTTAGCCGTTATCCAAATCCAAAACCCCGAGCTCTCCTCCCACACTCAATTCTCCCCTCCATAAGCAGCAATCAACTTTACCAAACCCTCTTTCTTCTCCGCCATAGTACCAGGCTCCTCAATCTTCCTCGCCTCCTTGAACACCCACCGCCTAGAAAGAAGCGGCTCATCCTTCAGCGACTCCTCAAACTCGTATTCAAAGAGCCAACCCTTGAACTCGGCACTCATGCTTGGAAGTCTCATCAGTATTTCCATCGCAGCCTCCGATCCGTTCTTCGCAGCATAGATCGCGAGACGGTAGAGCTCAGGCTGAGGCCGATTTAGCAGCGATCTTCGCAGAGGACAGAGTGTAGATAGCTTACATACTGCTCACCCCAGGTAATCTCAACACCACTCCTGAACTCAATTTGAGGAAGAGGCCAGAACTCAATAATCTGCTCAGTCCGCTCCGATCCGTCGAGTTCGCGAACCACAGAAACAGAAGCCTCACATCTGAAGTTGCGATTGGTCCAATGAACGTGCTCCTTCAACTTCACATCCAGCTCATCCTCTCCCACATCATTCTCCTCTTCTTCCGCAATTTTCATGTCAGAATCTTGATCAGTAGCCGAATCTTCACCATCCTCTTCCTCAACCTCAATACCCATTTCCTCGTCCTTCTCCCTCATCCTCTCCTCCATCTCCTCCAATCTCGCTTTTAGCTCCATCTTCTCCTGCTCCTGCTCCTCCGCAAACTGCTTAAAAAAGCAAAACTCGGGGTCATATCCAAAGTAGGAACCATGATGTGGGTGGTCACACAAGATCGAGAAGCCCCTACAACCCCATTGCGAGTACAGACTCTCACAAAAATCGGCATAAGCCTTGAGAAGCTCACTCGAGAGGCCCAACGCATGAACATCAACTTGCTTCTCGACTTGCTTTTGCCTGATAAATGCATCGGCTGCTTCCAGCACAGCTTCCGTGTCTTCGATCTCGAAGTCGATGTTGTCGCGGGCTTCGCGGAGTTCGCGGAGTTCTTCGTATTGCACGTTTCGCATTTTCTTGTCGGCGTTGAGCCGGAGGTCTGCCTTGAGGAGTTCGGCGAGGGTTTTAGGTCTCGCTGCGTTGTCGGCCATTCCGGTGTCTCCATCTACTGCTGAGGTGGAGGTGGCGCGAGCTTCCCAGATGGAAGGATCCTTACATGTGTTAAAAGCCATGATGAAAGTGTGTAGGATTGGTTGAGATATGCGGAGATTGTGGTGTGGCGATCCTCTTGTGGGATCTCGGAATTCCAAGAGCATACACAAGATCGATTGAGATCTCGAAGCAGGCACCTCAACAGTACCGTTGCAAAGTTGGGGTTCGATGGGTGTTGTTGATAAACGGAGAGGGGGAGGTCGAAGTTAGAGAGCCACTGCTTAAGGTTAGGTAGGATTGCAATTCGACGCCTTCTTCTTGAGTAAAGGTGAAGTTGTTCTCGGAACCTCAACTGAACCACAGCACCAAAAAAAGAGCTTTCACAAGATTGAGATCTCGAAATCCTCAATTGCGGTACTACCTTGATATGCAAAGCTATGATGGTCGTTGATGATTGACAGAGAACAGGTTTCGAAATTGGAAATCAATTGCGGTACGGGCTTGAATTGCAAAGCTATGATGGTCGTTGTTGATTGATGGAGAGAAGATGTCGAAGTTGGGAACCAACTGCTTAAGATCGGGGTTCCATTGACGCACCCCTCACATTCTTCCCTCGAGTAAAGGTGAGGCTGTCGTTGAATCAGACCACTAAGGAAACTTCAGGCAAAATACTTCTCAACTGAAGGTGAGGTAATTCAAGCATAAAACAAGGGAAGTCAGGAGCCTCTAGACGAAAAGAACCCGGCTGCCCAAAGCTTCAGGTCTGCCATCCGGGCCACGTTAGAAAAGTTCTTGAATGCCTTAATCTCATCTATGCCTTCTATCAACATATGCAACTCGGATACAAATACAGTACATATTTACATCCATCTCCTCTCATCATGTCAAATCCTCATCCTCAACGCCCCTCTCTCAATCTCACCCACAACCCCATTGCCAGCCAACGCCCATTTCTCCGCAACTTCCTCCTCATCAACCCGCTTCCTCAGCACCCCACTCTTAGCCCAATACTCCATCAAGCCCCTCGCCTCCTTCTTACTCAGCCCCTTCAGTTTCAGAACCTCCACAGGACCAGGGCTCAACTCCTTCTCCGCGGTTTCCTCTTCCGCGGCTTCCTCAACGTCTTCCACATCCTTAACACCCAAAGCCCACTCAACCCTCCCATCATACCCCTTCTCATACGGATCCTTCTCCGTAATCTCCTCTTCCCCCAGCTGCATCTCCTGAAGCTGCGTTAACACCAAATCCAAACTCTTTGACTTGGGTGCATGGCTCCTATTCGTCGCCGCAATTACCGCGCCGCCATTACCCAGTTTCCTCTCCCCGGACAAATACCCCACAAAATGGTTGACAATCGCTAAATCATGCGCATGCACAAAACTAACATCCGGCGCCCTATACATTGACTCTCGCATCACATTATTCAGCCCATCCAAAGCCAGCAAAACCGGTGGTCGTCCTTCAGCCATGAGTTCTGCCCAGAAAGCTTGGAAGATAGGCCACGCGACGTCTGGGTCGCGGGCGCCGAGCTCGCAGAGACGAGAGAGCGAGATGTTGGATTGTATCGGGATGGGCAGGTTGTGCGTAAGGCTGAGTTCCATGTCTTGGAGGAGCGTGGTGTTCGCTTTGTTGATTTGGGAGAGCCAGTTGGCCGTGTATGTTGGCTGGGAGAATAGGGTTGGTGTTGTGCCTGGGAGGGGCGCGTAGTCGTTCATTGCGTTGGTGACTTCTTGTGCTGCACATTGCAAATCGTCAGCATAATCCCTCTTTTCTTGGGATAAGGGGAGACGGAGATTGGGGGCTTACCTTCGGGGATATTGAGAACAATCCACCCCCTCACGAACGCTGTAGCCATAGCATGCAACAGCAACACACTCTTTCCCGTCCCCCTCTCTCCATCTATCACAAGTCTCAGCATCTCCCCCTCCTCACTCATGATCAGCTTCCTAGAAACCGCCACACTCTCCTCTCTAACCAACAACCCAGGCCGTCGAAAAAGCCCCCATCCCTGCGCCGTCTTAAACGCATCCACAGCTCTGAGACTATCAACCGTACTCCCCATCAAGCCCACAACCTGTCCGATAACCTCTTCCCCATTCGTCTCTCCCTCTCCCTCCCCGTTGTCCTGCTCAACCATCCCCAGCGCCCCCTCCAAAACCCAGTCTCCATCCCCAGCATTCTCCTCCACCTCCCGCACAATCCCCATCTCCCACTCCCCCACCAACCCCGCATCCAACTCCCTCAACCCCTGCACCTCCAGCGCATTAGTATTACTCAGCACCACCCTCTTCCGCATCGCCTTCCTCTCCCCGGGCGCAGGCGGCTTGCCCGTCTTCGGCGGCGGTTTCTTCTTGATCCGGAGCGTCTTCTGGCCCTTCACCTTCTCATTTTTGCGGCCGGAGGTGGTAGCGGGCCTGTTAATGGGGGAGCGGGATTGTACGCTCGTCGTGGAGAATTGCGCTGCGCCTTTCGTCGAAATCGGGTTTACTGTTGAGGTTGCAGCTGCAATTTTACTCCTGCTTGTGCTGCCATTGAGGAAGGAGGAATTGAGGATGTTGGTGGGAGACAACGAGGGCCGCGCGAGGCAGCGGAGGCAATTCGTGCTTGCCATTGTGCTGCTCAATTGAGCTTGCGTTCAAGCTCGGGGTGAGGTGTCGAGCTCAAACCTGTCTGTCGTTGATGCTGGAATAAATTTCGCTCGCCGCTCCATGTAAAAAGCGCACTAAAAAGCGGCCGCGTAAAGCAGCTCTGCAAAATTAATTTATTTTTCCTTTCCCCTCCTCGCCCTGCACCTCTCCCATCCTCCCCGCCCATCCCCTCGTCTCCCTTCAGCACCCACCGCTCCTCCTTCCAATCCCAAGATGGCGGAATCGGAAACGAAAAGCAAGCTACCTGTGCAAGTCTCCAAACCGACGCCCTACACCTTCGACCTCGGGCTCCTCTGCGCCTCCGATCCAAACCCCCTTCAATTATCGTCGAAGGAAAGATTAGAGGAGGAGCTAGCGGCGACCGCGAGGGATGGCGCACAAGCACTGCTCAACCAGCTGCTGAGCACGTGTCCGATCGCCAGTACGCCGGCAGGTGTATTACTCTCGCTACCAGGAATCTCGACTCCGCTGCCGCGGGAGAAGGTATGCTATTCTATTCTATTCCTTTCTTCTTCCCCCCCATTTGGCGGAAAGCTGGAGAGAGAGAGAGAGAGAGAGAGAGAGAGAGAGAGAGAGATGTTGATAAGAAACATAGCCACTCCCGCCGCCCAAAGCCCTAACAACCTGGCAAAAATTCGCAGCCAAGAAGGGCATCAAGAGCAAGACGAAGGAGGAGCGGAAGAAGATGGTTTTCGACGAGGCGAGCGGCGAGTGGGTGCCGAAATGGGGATACAAGGGCGCGAACAAGGCGGGCGAGAGTGACTGGATTGTCGAGGTTGATCCCAAGAAGGAGGCCGAGAGGAAGGAGGGCACTGAGCGCCAGGGTGATGGGCGCAGGGAGCGGAAGGAGAAGGTTAGGAGGAATGAGAGGGCGATGAGGGCTAATGAGCGGAAGGGGAGGAAAAATGGGCAGAGGTGAGGAAATGAAGTTTTGGGGGGCAGGGGGAGAAGTGAAGGAGCAGGTATTGTGAATATGGATGGCATTGCATGGCGTTGGAGGGATTGTTTGATTCTCGGCGTTGAAGGGGCGAAAAAGCGCTTGATATCAGGACGCTGTTATGATTTGCTGCTTGAGGATGTGAATTGAATAACTTTCTTCGGACCACAAGATCCAGATGCAAATGCCATTTATTCACAAACTGATCACATTCAATAAATGGATCTTTCGGATGTTTTGTGATTCATATGTTCAATTCTCAATGCCTCGATATCAAGGTAGAGGATCCAAACGCGAGTATAGGCCCCGTTTTGGTTTTTCATCCCTTCGCTCAATAATGTACTCTCTCTTCTTTCCTCTCTTCATATCATCCACCCCTCAAAGCACAAAGTCCACTCATATCGTAATCGTACAAAAACCTCACTCATATGCCTCCACCGCCAATTTTCTCTCTCTCTCAAGTAACAAACAATCGTCCTCCAATGCACATCTCAATCCCAAATTCTGAAGAGAATCCAAGGACAGAGAACAGGTCATAGTCCAACCCCTCATCCACCACCCATCTCAGCAAGAACCAAGTATTACGCACAGCCCATTCATCCTCGCTGGAAATGCAGATGCAGAGTTCGTCCAAGGTCAGGTGGCTCGTAATCTCATCGAAACGCCCAGGCATCATCGACACCCAAACGCAAGAAAAAGAAAGAAACGAAACGAAAATACGATGGCCGCCGCCATGTGCAACGCTGGGGTATTCAGTATTCAACACAAAACATGATCTGCTGCCCTCTCACAACAGACAACAAAAGAAAAACGTCAAACGCAGAAAGCAAGGTAAAAGAAAAGAGGAAATCCGTAGAAAAAGACAAGCAGAGTATGTGACGAGAGTGCTTAAGTCCTTCCTGCGAGAGATGCCATGAAATCATTTCGATTGATCGATGGATGAGTGATGCGGCCGTGAAAATAGTATGGTTGTGGTGCAATGCCTGCAATTTTGCCTCCCTGTCCTTCATGTTCATATCTCATCCATGCTCGTGGCAAATATCATCCGTGTAATATCGAATTGATTCCGCAATGGCAAGGTTTGGTGTAGTTTGAGGTTCGTAATATCTGGCCGCTTCACCGTTCAAAGACCAATCGGGCTAAGTGGCTTGATAGGACTCAAAGGTCTCATATCACCACTTCGCCGAGGCGGAGTTCGTTCTTGTACAACCGTCAATTGCGTGCTGACTGTGTCCATGCTCGTTTGGCTCTTGGTGAACGGTAACTTCTTGCTCTGGCTTGCTCCAGGCTTCTGACTGTGATCGATGCTGACACTGCTTGGCTTGCTGCTATCTGAGCTGGAGACGGTGCGTTCATCGTGAGAGCTGGCCTCGATTGCGGTGCTGCTCCGGCGACCTTCAGCCGATCCAGGGGCGACCATGTCGAACAGCATATACTCTTGCTCAATGTAGTGTTGCTCAGTCTTACAACCCTTCCAACAGTCTCTCCAGTTTTCGACAAGCCACTTGAAACAGAACATGTCGATCTTCATACATGGTTGGAAACAGATGCACAGATTGTTGAAGTTCATCCTGTTCTTATCGGCGTGGGCTAGGAGAAGCGAGAGGTGGCAAGTAATAGCGAAGAGAAGGTAGTAGTTGAATGGTGAGAGGTTTGAGAGCTCATCGATGAGCAATTGGGGGACTTCCTCGGAGCCAGCGTGTGCTCGGGAGATGCGGTCTTGTGCGGCCTTTGGGAGCAGTTCGTCGGGAAGTTCACGGAGCCAAGCCTTGAGCATGGAGCCGATGATGTTAATATCGTAGAGGTCATCTTGCTCAAATAGATCGATGTCACCCTCTGTTTAGCATTAGTAAAGAACGTACCTCTCACAAGGGATTCCCTTACCTTCATCAAATCGTCTCTGCCATCTCTTGACTTCTTGGGTACTACCTGGAACTCTGTATAACCCCTCGACATCACTACCCTTATAGTTAAGATAGTCGATAGCTCTCCACGGGAATGCTGGCATCCAGAACTCGGTCTTATCCCGTGAATCCTCCAACCTCTTTGATATCCTGGTAAGTCTGGTCTGTTCAACCAGTGGACGGTTGAGGACCTTCAACTCATAATGCATATCGTCCATGAAAGACTCCTTCTCATTGGTGCTTCCGCTTCTCCCCTTTCCAAACAACCCCTTACTCAGTGCCCCAGCCCCCTTGGTTGCAGAACTCTTGAGATTATTCAGGAAACCGTGGCCACTACCCTCACGCAACGACGATGAGAATGAGTTCGGCGGGCGGTTCTCCTTCTGGTCCTTCATGGTTTGTGATTTACCGTTCTCTCTCGTATCCTTTTGTCTGCCGTTCTCCTTTCGTTGAATGTCTCGTGGCTGCGTAGGTTGCCTATCCTCAGATCGTTGGCGTACGTTGGAACTCATCATGGACCTAAACGATCGATCGCCTTCCGATATAGGAAGGGGTGCGGTTCTGAGGGATTCACTGTGTGCGTGCGTCTTCTCCGGTTCCATCAACCTATTATTCGGGGACAGTTCTCGTGGACTTTGTTCATCTCGGATGGATTTGGTCCTGGACAGCAGGTTGAATGCCTTCGGCTTGCTCTTTCTGATGGCGTTTGTGTTGGAGGAGGATGGTGGGGGATCAGTTTGGGAATCAAGGGAAACGTCTGATTTTGATGGTCCACCAACAGGTCGTCGGGTTGTTGATCGATCAGTAGAGTCTATTCATGGAAGGCAAGGTTAGTAAACGACGTCTGAAGAGGAGGGACGAAACAGCATGAGTAATACCAGCTCTCTTAGTTTCCTTTGACGAAACTTTCCCGGCCATGGTCGGGCGGTCTGCGTCTCTGGACATGCTGTCCTCGGTGACTGGCCGAGCAGAATCTGAATTTTGCAATCGGCTTGAACTCTTCGCAGCCTTGTAGTTAGAGAAGAAGCCAGACTTTGCCGGACGCTCCCGCTCCTGATTCTCTTGCCCACCCGCAGCCGCCGTGTATTGTTGTAGAGATGATAGGGATTGAGAAGGCGGAAGGTTGCTCCGGGGTTGGTATGGTTCGGCTGCTTGCATTGACGGGAGCTCGCTTTGTGATTTCTTTGAGCTGTTGAACCGGAAAGGGGATCTCGGCGATTTCGGAGACTTTACACTCAAAGGGGATCGAGGAGAGTCGATGAAGTCGTGCTCGTGCTCGCGTTGCTCCTCGTCCGCCGCCGCAGAAGAGACCCCCAGCGTCAGCGGCTGTGGTATGGATTTTCGTGTCATGATGCCCCTGTTTGCAGCTAGGGGGGTTTTTCGACTCGCAGCGGCGCAGGTCGCAGGATTGCTAAATGCCTCGTGTGCACAGCCTTCAGGTACCTGAACTGTGTCACAATCTCGAGGGAGAGGAGCGCAGGCTCGGACGGTGGTTGTGTGTGTGCGAGGGGTTTCCCAGAAGGTTAAGTTGCGGTGCAATGCCGTGGGGGGCAGGTCGGACGAGTCGCAAGGAGACGGCGTCGGCGATAGTGGGCAAGGTGATTGACTGTTTCGATGGGTGCTTCTGGCCTGTTCAGATTGTCGGAAGAAGCGTGTCCTGGTGCCCTGGTGCCGTGGCCGTGGATGCTTATTCACAGCAGGTGTGAGTTCCACGCAGCTACGGCGACCATTCCTGGTGGTGCGAGGAGTTATGAAACGTGGGAGAGGACCTCGCGTCCGGAGGTTGTGTGGAATGTGTTATGCAGAATTGATTGTCGAGTCAAAGAGAGCGAGCAGGGGGGGTTACACCGCTTGCGCATGAGCAGCCGTATGGACCGTACCTGTACCTGAGATCGAATTCCCCGTTACCAGAGACGCGTATAAAGAGCGCGGGGCGAGAACTGGCGGACAACGAGACAATGGTAAGGGTAGATGGTGACCTGGACCCGGACCGCGTGGAGCGGTGAGGGCAAGGTGGTGGGCAGCACAGCGACAGTGAGGTCTGCGGCGAGCGAGGGCAGCAGCAGCGAGCGAGATCCAACGTCTGGGACCAGCAGCCAAGGCGAGGCCAAATAATGAGCCAATGCTTTGGGGGGGCAGCTACCAGTAGTCACACGCACTATTCAGCAATTGACTAGCATGCCATTGCTTGGCCGCGGGCGGGAAAAGGGGTGCGTGGTGCGCGGGCGTGCTGGAGCTGGAGCTGGAGCTGGAGCAATCTATGCAATCTGATCTGGATGATGCTGGCGACGGCGACGGCAACGGCAACGGCGACGCGATGGCAGCAATGGAGGGGCGCTGAAGGTGCAGACGAGGCACGGAAATCCGGATATTTCTCCTGCTGCTATTTGGTGTCTGTCTGCACGGCGCCGGGCTTGGAGGCTTTGTCTTGCTTGCGGGCGGCACTCGGGTGTGTCCAGTAGAGCAGCTGACTGGCCTCGCCTGCAAAGGGGACCCTGGCGTGTCGCTCGCCTCAGTTGGCGATCCAGGAACGGATTTAGTCATGAAACAACATCCAGACGACGTGCCCTCATTGGAGCGCCAGCCGAGTATCCATTGGGTTTGGACGCTGCAGAAAAAGGGGCAAGGAAGGGGATGTGGATATAGATATCTAATGTGAAAAAAAGAAAAGAAACCCCTTCTCAGCCTCTCTGCTGCGTTCCCTTTTGAGGCATTACTGCTTCCCACTGTTAAGCTTCTGTCTCCTTGCTGTAGTAAAACCACCCAAACAAGTGGGGAAGTCCACGCAAACCCTCTATGCAAGGCGTGGCTCTGTTTCACGGTGATGTGGTCACGTGAATGTTGATAAGTCCACTTCAAATTTCAGATTGGGCGTGTTTATGATTGAATGAACAAAGTGGGCAACGTCGCAAACGACGATTTTGACGTGCTCTCGTCCGAAAAAGCAGAAAGGAACTTTTCCAAGTATGATTTAGTCAATCGGAAGTCTTCCTTCGGGCTGAGGCATACCCGGGAAGGTCGTCGGCTCTGTCGGGAATACGTACCGGCTTGGTAACCTGGCTTCGGGACCGGATCCACGGAAAGACCAAAATCCTTCTCTGCCGTCTGTCTTCCGGGTCCTTGGCGCTAGACTGGAGGAAGCTCAACACACTGCTCTACTCTGCTCGAAACTATCATTCATCTCGGCCCCCCTCCGCAGCCCTTCCCTCGGTCGTAAGTCATCAGACGAAAAACAGCTTAGTCTCGGAAGCCGAACCACAGTTTGGAGTGCCGAGACTTGAACTCGGTCGGATGCAATGTACCCTCTTCAGCGATCAAGATGAGAAGCTGGACTTTCCCCAAATCCTGGAGAGTAGTTTCTCGGGAGTTTGAAAAAGCGGGACGGAAAGGAAATGAAATAGAAATGGGAGAATGTAGTCTGACATGAAGCTTCATCGCGGAAGTCAGTATCTTGACTCTGTTCTCCCTCTATGATAAACTCTTGCTCATCGGGCGAGACAAGAGCCTCAAGTAGAGCGCCGCCTTGGTACTCTGCAAGATCAGATCAGGACGCGACCTAGCGACGTCTAACCTCATCCCGTATTCCACTCGGAATTCTCTTGCTTCCATGCTGAGTGCTTCTTCAAGTGAGAGCATCATCAAGACGTCCATGAAACCTCAAGCTGCGCATCTCCATGTCCTTCCTTCCCTGAGTACCACGACGGGCACTCTCCTCCCTCCATCACCTCCTTATCCTGCTGTCTGCATCCCACACTTCCGGACTCCTCCATCATCACCATTATTATCATCAATATCATCACCAACCTCCTCTCTGCCCCACCGCACCATGCATCCCGCTACTGCGGAGAGACCTCGTCGAAGTCGTCGATGTTAGAAGCAGACAAAGGACGCGCTACCCTCGCGATCGAAATTGAAAGTAAAAATCTCATTATACCACTATTTTAGTTCAAGGAACAATTCTTATTCCGGCCGATGTCGATACTGGTAGTCGATCCGACACTATGCGTCAACATCCGTATCCAGCCGAAGGCGGGGTTGGGATAGACGGATAATGTCGGGCAATAGGTTTAGAGTGAATAGAGCTGTACTGCAAAACAAAGGGGGTTTGTTTACTGTTGATTTTGTGAAAGACAAGAGATACTGGCTTGAAGAGAGGGAAAAAGGATAAGGGGTAGGGAGGTTTAAAGGGGGGGTTAATATTCATAAGAGTGGTGCTTTTAAAGAATTATTTACTATTAAGGGTTAAGGAGAAGAAGAGGACGGAGAGAATAGCTTATTTATTAATGAGAAAGCAAAATAGCAGGAAGTAGTAAAGGAGATGGTTTTATTTAAACTAACTAAGAGGATTGTGGAGTATATTTGTGACGGATGGCGCCACTGTATGGTCAGCCGGGAATAGGAACTAGGAAACAGGACTGAAACAAGGAACTAGGCTAGAGATCTGAGTAGCGCACTACTAAAGGTTGAGGCATTCCTCCCTCCTTTACTCTCCAGCTTAGTATTTTCAATACATGAGATTCTCTGATCTTTGAGCCTTCGACCATTGCATTGATCTCGCCGTCACACTTTCCCAAAGCAGTAACAAAGGAGAATCAGGTAAGCAAGTGGGCGTGAGGGCACTAAAAAGGGCTTAGGTGGCTATGGGAGCACCTAGACAGATTGGGAGGCATATGTAATAAAGCCTAATTTGGGTGAAGTATCTTAACATATACTGATTTGCTATCCCCGAGACCTCAGTATTACCCGATTGACCAATCGAGACCGACTGTGGAGCCCGAATCGTAACCCTTTCCCCCCCGATTGACCTATCGTAGGGCCCGATTGATCAATCGCTCGTATTGACGAACGGGGGGTATCAGATGGTGCAGCAAAATTGATTCACGAACAAAACCTCGGGCTACCAGGACTCAGTCTCAGCACATGTGGAGGTCGGAGCTTCTCATTAGTTGCGCCTCTTTTGTCCAATATAAAAACTAGACTGCCAAAAGAGTCATCTAGGCATTCCTCCTTGCACATTTGATCGAGCAGCCTGGGTAGATTGCCCACACGCCCAAATCCGCCTTATCTGCCAACTTGCATCCTTTGGCTTGAGAAGGCTGTGGTTTGGTAGAGTGTGGTAGGCTCGCTTCCCATTCTGTCAGCCCAAAAAATATTGGGCAGAAACGGGAAAATTTTCAGGCCGCTTTTGGGCTCACAATCGTCCCCCAGCTTTGTGGTATATCAATGCGTCTGCCGCTGTGATCTTTTGGTTTTGATTCTACTTTGTATTGCATTCAGCAACATCTTTTGTCAAGGTGAGATGACTTTCATTTCCGTCATTTCATCAGCCGAGATCCATGTCTGAGCAGATCATTCTCCATATACTCGGGTGGACTGCTCACTGGACATTCTAGGAACCGTCAAACAAATCCCTGGAAATTATGGATCCGCACAATTGGCATCCAAACGACAACTACAGGTTGGATGGCTTGATGGGTCCGGGATATGAGCCCCTAGGGGAGGGTCTTAACATGAGTGAGTCTTTCCTTCTTATCGTCAAAATTTATGGATAAGTCTAACAGCTTCTCTAGGTGAATATGAAATGTAAGTGTACCCGTTTCTTACATCAGGAAATCCAAGGGAGAGCACTTTGTGCGCAGGATGCTGGTCTCATCCGGATTTTATATGACGTCCCGAATCTAACGCACCGATAGGAAAGGTCCGACCGTCCGAGAGGGGTGGGAAATAAACCATTTTCGCTCAACATCGAACATCGCCGGGAACACTTCGAAATTCTACTTTTCTTGGTACTGGAATTCCTGGAGACAATTAGTAAGAGATGAGATACATTTGCCAATTCTTTGTCAGGCGGTTCCTCAGGATTTCAACTGTTCCAACTTCCGAGTAAAATGCACTGGTTCCTGTGGACGTGATATATGGATCCGCTTTGTGGAATGCCCAATTACTATTCTAGGAGGAGCTACATTCGTTCCCAGGAACCGCTCAACTGTCTTGCCCTGACGGGAAAACACACTTTCGATCAAAACAGAAAAGACAACAAATATAATCAGAGGTAAGTCAACACTCCGCCTTGTGGCAGAGTTGTATGGACTGACTTAAGGCAGGATCCTGAATGCAACCCTACTTTAACACTGGAATCTGGAGATTACTTGTCATCGGCTTATTTGCAGAAGGAATAAGAAGGAAATTGACTTTGAATTGTAGCAATCGTGCATTAGGCATTGATCTCTTGCAAGGTAAGCAGCGCGCAGTCTCAATTCCAGCAGCACTCCCAAAGTCCAGCAAATATTCTGAACTTGGAATCTAACGGGCATTTAGGTCCGCTGCAAATACCAGATTACGGTTCTTCGTTACTCCGGTTTGAAAACCCGGATTTTGGTGAGCATGAAGATCCTTATAGGAGACTGGCCACATGCTAAGATCGACAGCAATTATGGATCAGGGAGTTGAGGACCGCCAACCTGATGTTTTGGCATCACCGAAAAGGAATCAGAGCGAGCAATCGCAGAGCAACGAAGAGCTCTCGCTTTCTGGACCGAATTTGGAGAGTGTGGACTTCAACACGGACTCACCGCCCTTCAGGTGCAACTGGAGAGGATGTTCAAGTAAGGCCTTTACGAGAAAGTCTGATCTGAGGTAAGGAAATCACTCAAAAAGTATGTGAAACACTTTCTCACAATACTCAGGAAGCATCGGGACAGGCATATTAAGCCGTATGTTTGCGAAGAGCTTGGTTGCAAGGGAATTGCTTTCGGCGATAAAGCCAGCCTCCACCGTCACGAAACAGAGAAACATGGCAAACACAGTGCCAAAAGGTACCTCTGCCCAGTGGAGTCGTGTCCCAGAGCTAGGAAAGGCTTTCCAAGGAAGAGCAACAGAAATTTACATGTGACCACTCGCCACAATGATTTCTCGTTCGCTACGCCTGGTGGGATAACGGAGGATGGAGGAGTCTCTGAAAGCCCTGAACAGACGGTAGGTGAGGGGCTGGGCACCCAAATCAATTGTGGGGCGGGCGAAATGGCTGCAGTTGAGAATAGAAGGGGACTCGAATTCAAGTTGAAGGAGCTAGAAAAGGAAAAGAGTGCATTGGACCTTCGCAGGAGTCGTGTTGATGAAGACATTCGGGCGTTGAAGAGGAGTATACAGCTGGTTGCTGCTTAGATTGTTGTCTTAGCTTTGTGATTTTGGAAGGTTTCTTGGTCTTTTGCTCCCTCGAGCACTTGTTCGTTCAATTTTACTGCCTTGACCGTCAAGTTACAGTTGGCTCCGTTCCTGTGATTCTTCTCCCCGCTTTTGATCACACGAGCCTTAATTATGGCGTCAATGACTCAATCTAGGCTGAATGTAGTATAAATACGCGCAAAAACGGGGTTCTAGTACCGAGCGTGTCTCGAGGGGGAGTTCGGTTTAAAGTAATACATGGGGAGAAGATTTTCCAGCGATAGGAGCCCGTGGGATCTTGGATAATTCTTTACAGTCGGTCCAGGCTGTCCTTAAGAAGAAGAACTTATTACTACTACTAAAGGTAATATATAGCGGTCTGCTAAAATAACAACATTAAATACCCTCCTTAATAATATCTCTATATCTCGAATTAATTAATAATACCCCTTAATTAATATATATTTACTGGATAGAAAGAGGGCTTAAGGATTATCTAATACAGATGGGAGTACATGCAACAGAGGAGGACAGTAATCATCTGTTAGTATTTAGGAAAAGCAGCCTAAAGTCAGGCAGACAGGTAAGGAGTTCGAGACTGATTGATAATTTGATATTGATAACATGCATTCGATCTCCGAGTCGACTCTCCTCTCTTCCATCGTTCCTAACATACGCTTCCTTCTAAATGGGACTTACCCTCTTGTGATAAAGAAGAGACAGATTATGCCCGGAATAACAGCCCACTCTGCGTGTTGTTTGGGTTTGCCATGCCGAGACGTACCATGTCCGTGGTATGCTCTCCTAGCTCCTGGGGCCGGAGCAGGAACGAGATGGTATGACGGATCGAGTCAACTGCTGGGTGAGGCAGTCGATTAGATGGGTGATTATTCAAGGTTAACAGCTTAACGAGAAAAGGAACATTGCCGCATTTGTTTCTTGTTAGCGTAGAGAAAGGTTCTCTTGCAGGTTGCCCCTTAATAATCATCACATGATCCGTTCTCCTTGTAAAGCCATTTGTGGCTTGTTCTTCGTCCTACTGTGTATATCTCACGCACATTATGTCCTGGCCTGACTCCTCTAATCCTTATTCTGTCTCTCCCTGCTGGAACATCGCAGTAACAACATCCTCAATCTCCTCCAAGAATTCCCCCTCTCCACGCGTTGGACTCCACCCTAGGAGCTGTCTCGCCTTGTCCGCCTTGATTCTCGCACTTTGCCTTCTTAGTTCCCCCCCAAAACTCAGAACCAGGAAGCAGAAACTTACCTCGACCCCACAACCCCCTCTGCATCCCTTTCACTGCCATACCCAAACTCCTCCTTCGCCTCGCCTAGACTCATACTCCTGACTTCACTCCCATCAAATGCCCCAATCTTCTTGCCTACCTCGCCTATCTTCTTGGAAATGCTTTCCCAGCTCGACGCCCCATTCTCCGCAAAATAATATCCCGTCTTTCCACTAGGAGGATCTGATTTCTGGTCCAGAATGGCTTGGGTAAGGAGGAAATAGAGGGATGTGAGGTCCAGGATGTGGATCCTGCTCCAGATCTAAGGTAATACGATGTCAGAATCCCCTGTACCTATCATTCTTATATGAGATGCACGTACTCCAGAACCTGCACCAACCATCACGGCATGCTTCCTCTTCAGCGAGGCTTGCACTATCATGTGCACCTGTCCAAAGCCGAGTGTGAAGGAGCCGGTTCCTGGCCCGACTATACTCATCAGCCCCATCTCCCCCAACCCGTCCAAAACCCATAGTCATAAAGTGGAAGGGGAAGAGTAACGTACAGATTAAAGGCGGCACAACAATATACGTCCTAACACCCAGCCTCTCCCCATTCTCAACAACAAATTGATTTACACTCCTCACAGGACTCCACCCTCGCTCCTCCCTCTCAAATATCTTCTCGAGCTCAAAAACATCATCACTGACATCGGAATACGTTTTCTCATCAACGCGAGTGCCAGTCAGAGGCCAGTCGCCGATCATACTTGCGCCGGAGGTCTTCCCCTCACCGCATTAATACTCGGATCTGGGAAATAGATAATGAAGGCACTTACGTGGACATAATGCGTCGGCCGTCCAATCGTTCTAGAGCGTTCAGAAAGGCCTGCAAGACAGGCTTTCGCGCTTCCTTCATGTCTCGCCGACGCAGCGGCTATGACGACTTCGCAGCATCAGCTCCGTAACATGCAGAAAACAGTGAACAAGATCTACCGTCGGCGTCCCTGGCAGCGTCATAGATAGTCTCGTAATCATCTAGATCTTTGAATAGAAGGGGGATGACGCCTGCGTCTTTGAGGATGGATACTTGGTACGGTTTCCGGACGAGGACGGTGATGGAGAGGGTGTCGGCGATGGGATGGTTGATTAGGCGGGTGAGAATTGAACCACCGCTTGGAAAGTTAGTGATTTGATGGCGAAGAGGGGGAGGGAGGTACATGTAGCCTGTTGCGCCGAGGAGGAGGATGCGTGTTGGTTCTGCCATTTTGAGATGAACATGGGAGAAGTTGTGAAGGAATTTTGGTGGAAGGGAATGAGGGGAGTGTCGAGCGGAGATTGAGATATTGTTTGAGATTGTGATGTTGAGGGAAGGGCGTGAGAGGGACGTCTGAAAAGAGCCCAGATGGTCAATGCCGCCGGCACGTGACTTGGCCGTTGCCTTGAAACCTAATGTTGAAGCTAGAACCAGGGGCCGCATTAGCAGGAACAAATGCAAAGAGTAAAAGCCAGATTTTGTCTTATTAAGAGAACATATTACGATCTTGGCCCCCCCACCCCCCCCTAGTAACGAAGTAGCGCAAGAGAAAGTATTCTTTTAAAAGAGGACTTAGTTAGTAAAGAGTATTTAATCTTAGGGAGAACCCCCGAGCCCCCCCTTTATAGAAAGGAGGAAGTAGAGAAAGGTAAAAGTAGTCTTTAATCTTAGGGGGAGACCCCCTAAACCCCCTCCGGTAGCTACAGTCGGTCCGACCCAAACACGACAAAACGGTCACCCTTTTACGCCCATAATAACTTTTCAACCACAACCCTCATTAATTTATACTAAGTGATGCGATTATAGAATAGAACCAGGCGAAAAATACCTATTAATCAGATTTTTAATATAATTCGTGGTTCATTAATAATTAAGGCCTAAAGTACACGGACCCTTTTAACTTAGTTGATTTTTGACCATACAAAGCGCAAAAATATTTACTCGCTAAGGTCACGTGATCCCGGACTCCAGGGAGAGATCAGGGCATCTCACCAGTCTTATTATTAATAGAATAATAATAATTAAGCCCTATAAACTTAATAGAACCTTCCTAAATACTAAATATAGCTTTTTCTAGTACTATACATATTATATATATAGTAGGGCCATAATTACATAGGTTTCAAGCTCACTTTCCCTTAAACTAAATCCATAAACCTAGCCTATTATTTAGCTACCTACTTCCCCTTACTTTTGCATATTATCCCATTCATCTATTACCCTTTTAGATATCGTTCTATAGCGTTTTTGCTTCTTTACACACCAAGTAGCTTATTTAATACTTAATCCCTTACGATACGTATCTATCTAGCGGAACGTACGATTACAAAACCTCCGTATAGTCTCAATTAAATAAGCTTCAAGTACCTCTATCACCTTAACCTTAGTATCTAGGAAGCTAACCTTCTTTACTTGACGAAATCGAGTCTTACTATACCCCTAGTACATCTCAATTAGGTTAATTTCGTAGTAGAACTTTAGTAGAAACATAGCCTTATATCCCCGCTCTATAATAAGCTCCTTAATTTGACTCTTTTCCTCAAAGAAGTCCTTATAGTTCGATAGTATACGAGCTAAATAGTACGTTTATTCGATAGCGGGAGGGTATTTAAGGGGTATAGTATACTTAGTACCCTTTAGACACTTAAATCTTAAGCTAGGTATATTATACCCTTAGGCTCTCTTTCTCTATTTGGATCAAGTTACCAAAGGACTTATATAGTACCCTATAATCCCGGAATCGTATACTCTAGTAAGAAATACGTATCTCTCCTATAGGGCTTAATATTCCCCTTTTTAACCCCTCCTAAGGTCTTATTTATACTAAAGGTATTTAGTATACCTTTACTATACGAAGCGTATATAGTGGACTAATCGAATATTAGAATAGCTATATAATTAGTGTCACAGCCCTATAAAGGGAGCTCACGAATAGAGCACTTGTAGGAAAGCTGTTTATTGAGAAAACTAAGCTAAGGAGGAAAGAGAGCTCGAGTAGAGGTCCCTTAGGTATTTATAGTCTCTCGCTTGTAGCTTAGCCTAATTAGGCTTAGTGTCCTAAATTTCCTAGAGAGTAGATTCCCTTAGTAGTGCGGCCATATCACGTATAGGCACGTCAGGTGACTATAGATACTAGAACCAGATACTAGAAGTTAGTATAGTATAGCTGTGACATCACCCCCCCCCTTGAAAAAAGCTTGTCCTCAAGTGGGTAAGTAGTATAGAATCGTTATCTAGATCGTTATAGTCCTCTATTCCGTCCTCCTAGGCTCATACCTAGTCGGCTAGTCTCTTTAGTAGGCCTAGTTATTATCGATTAGCTAAGTAGTAGTCTCGTAGCTTATAGGGAGAGTATTTTAGGTTAGAGGCTAGATACTAGTTAAGGTCCTCATTATATCTAACCTAGCTAACCCTATACTTGAGCTTTCCCCGCTCTACCTTCAAAGCTAGGACCTCTTATACTTTGTACTCGTGGTCCGTTATAACTTAAATTAGTAGTAGTAGTTCGTTCTTCTAGCTAGGTAATAGGTTATCTATAGCCTTATATAGATAGTCGGATGAGAATATATTATGAATTTTAATACTCTTAGGTAATTTAACCTCGTAGGAGTTACTGATTTGGTATAGAATTAGGTAAGGCCTAGCTATTTAATAGTCTAGCTTACGACTAGGGTATTATGTCTTCTAATTCTTTATCGATATATATACCTTATCTCTTACCGTGAAGTCCACCGGTCGACGCTTAGTATTAACGTACTTCTCTATCTTCTTTTATACTTATTTTATATTCTCCTTACCTCTCTTTATAGTATCCTCTATTCGCCCGGTAATCTCTCGAGCTTTCGTAATACTTAGCTTATCTTAGGGCTCGGTCTTCGGAGTTAACTAATCGAAGGAGGTTCGTAGGAGGCGGCTATTAATAAGCTCGTATAGGGATATACTAATAGAGCTATATAGGAGGGTGAGTTACACGTAATCGAGTATTAGTAGGTACTCGTCTTAATCGTCTTAGTAGTACGCAATATACAAGTATAGGCGTTAATTGATATATTAGTTTATGATTTCCGTCTATTCGTCGGTCTATAGGTAGTATACTATTAATAGCTTCAGCTTTATGCCTAGAATCCTATTAAACTCCTTCTAAAATACTAATATGAATTACGGACTATAGTTAGAAACGATAGAGACTAGGGGGCTATAGTACTAGTAGGCGGTTTAGAGGTATATTCTCGCTATTTCTTCTACTATAATCGTCTTATAGTAGGGCATAGAAACAGCCTATTTACTTAATTGGTCGATTACTATATACACGTTATTATAGCCGGATTTTGAGGGAGGTATCGACTTAAAGTCTATAGCTATATACTACTACGAGTAGTCCGGAACTAGTAAAGGGTAAAGTAGTCTAGGGGTTCTATTTCTTAGTATATTCGCCTATCTATAAGGTTAATAGTTATATACGTATTAGGTAATATCGCCTTATATATTTTTCTAATAGTACTATAGTCGTAGTAGCTTATACGTCTTCTCTTTACTAGGGTATACTATAGAGACTTAATTATAGGCTTCGTAGATCAAGTCTATACGTAACTAGCTACTAGGGACTATGAGTCGTCCACTATATAATAATAACTTGTCCTCTAATATAAAGTCGTTATCGTCCTGCTTAGCTTATTCGCAAAGGGCTTATAGAGAGGGGGCTTCGCGATTATCTCGTAGGATTCGCTCGACTAGTTCACTAGTTTCGTCGAGGTCGTCTTTATTATTCTAGAGGGGGGAGAGGGAGTTAACTTCGATACTAAGGTCTTAGAGTACCTTCGGGTCGACTTAATCTTAAGATAGAAAGGCTTTAGTATAGTATTCCTCCTTAACCTTATCCTATTATATTACCTCGTCGTCTCGATATATAAGGGCGTTAGCCTTCGTATTCTATTTACTAGATCTATATTATATAATAAAGTAGTACTTAGCTAAGGCTTTAGCCTATCTTACTTACTAGCTCGTGAGTTTCTTCGTTAATATAAAGTACTCTAATATATAGTAGTCGGTATAGATCTAGATCCGGTAGGTAGTCCCTTGAAGTTCAGGGTACTACTAGTCTAAAGACTATATAATAGCGAGTATTTCTTTATCGTATATCTCGTAATTATATTTCGCGGGTATTATAGTCTTAGAGAAGAAGGCTATAGGGTACTAGTCGTCTCTATATTATTAAGAGAGAATACCGGTAATAATACCGTCTAATACGTTAGTCTTAATTATAGACTATCGCTCTAGGTTATAGTAGCGAAGTAGGTCGAACGACGTCAGGCGGGCTTTAAGCTCTTCGAACACGTCCTAATAAGCCTTATTAAAGGAGAAAGGCACGTCTATACGAGTAAGGTTCATTAGAGGCTTAGTAATAATACTATAGTTATAAATAAACCTCCTATAGAAGTTATAGAACCCTAGGAAGGCTTGTATTCCTCTTATAGTCTTTAGAGCTTCCTAATTCTTTACGACGGCGACCTTCTCGGGGTCGACTTTAATACTATCCATTGAGATAATAAAGCTAAGGTATTTCGTATATATAACATTAAACTTACACTTCTTAATATCTACTTATAAGCCTATATCTCAGAGATACTAGAGGACTTTCTTTATATAGAGTTCGTGCTCTAGCTCATCGTCTAAGTAAATGAGGATATTATCGAGATAAGTTATATAAAAGTCGTCGAGGTAGTTAAAGAGAATATTATTTATATAATACTAGTAAGTAGCTAGCCTATTAGTTAACCTAAAGGGTAAGACTTTATATTTATAGGCTCTATAGTATATACGAAACGTTATTAGCTCTTCTACTTCAGGGTCTATATAGATCTAGTAGAAAGCTTATTAGATATCTAGCTTCGTAAAGATCTTCGCCCGACTAATTCTAGCTAAGGTCTCGTCGATAAGTAGAAGAGGGTACTAGTCCTTCCGGGTAATCTAGTTAAGCTTCTAGTAGTCGATATAGAATCGTAAGCTTCTATTAGCTTTTCTCACGAATAAGATAAGGGCTACAAATAGCGACTAGCTAGGAGCGATAAAGCCCTTATTAAGGTTTTCTAGGAGGTATTTCTTTGTGGCCTCTAACTCTACCATTATTATCTTATATAAAGAGCTATAGCCTAGGTATTCCTCTACTTCCTTCTCTAATTATATCTTATAATTATATAATTAATAGGGAGGTAAGATATTAGAGGCTTCTTTAGAGAAGACGTCTACGAATTCAGTATATTAGTCGGGGATCGTGGGTTCTTCGGTCTCGAGAGGAGGCTCTCTTCGTTATTCTAGGAGGCTATCGATTTCGTAGAGACTTATAGTGAATACTTCGTTCTCGGGTTATCGTAGATTATAGTACATACCTATAGAACTAATCCCGGTAATCTTAATAGGGGGAGCTTCTACTAGCTTTCTCTCTATATATAGTCTCTTCTAGTAGGGTATATCTATAAGATAGATAATACTAGCTAGGGAGTCCTCTATTCGATAGTAACTCTCTCGAGTATTCTACTTATAAGAGCGTTTAATCTTTGGTTTCTAAGGGGTAAGAGCGGCTAGCGCGGGTACTAGCTCTTTATCCGGGTCTAATTCTGAATTAGTAGAGTCCTCCTTAGAGGTGGTATATAGAGAGGGGTTAGTAGTAGAGTCGTCTTCTATATTATAGTTCTCTATAGTAACTTATTTCCTAGCTACTCGCCATTAATCCTCCTTATCAAATACGCGGTTTCTAGCTTCGACGTCGGCTTAATAATCGGAGTAGGGAGTGTGCTTTGGGGCAGGGAATAGAGCTTCTCGAGATATAGGGATCTCTCGTATGACTAAGAGTAATAGGGGTAGGCTCTTAGGCTATATCAAATATCGGTTTCGGATATCAAGAAGTAAGTTAAAGTATTCTAGCTATTTGCGACTAAGAATGAGATCATAGGATCCGAGTTTAAGGATTAATAAGGGGATATTATACTATTATCTCTTATTAATAATAAGATATATTCTTAGGAAGTGAGTAATACGGGTTCCTAGCTTACTATTATATCCCTTAATACTAATAAACTTAGGTAAGCGCTAGAACTTGAGGTTAAAGAAAGTAGCGATATCTATAGCGAGGAGAGTATTAATAAATACGAAACTATTTACTCCGGAGTTAGTAAGAGAGGAGACATTAACTAAATATCTATTATAAGATAAGCTATAGGGTATAGTTAAGTGTAGTCCTCCTATTAACTAGTCTAGGTTAATCTCTATAAGATTAACCCTAAGTTTGCCTAAGAAAGAGTCTTTTCCTAGGCCTCCTCGTTTCCCGACACATCGTCTATATTAGCTTCTATAAGTTCATCGTCTTCCTATAGTTCCTTGACGTCGGTAATACGCTTTAGTACCAGGTAGTCGTATACTATATGACTAGTTTAAGAGTAGTTAAAGTAGGTTAAGGCTAAGGCGGGGGTACCCTCTCTCTTAATAGCTAGCTCACTAATAGTCGGGGATACTTGGGCTAGTGTAAAGGTATAGGGAGTCGCTATATAGAGTTTAGGGGTAGAGGATATAGAGGTCGAGACTTGTAGGGTATCTATAGCTCGAGCCTTAATACGTTCTCGGAGGTTCTTATAGGCTTATAATACCTTTAGCTCGGAATCGATAGACGAAGTAATATAGTATAAGTCCTAGAGGGTACGAATAGAGTAGTACTAGCTCACGAGTTATATTTAGAGAAGAAGCGTTAACTTGTCGTATAGATTATTAAGGCGGTCTTATAGGTAGATCTAAGCTTCGTTAGCTAAGTAGATAAACTTAGTCTTAAACTTATAGAAAGTCTAAACCTCCTTTATTCGCAAGTACTTATATTCACGTCTAGCCTCACATATATAATATAGGTTAACGAAATACTCACTAAGGTAGTCAATTATCTCCTTAATTATCTTAAAGGGATCAGTAATATTAGGCTTATATCGAGTGAATAGGTATTATTAGGCGTTACCTTCGGTATAGTTAAAGACGTAATATATACGAGCGTCCTCGTTAGTATAGTAGTCGGTATTAACTTTGAATTTACCTATAATCTAGATTTACTAATAGTCGTAAGTTAAGTCTTTACTATCGCCGAGCTTTATAAGATCCGGAACCTTTATAGAGTAGTACTAGCTATACTTAGGGACGTCTCTAGCCAGATATACTCGTTTAATAGAAGGGATAAGGGAGTTAGGTACTGTATTATAGTACTTAGAGTAGGCGTATATATTACCCAGAGCATGGCCTTTACTAATAGAACGTCCTCGGGGAGCCTCGTCTTTATCGAGCAAGTGAGCTAGATTAGTAGCTAAGCTATTTATAGTCACGCGGTTAGCCTAGGTGTCTATCTAGAACTTGATTTGGGCTTATTATAATACAAGTATATTAGTATAGATATCGGATAAGGTAAGAGATCCTCTCGGGGCAAAAGATCCTACTCTAGAGGTATTCTTAGAACCGGACATGAGAGGAGGAATCGTAGGATATAGGTAGAGGCCCTTAGAGGGGCTATTAGCACGGGAGGTCATAATGAAAGTATTATGGGTATATAGATTATTCGTATAGAGTCGTTCTTTAGAAGTAAATAATCGTCTTAGGGGAGATATTCTAGAGCTTTCCTAGGTAGAAAGAGAGAGCTTAGTTTAATGTTATAGCCCTATAAAGGGAGCTCACGAATAGAGCACTTATAGGAAAGCTATTTATTAAGAAAACTAAACTAAGGAGGAAAGAGAGCTCGAGTAGAGGTCCCTTAGGTATTTATAGTCTCTCGCTTATAGCTTAGCCTAATTAGGCTTAGTGTCCTAAATTTCCTAGAGAGTAGATTCCCTTAGCGGTATGGCCGTATCACGTGTAGGCACGTCAGGTGACTATAGATACTAGAACTAGATACTAGAAGTTAGTATAATATAGCTGTAATAATTAGGGTACTTCTATTTAAATATATTAAGTGTCCTAGTAACCTATACTAGTAATTATTTTGTATCTTACTAAGGGTCTCTATTTAAGCCTAGGTATATAATTTACTAGGTATCTAAATTAAGGTCATTCGAGATAAATATACCTTTATTATTTAGTACCCTAATACGCCCCTTAGGACCCATAAACTCAGAATCGTGAATTAGCCTCCCTTTACTCTTTCCTAGTATTTTTTACTAACTATCTACTAGTTAGAGGCTCTTTTTATAGTCGAAACCATAGAAATAGCTCTTATTATAGAAGTATATTATATATACCTAACCTCTAATTAGTAGTAAAGGTAGAATCGTATACTACATACTAGCTTCATTCTCTTTATATTAAACTATATATAATAAAAGCTTATTTATTAAGGGTAAAAACACCTCTTAATAATACTAAATCATATTAGGTTATTCGTATCTATCTATATAAAGCCCTTTCTTAGTCTTATAGTAATAAAAGCCGAGCCTAGGGAGCTATAAGTAAGCTATACTACGAGCGATTAGCCTCTCAATTATCGATAATAATCGAGGTAAAATCTCCTAATTTATAGTATTTAGGAAATCGTTTAGTGATATCGTTCTAAGCTCTTAATTAATTAACTAAGTATAGTAAGCTAAAAAGACATCCTCGTTATCTAGATAAGAGGTACTATCTCTTTTACTACCCCTAGCCTCTAGTAGAACACTATACCACTATTAATAATAATTAAATAGCCCCCTAATTCGCCGAATTAGTATCTTTCTATTATTAAAGTAGTGATTACTAGAGGCTACTAAGAGTAATACGTCAATTCTCCCTAGTCGATACTACCCTAGTTTTAGGAGCTATTATAACGGCTAGTACCTCTATATAATCCGCTAGGGGCTAGGTATTAGGGGCTAGGGGCGAAACACGGGACTAAGCTAGGGATCTTAGTAAGACTATCTTAAGGGTCAAGGGACTCCTCCCTTCTTTACCCCTTAGCTTAGTATTTTCAATATATGAGATTCTTTAAACCTTAAGCCTCGACTATTATATTAATCTCGCCGTTATATAATACTAAGCTTACTCGACCTGGCCTATAGAAGTGATAGTAATACTCCCGATAAAGGACTAGGGTACTATATCCTTAGGGGGCGAAGATAGTTATACTACCCTTAATATTCGGTATTCCTCCCGAATCTCAAAGAAAAGAAGAACGATAATTAGTTATAGTCTACTAATTCAAAATAAGGAAAGATAATAGTCGGCTCTATTCCACTGACTTAAAATAAAGAGGAATCGATGTCCTCTATAACCTAATTAACCTCGGAGTCTAGCCCTTAATTAGAATAGACAACGTCCCTGTCCTCTATAACCTAGTTAACCTTAGAGTTAGACCCTTAGCTAGACTAGACAATACCCCTCGCCGACCGACGAGAGAGAAAGAAATAGCCCTACCCCTACCTAAGGAAAGATTAGTCTAGTCTATTAATCTAAAATAAAAAAGGATGATAATTAGCTTTAGCTCGCTAATTCAAAATAAGGAGAGCCGATAATCGGTTTCGGCTAGCTAATCTCAAACGACTAAGACCCCTTTAGGGTATAGTCTTAATAGACGATATACCCGGACTATCTAGCTTAGACGACCTTAGGCTAAGTATAGAAACCTTTGGTATAGCTAGTAAAAGGCCCTAGTACAACGGAATAGAGGAGTAGGACTTCGACGTTATAGACCGCTAATACTAGGAGGCCTAGTATAGAACCTTTCCTAATAATGATATAAAGATATAATTAGCTAATAAGGAAGTATAGATTAGTATAGATATACCTAAGACACCTATTAAATAAAGGAAATTAATAGCTAGGGAAGACCTTATCGATAAATACTATAATATACTCGACTAATAAGCGGACTATAGCTAGAAAGCCTATATTTATATTAACTAGTTAAATAATAGAATTAATGAATTAGAAGCGATTATTAACTAGCTTCGTGAAAAGGAGAGAACTACTTAACTAGATATAGCGAAATAGAGGAATAAGTAAGTAGATATTTAGGAAAGTCGATATTCCTTAATAAGAGAACTACTTAGAGGGTAGTACTAGGGCTTAGTATTACTAGGTTATAGCGATAAACCCTAACTCATTAGAATTAAGGATCCGGCCCTATTTACTAGTAAGGACGACTATTAGATTAATAACTAGGTCTTCGATATAAGGAATAAATTAATATAGAACTCTACTAAGTTTAATAGTGAACCCCTAAAGATTACCTATATAATATAACTAGTCGCTAGAGACACTAGGGACCTCATATATAATTAACTAGAACCTAGTTTAGTTAAATAAATCTCGTTAGTTAAATAGATCTTTAAGATCCTCTAATAAGCCTATAGTAAAAGTAAAGAAATAGAATACTAGGAGGCGAAGGAAGACTATTAACGACTTCGATAAGGAGATAAAGTATTCCCGGTATTCTAGGCTAAATTTACTTATCTCACGACTAAACTAGGGAAATCGATAAACGACTAGTACGATGATCTATTAGATAAGATAAATCTAGAGCTACTTAAGAGCCTTAGGGATAAGAAATTCGATATACCTAGGGATCTTACTAAATAGTATATAGAATAAGAGAATAAGCTTCTCTTAATTAAGAACTAGTAATCTAGGGAAAACCGCCTAATAGAAACGATCCGCTATTATACTACTCCCCGGACTAGGAAGAGCGGTAGTAATTAGGGACTAGCTATTAACCTACGCCTAACGGAACTAATAACCCAACTAGCCTTTTTATGACTAAGGGAGCTAGTCTACTAGGAATTCGAGAAGAAATTAGAAATACCTAAGATACTTAACTACTACCTATATAGGAAGACTAGCTATATTAAAAAGGACTATCTAAATACCTATAAAGTCGTATATCTTAAGGAAGACTATACGAATAGAATAAGTGAATTAGACCTAAATAACGTGGAATATAATTCCTATCCGTTATCTAAAGAGGAATCTAACGACGATAACTCGGGAAAAGTCTAGCTCTAGGTATAGAGGTAGCTTTCCTAGAGTAAGAGCTCTACTAAGAACTAGTAAACCTCACTTAACTTATTAGCGGGGAGTAGTTCCTAGTCGAATATAGGGTCTACTAGAAGGGAAATACTATAACCTTCTAGTACTTAGTAGATACTAGGGCGAATATATATACTCTAATTAACTAAAAGCACGTCTACCCCTTAACTAGAGTACTCTATATACTAGTATATATACTTCTAGATCCTATCCCCCTTCGAGGATTCGACGGATAACCTAGTAAAGCTATCTAGTAAGTCGTCATAATAGACCTAGAAATTAACTAATACCTCTAGACCCGATAATACTTTCTATCCGCTAACCTAGGCTCTTATGATATAATCCTAGGGAGGAAGTAGTTTACTAAACACGGTATACTACTAGACTACTAATAGAACTAACTTAGATAACTAGGAGATACTACGACTCAAGTCCTAAAGAGGACGAGTATAGAAGAATTAGAGGGTAATAGAATAGTGTTCCTCGCTCCTCTATAAGACCTCCTTACTCAGAAAGCCGAATACTAGGCTAGGAAGGAGGAATTAAACCTTAATATTATTAATATAAGTAAACTAATAGACTATTCTATATACCTCGTCGGTGTAATAGCCTTCTAACTTAGTATAAAGGATCCTAATAATCACGTTGGATCTATTACTATTAATAAGATTAACTACGAGCTAGAGAAACGAGGCCAGAAACTAAGGAAATACCTGTCCCTATCGATAATTACTAAGCGTCTAAAAACTCACTTAGCCGGGTATTTAGCTCAAACCCGTGACCTTATATATACTCTCGATATAGACGAA
>JAJTUR010000095.1:0-194228 GCA_021399475.1 Hyaloscypha finlandica | reverse complement strand
ATTAGTTATTGAAGGGCTACTTAGCTTTCTCTAGAGTCTCGTATTCGTCTATATATCGAGGGTACTTTCTTTTCTTAGGAGTACTTTGATTAGTTCGAGCTTTAGTTATCTCTTCGTCCGTAATCTCCTTAATATTAGTATTATCCTCTAGTAAAATAGTATTATCCTTATCCTCACTAACTATAGTTCCGGATTCTTGAGTACTAGATACCCTTATACTTCTACGAGTAGTACTATAGCGACTCTCTTTATCTAGTCAAGTCTTAGTTACTCTTACTAGATTACTAAAACTAACTAACTTAGTCTTTCCTTTTTTAATTATTACTATATTTATACTTAAATATCCGAAGAAATAAAGCCTTTAGGGAATAAATTATAGTTTACACTTATCCCGAAGATACTAATAGTTTATCCTAGTAAGATAGTAATTAGCTTAGAAGTGATAAGATTAAGTATTATTACTCCTTAACTAGAGATAGTCTCTTAAGTAGTATTTAGAAAGCGTTAGTTCAATCTATATCTAGCTAGGACTTGAGTAACTAGACTTATCGAAGAGTAGTTAGGTCTATTAATATCAAAGTTCGTACTAGTAGTAGTAAGTCGGACCTAGAGACTATAAGAGCGAATACGATTCAGGCTTATAGGCCTAGTATCGAGGCTTCTTAGTCCTAAATATAACTTCCTATTATAATTAAGATAATACATACTAGCTTCGAAATCCCGTAGGTAGTCTAGATAACGGTTAGTATAGTATCTTATACTATTGACCTTAGCTTCGTCCTAGTAGTACTAGTATCGAGTATTATAAACGTTAGTAAGTGAGTTAATATTAAAGGTATAAATAGTTCTATAAGGATTATAGCTCTTATAAGGTCCCTCCTATAGCTTTAGATTAATAGGATAAGGTTATACTAAGGACTCATTATTATTCCTTTAATCTATTAACCTACTAAGATAGATCTTTAGGTTAGTTATCTCTTTCGTTAAGATATTAATCTAAGCTCCCTTAATAAGAGGTAACCTAGTTATTACTATAGGAGTAAATTTCTTAGTACCTTTAAGTACTTTAATAGAATATCTATATTCTTATACTAGGTCTTTAATATCTCACTTATATTCCGCTATAAGTTCCTTCTATAACTCTAGGGCCTTATTAGTCTAGTTAACTTATACGAAGTCTAGAGTATTCTTATAGAAGTCCTTGAACTTTATATAAGTCTCTAGCTTTAAATCATTAATATAGTATCGAGCGAGAATTTTCTCTTAGTACTTTAATAGAAGTCCTAGAAAGAAGAGGCGGCCTTAGTTAACTTCGGAAAGGACCTTCTTCTCTACTAATATAATAGAGATAGATATATACTAATAGTAGTAGTCCTTAATACTTCGGTTATCTCGATTAATCTTAATAAACTCAGAGAGAAAACTTATAGAGTAGGTTAATTAATAGCTATTTTCGGATCGGAACTCGGCCTTTAAGGTATTAATAAGGTTTTCCTATATCTTATCTTTCTCGCTAAACTCAGGTAATGACTTAATAATCTCTTTATAGATAATGTCGTAGTACCTAAGTAACTTAGCTTTCTTATTATTAATAGAGTAGATATCGTATAAGTCTATATAGTAATTAAGGAAGTCGGTTATATTAAATCTAGTGAAGATTAGGGTATCTTCTAAGCCTAGTATAAGTAATAGGAAACGAAGTAAGATAGTACCTAATATTATAAATAGTATAGTTAAATTTGATAGTATATATATTAGTATTTCTTTAAGGGGAGTTCCGATATTAGGTAAAGTATTACTTAAGGTATTATCGAGAGTAGTTATAAGTAAAGGGGAGTTTAGTTCAAACGTGTTTTCTATAGATTAGGGTTATCTTTTCTTAACTAGTAATCTAACGAGTTCTTATTCTCTTTAATTAGTAATATTAGAAGAGCGTCTATATTTTCGTGATTTTCTCTCTAAAGGTCCCGGGTATAAGGGTTCGGTATTCTATTTATCTTCGAATAAGTTATCTATAAACTAAAGTACTAAATCTCTTTTTCTTTAGGGAGTTATTATATCTATTTCTTCTTAAGCTAAGCTTAGTAAGAATATTCGAGTTAAGCGGTTAAGTATCTCGGTAATCCTTCTAATTACTCCCGCTAATATTACTAGTATAACTAATAGCGACTATACTAGTTCACATACTATATACTTAAGGAGCTTCCTAAGCTTAGCTAGTTTCCGATTTTTCTAAAGTAGTAGTTTAACTACCTTAGCTTTAATCTCGGACCCTATAGCTAAGTTACTTTAGTTATTAGGTATTAGTTCTAAGATACTATTTCTATGACGTTATATTGAGTATCTCGGTTTCTTCGTATTAGCTTCGTAAGCTCCGGTCTTCGCTTCTATACTTCTTCTATTCTCTTCTTCGTAATCTCTGTGTTTCTTAGGGTCTCTAGTAGTACTTACTATTTTCTATATTGAATTTTCTATTTTCTTATCGGTTTCTCTTTTTCTTAGGGTTCGTTATACTCGTTATATTGAGAGACTATTAGTTCGCTCTCATAAAAGAAGAAGTTAATTTATATTAAAATCATCCCTATATTGCTCACTAATAAAGAGGGAATCGTAGGAACATAACACATAATAATAAATCGAATAAGTGCACGCACGAATTAAAGAGGTATCGTATAAGTAAAGTGTATATTAAGTTACTTAAGGTCCCCTTTATTAAAAAGGTAGAAGGCTAAATACTAAAGGGAGCGAGAAGCTAAGGAATCACGTGTGAATACCCAACCTACCCCGCGTCTACTAGATCCCTACTATAATAAGAAAGGGCTTTAGGAACTCTTACCTCCTATTTCTCTATACTACATTCCTATAGTACCTGTTATAATTCCGTGAAAACCTCTAGATATCGCTTAATAAGCTAAGCTAAAAGAATTACCTAGATATAAGGATATTAGTTTATTCCCTACTAGGGTAATTAGTCTAGGTTAAGTCATGAATAGTCTAGATTATAGATATGTATAGTAGTTTATTATTAGGTACCTATAACTAGTCTCGAAACTATAGACCTCCTAATAGTAATACTAAGTATTCCCCTATTAATACGAGGAACTTAAGTTTTAAAGGAAACGTCCGGGCTCCTTATTAGATAGCTTATAGGGTAACTTAGTAGACTTTGTCTTAGCTCTTCGTATATATCTATAATATATCTAGTACTATAGAGTTATTAGTAGAGGGTATTATTCTTAGAGTAACTATTTCGTCTTAGTTTTAAATATTCTTACCTTTAGTAAGCTTTAGGTCTTCTTAAGCTAGGCTTAAGAAGTTTTTTAGTAGTTATATACTACTTATTGAGCGGGGTTTTATCTATCCTTAGGTCCTTATAGGGGCTGCTTTAATTACTCCTTTTAGTAGGTCTTTAATTACTTCGGGTCTTAGGAGTTATAATATCTATACTTATATATACTCGTTATCTACTCCTATTAGTATATCTTACTCTCTTCTTAATAGGATATTAGTATATTCGTTTATCTTCCCTAGGATATAGGAGATCTTAAAGTTATAGTATAAGAGGATTAGTGACTATCTTATTTAGTATTCTATAAGTTACTTCGCTATTATAAAGTATTCTAAATTCTTATAGTCTATCCTAACTTCAAATTCTTTTATACTCCTAAGTTCTATATCCTATTCCTATAGATAATATATAATTATAAGTATCTCTTTATTATAGATCTCGTAGTTATATTTAGTAAGTGAGTTTTTCTTTAAAAAGAATATATATAGCTTTATAATTCCTATGTCGTTGACTTATATTAGAGTACCTCTAATACTCTACCCTAAGGAGTTAGTCTCGACGATAATTTCTTTCTTATAGTTAAATAAGAGGAGGATTATTACCGAGGTGAATATTACTTTAAGCTTTTTAAATAGCTCATTAGCTTCTTTAGTCTAAGTGAACTTAATGTAGTCCTTATATATTATATCTAGTATTAATAAGACGATCTTTAAGAACCCGTTAATGAATTATTAGTAGAAGTTTATAAAACCAAGGAAGCTTTAAATAGCCTTTACTAACTTTAGGGCTTCCTACTTAAGTATAGCCTTTACCTTAACTAAGTCTATATAGACTCCTTTTCCTACTTTAATAATAAACCCTAGGTACTTCGTCTCTTAGACCTTAAACTCGTATTTTGAGATATTGAGCTAGAGTCCTACTTCGTATATATATAGTAGTACCTTCTATATATACTCACGATATTCCTTCCTAGAACCCGACGAGTAAATGAGAATATTATCTATATAGGCTAAGTAGAACTTATTAAGGTAGTCCCTTAATACCTAATTAATACATTTCTGAAATATACTTAGTATATTAGTAAGGCCAAATAGTATAATTATCTATTCGAAGAAGTTATAGCAGGTTTAGAATATAGTTATTTACTCGTCTCCCTAATTAATACGGATTTTATAAAATACTACTATTACGTTAAGCTTCGTGAACTATTTTACTTTCCTAATATTCCTTAAAGTTTTATAGATTAAGGAGAGAGGGTATTAGTCTTTCTTAGTAAGTCTATTAAGATTCTAGTAATTAATATAAAAACGTAGCTTACTACTTGGTTTCTTTATAAAGAGTACTAGTACTATTACTAGTAAGTTACTTATATAGATAAAGCCTTTATCTAGTAACTCTATTAGGGTTTTCTGTAATACTAGGAGCTCTTCCCTTAATATATTATAGAGGGGGCCTTATAATACTTCTAGTGTTTTTCTATCCTTCTTCTCTAGCTCGATCTTATAGTTAACCCTATTACCTCTTAGGGAGGGAAGCTTATTAGCTTTAGAAGAGTTAAAAAGGTCTATGAATTCATAGTATTATTTTAGGAGTATAGCTTTTAGGTCTCGTTTTAACTTAACTACTAATACTTTATTAATATTAGTTATACTAGCTAAGAAGACTTAGATACTAGTATTTTTCTTAGACTTCTTTACTTATACCTAGAAGGATATAACTAAGACCTATATATACTCTATTATCTTTTTCGTCGTGAGTCGTACTATATTCTAAACTACTACTCTAGTAGAGTTAATAGTTATTTTCCTTCTAGGGGTATTAATATAAGTATCTTACCCTATATACTATAGTATCCCTAAGATTAGGTTATACCCTACTAAGTATAGGATAATATAAAAGAAAATATAGTCTTTATAGTAACCTTCAATATCTATTAAGATATATACTACTTTATTTATCTACCCTATAGACTCATTGAATCCTTGGATCTCTCTTAGAGATATCTTTAAGCACTAGAGGTTATTTCTTATTATGAACTTAGAGTTATATATTCTATAGGACAAGTACCCTATATTAATTAAAGCTTTTATAAAGGATTAATTATTAATTAAAGCTAATATAAGAAAAGGTATTCCTTCTATTTTATATCTGAAATTTCTCTAAGCTTTACCTATAGAAGCTTTCCTTACTTAGCGCTTCTTCCCGTGTCTTTAGGAAGAAGCTACTCATTTCCTAAGCTCATATCTATATCGTGTTCTTCCTCTATAGGGGTTATTATAGTAGTAGTATAGATTATTAGTAGTTTCCCTTCTAGGTGTTTTAGTAAGAGTAAGTAGTATTATCTACTTCCGTAGTCTTTACTCTTATACCTTATATATAACTTAGTGTTTTGTTAATAGATGAACTCTTCCTTAATTAACTATATTACTCTCGTTCTAGTACCTTTCGTAGCTATTATTCTCATTATCGTAGGTTCCTATTCTATTTATTCTACTTATATAAGTTCTTAGTTTATATAAGTCCTAATTACCTTAGTCTAGTTCTTTCTCCTCTAAGTGTATTTATCTCGTTTATTAATCTAGTTACTAGTTCTATATAGTTAAGTATAGTAACTTATATAGGTTAGGTGTAATTCTACTCTAACTATATCATCTATAAGTTTCTCTAATATAATAGCCTTGAGAAATACCTTCTTAATATTATTAGTCTATAATTATCCTTTAGCTTTGAGGATTAGTATATTAAAAGTATTTAGGAAGTTAGTGAATAGTATTAACCTTTACTTAATATAGTTTAGCTTATTAATCGCCTTCTATTTCGCTTATAGGTCTAGGAATACGAGGTCTATCTATTCACGTAGTTCTTATAGCGTGAACTAGTTAGTACCTCTTATAATCTCTACCTAAGAGAAGATTCTAGACTTAGCCTCTCTTACTAACCTACTATATATATACTAGACTTGTGTCTTCTTATCTCTAATAGTATTCTCGTTAATTTCTAACTTTACTATTATCTTAATAGAGAACTCTCTATATTTTGCCTTATCCTTTCTATTATACTTAGTAACGTCCCCGAGGCGTTATTTCAGTCGTTTAGTTTTGGACGGTTCGTTCTATTTAGGGGCAGGGCTTTAGTATCGGGTAGCTAGTATATGTACGCCTATAGTACTAGTCGAGGTAAAGGGGGCTTCTTAAGCCGGGCTCAGGAACTGGGGCTATTAGTTTTCTACTAGTCGGGTAGAGAGATTATTCTAAGCTTCTATAAAGCTAGCTAACTATGGCGGGATGTCTATTAGTATCTATAGCTAGTTCTCGGGCCCTGCCTAGGAGGATTATTATCGTTATTCCTCTATTATTTTAGTTCGACGGAATAGCGTCGGTGATATTCTCTAGTCTCGTGAGAGATAAGAGAAGAAGTTATCCTAATATAACGGGCTAGCTATAATATCATTAATTAAATAACTAACTACTCTATATATAAAGAGGATAACTTAAAGAGAAGAAGAGAAGAGGCGTTAGCCTTATATAAACGATATTAGGTCCCTCTACTAGTCTAGTTAGTATAGTAACTAGTCACATATAGTGATAGCTATAGGCCGAGCTCTAATTCTAGGGGTAAATCCTTATAATATCTTCTTATATTAAGTAGATTATTTCTAGCTAAAACTAGCTAAGTATTAAATATAATCTCGATATAGTAATATAGATACTAAGACTATCTCTTAAGCTTAATAAAGATTCCGTCTCTATTACTATTATAGTATATATCTAGTTTAAAGTAGGCTAGCTAATAGAGCGAGGATAATATAGTAGTAATATACGGGATACTATTTAATACTATTTGTTATATAACTCACATAGTACTTTTTTTCTTCTTTTTTTTTTCTATTTAATGTACTTTATTAGTTTACAACTATATAATACTATAGGTCCTCTCTACCTACGAGCTAGAATACCTGACCTTAGTTAGTATATTCTTCTCTATTACTAATCCAAATTCCTTCAATGATATAGAGCCCCCTAGATATCTATTCGGTATAGTAGTTAAGGAAGACTATTCCTATACGTTCTTTCCTATATAACTAGACAAACTCTAGTTATTTGTGTCTATTACCTTACTAGGAAAAACTATAAAAACTAGCTAGTATAACGTAACCCGTTCGCCGGTCCTAGATCTTGAATCCAAGAGCTAATAGTACGAGATAACGGACTATTATATAGCCTAATGCTATTTAGTAATAGGGGCAGGTATCTAGGCTATGTCTCTGACCTCTCTCTTCCCCGAATATCCTCCTTATACCCCCTCCTAAACCTCAGTTCAAGACCTGGTATAATACTACAATATTCGTAGTCGTAGAGAGTAAACTTGGTGTCGTAAATCCGCTAGCCACTATTCTAGGTCCATAGAGGTATAGGAAATATCTACTTATTACAAGAAAGGCTCTCCCGGCTAGAATCCCTACTTATTGACTCTTTCCGTATATCCTCGCAACGTGTCCTTATCTACAAAGAGCCCTCCCCTCGAGTATAATCGTAACTCACCTTTTTCCCCTCTATACTCTTCGTCGAGCCTTTCCTCTAGTCGTGGGTATATATTTGAACGATCCCGGATATATAAGAGGAGGTCGAAAGTAGAGGATTATATCGTGGGGAGCCTTTATCGATAGAAAGGCCTTTGTGTGAAAAATTTTTCATAGAGAGTATAGTATCGCCTCGGCGCTAATCAGGAAAATCGTCGTCGAAGGGACTTAGTCTTAGCCCTCCGAAGAGGTTTCTAGGAGACACTACGAGGAGGTACTAAGTCTTCGTCTCCCTGTACTTTTCTTTATATAGCCTTAGTTTATTAGGAGCTCTCTAAAACCTTTAAATAGAAGGCTTAGTATTACAGTTATTACGATATATAGTACTAGTAAGGATTAGACTAGAACTAGTAAGGTATCTAGTATCTGAGTAAGGTCACGTATCATGAGCTAAGGCTAGTATATAAGCCCGTATATAGCTCGTAATTATTTAGATCCGAGGCTCCTTCGAGATCCTCTTCTCTCTTTAGCTTTAAATCGTCAGAATAGAGATAGTCTAACTCTACCTTCTAGGCCGTAGATCTTGTACTTATAACATAATTCAAAGCTCGCCTACTTCTTAATCCTATAGAGGATTTTAAATAATACTTACCTAATTAGTTTTCGACGAGTATAGATATGATACGCTATAGCTACTCTTATACTAGTTAACTAATATTAGAACAAAAGAAAGCCCTAGACTAGCTAAGTAAACGGATAAGCTAGTAACCTTACTACTAAAGAAGATATAAGAAAGCAAGTCCCGGAATGACTAGGTAAGTCAGAAGGAGCTATAGTACGAGACATTACTAGTACACTACTAGAAGGTGGACTAGAGCCTCTCGTCGAGTCTCCTAAGGGGTCCGAGTATCCTATTAATACTTATAGTAGGAGAGATACTCTCTTTCAGAGAATAGAGGAAGAAGAGGGACCTACCTTATTAAAGGTAGAGTTCTAAGAACTACTCTAGAACCTAGAAGCTCTATATAAAGAGATTATAGAGCTAATCCTAAAGACCCGCGATATCCTCGCCTATAGTGAGAACTATCACGATTAGCTAAGAGAAACTAAGTAAGCCCTACGAAAGAATGAAGCTATTATCGAGAAGCTTATCGTATAGCCTATAGGGATAACCGGTTCCCTTACTCTAGAAGGTAGACGCTTAGTTAAACTCCTAGACCCTCCTATCTTCGAAGGTATAACTAAGGATAGTATTACCTTCGATAATTAATTAGTTTAGATTAAGAATAAGCTCTACGGTAACTCTAATACTTACTAGATAAAGGACCTCAAGATTATCTATATCTCTAGCTATATAGGTAACTATACCCTAGTACTAATCTCCCCTTACTTGAACTAAGATAGTCGATATATATATGAGACTATTAGAGAACTATATACTTATCTAGAAGAGCTATATAGTAACCTAAATAAGGAGCGTAATACTCACTAAGCGTTTAAGGAACTATCTATAAAGAAGAGCTAGACTTTTCAGGAGTTCTATACCCTATTCCTAAGGTATATAGTAGACAGAAATATTAACCTATAGGACCTTAAGGATAACCTGAATAATAAGCTCACCTAGAAGCTCTAAGAGGCTATAGCTATATACTATAATAACCCGGTTATCTATACTATAGAGTTCGCGTGATACTATACCACGAATAACTAGTAGATCCGAGCTCGCTACAAAAAAAAAGACTAAGTGTCTAAGAAGGTTAATAAGGGTATAGATAAGCTAAGCTCAAGAGGCGTTCCTCGTATAAAGCCTACTCTTAAGACCCTAGTAATAGATAGGCTTATTACCCTAAAGCCTAGATCCTCTAATCTTAAGTACTATAACTATAGTGGATTTAGTCACATGTCTAAGAACTATCTAGAGCCTAAGATAGAGTATATAAAGCAAATCTTAGTAACTAAGTTAGTAGTACTTACTATAAGTAAGTTATCTAAGGGTATAAAGTAAGGAAATAATAACCCCTAAAGGAAGTCTCCTCTTTAGGGCTATATTATATTAATATAATAGAAGTTGATTTAAGCTAACTACTTAGAGGTAATATATTCATACTCCCTTATATAGTTAGTAATAATAGATTAGGTATTAAGACTTCTTTTCTTATTAATACTAGAGTAAACGGATATACTTTTATTAATTCTAAGTTTATGAGAATAATAGAACGATTCCTAGATATTAAGCTTACTTAATTAAAGTCACCTTATAATATAAGGGGGTTCAATAATAAGTAGGCTACACCTATTACTTACTATATTAAGCTCATACTCTTAATCGATAAATAGAAAGTCCTAGTACTTATATTAATTATAGGGCTAGGTAAGTATAATATAATATTAGGATAATAGTAGTTTATAAGTACTAGTGTCTTAATTAATTATAAGAATAGGAGGTTAATCTAGCTAGATAATTAGCCTAGAAAGAAGGGTTAGGATAAGGTCCTAACTACTACTCGTAAGAACTTAGAACCTAGAAAGAATAACTAGTACTAAGAAGATATAGATAAAAGAGATAAAGCCATAGCTATAGATAAGTCCTAGAGACCTTAGATTATAAAACAAAAACCCCCTAACTCTCTTTATAAGCCTAGCTCAGGAAGTTATATATAGCGAAAGGATTAAGCTCAACTCTATAGAGAAATACAAGTAGCCTTAGGAAATATAAAAGCTTCTCCTAAGCTAGAAATAAGGACATTAAAGCTATATTATCTAAAGGAAAGTATTAGTACAACCGGTTTCCCGAAGGTCATGTGATTTACGTCACATGATTTCCTACATATAGGACATGGGACATGGGACATACAGGAAACGGGATATGCCGGACACTAGTACTAATTAGTCTTAGTATATTTAGGGATCACATATTAGAACCTCGATACTATAATCCCTACTTACTAGAATATAATAACTTCACTAACCTACGTAATTAGTATTCCACGCCTATATAACGGTGCTACGTATTACTAGTAAACCGATACTAATTAGTTTATATATATAGATTAGGAAGGATTAAGCTATACTTACTCAAGATTCGGTTCCTTAGGGGCAAAGTTATTATTCAAGTTAAAGAGGAGAAACACTATTAACTACTTTACTTATAATTCGGTTCTATAGGAAGGAAAGACACTATTTCTTACTAATTAATGAATAGTTAGCTATTTAACTATTTTTCTAACCTTCTTTTATATTAAAATCAACTTTCTGTAACTACCCAAACTCCTAGAAACTCCGATTTTCAGAACCTCTTTTCCGGAAATCGAGATATTTCGCCCCTAAATTTCTCAATTTCTAGTAATTACCTCCTATAACTACCTTTACGAACTACCCGAACTACCCTCTTTACGAATTACCTCTTTACGAATTACTATACTTCGACTAGGTAGAGCCTAGGGGACCACCACTAGTATAGTAGATAATATCCTCTCTGGATTAATTAAATTAAATCCTCTCCTCCTCTATATCGATAATAGCTAAGATAACTATAGAGAGCTAGTATGAAAATAGAGACCCGGAATATTATAGCTAAGGCTATAGATAAAGATCTCACTAATTCGTGAATACTAAGCTATATCTCTACTACTCTATAAGATAGTTAATAATAACCTATAGGAGTTATTTAGATATGACTTTAAGGACTTCACCTCCTGAGTTGACTTTAATAGACTCGATTTCGTAGAACTCTAATGTCTATATAAAGTCCTTTAATACGGTAGAGTACGTGTTTAATAGAATAAGGGTACTACTATAATACTTATACTTTATTAGTTATTATAAGAGAGAAGGAACTATATATATAGATATAGGAGGATATACTTAAGGCGAAAGTAGATCTTGTAAAAGGACCGATTCATTAGCCTTTATTACTACTATAGAGAATAAGCGCCTATGACCTCGACCTACTATACCCCTTCTATTACCTCCTATAATTCTACTACTCCTCCTCTAACTACTCCTCCTCCTCTATTACCCTATACTATAGTATCTTATACCTCTACCGGATTATATAAGTATAGTACCTATAAACGCCCCTAGAGTAGTAAATATAGGTATACTACTATTTCTACTAGTAAACGTACTTGTATTTCTACTACTACCCTATTACCTCTACTAGACCCGAATATCCCTAATTAGGTTTAGTTACTAGACTCGTTACGGAAGTAGCTAAGATCTATATAGAGGAATAGAAGTATAATAGTTCTAATAGTAGCTTTAACTATAAACTCGTTATCTTCTATAATATTATTAATATATAAACTCCTTAGAGTATATATAAGAGCCTTTCCTACTATACTAAAGGGACTAGCCTAAGACTACTTCTATAGTAACCTACTATCTTACCGCTTATTTAATAACTTATATAAGTATCTATAACTTCTTTAAGGGACCTAGATACTACTATATAAACCTAGATAAATAGAATACTATTAATCTAACTACTACGACTACCAAAGACCCTAAAAAGAGTATATTTAAGGCTATTTAGATACTAATCAACGAGCTTCATTAACTATAATATAGCTTTATACCCGCCTATAAAGCACTAAATTCCTATATAATAAGGTTATCACTACTTACTAAGGTATTTAAGCCTATAGATACGCTATATTAGACTCTCCTCTAGATCTCGCCTAGCTTATTAATAAGCTCTAGTCTTAATTACTATATACGAGAGAGAATAGTAGACTAATTCTAGTACCTTCTTTACTAATCGGCGATACTACTCAAATAGCTAGAACTACTAGTTTAGTAATCGTTAATCCTTAAGCAAAACTACGGAAATTGAGATAGCTACTCGAATAGCTATAAGCCCTATAACCGCGACTATAATCGTAATCGCATGACTATTCGGATACTACGAAGTCGTGCTTTATATATAAGAAGCTAGACTACTACTCCTAAAATACCTACTAGAGGAACGAGAGGCTAAAAAGGCCAATTTAGAGCTAGAAACCTTAGTTAATTTAGTAGTAAGGTACGAACCTCCTGAACCTTTAATAAATACTTTAATAGCGCCTACTTATAGTATATAGCTAAAGTCGAGGGAGAACTTAAGAGTAGTAAAGACGAATTAGGTAACGCTTTTAAGGCTCTCCTAGTAGATACGGATAACGAAGACGAAGAAGATTAACCTACTAATTCCTACTTCACTTCTATTAAAAGCCTCTTTACTACTTCGGATATATAAGCCCCTAATATATGAACTCCTAAACTATAATAATTACGGTAAATAGCCTTATAAATAACCTCATAAAGCTCTCATTTATATACTAACTAATAGGCGAAAATCACGCCCTAGAGCTAGACTTAGAACCTAACGGAATACCTATAGAAGACGTCTAACCTTTATAGTAGGAGGTACGTCTAGATATGACCTTAATACTTTTATAGAGTCGTAATCAACCGGAGTAACTAAGTTTTCAACTACTAGTCTCGATTAGTTCAAGGCTCTATAGTATACTAATAATAGCCTTATTCTCGACGAGAGTACTAAGGGTTAAGTTATAGTCTAATTCGGTATTGATCCTCTTCTTTTATTAGATCTATAGTAGTAGAAATACTAATTAGGTAAGTATAATTCTATATTATACTTATAAAGACTCTATTTCTCCTTAGCTTAGCTAATATAGATAAGCTACGAGTCTACTTTAATAACCTTACTAATTACGTCATTACTCTTACTAGACATCACATACCTATTATACGACGTTTCAGTCACTATTTCTACTTTAGAATACTATATTATAAAGCTTTATTTCTGAGTCCTTTACCTATAATCCTTCTTTCTTATAGAGGTTAAATTACGATAATTATACTATTGATTCAGCTATTATTAGTTAGTAAGCTCCGGAATATCCTAGAATAAGCTAGCTACGACTTAATATAGAAGCCCTAGAGTACCTCACGAAGTACTATAAATACTATTAAAAGAATAGAGTATCCCCTAGATAATTTAGATTTAACTTAAGAGATAATAAGCTTTAATTTCTCATTATTATCGATATCTTCTATATCTCTAGGAAGCCTATACTTATATAGTCGACGAAGGCACTAAATACTACGGGGCTATTAGCTCTAGAATATTAGTACTATATATACCTAGGATGCCCTAAAGCTATACTAGATTAATACCTATTTAGGTCCTCCTAATTAGATTATTATAGATACAGAAAGTAGTTTACGAGTAAGGAGTTCGCTTAACTTACGAATACTATAGGAACTAAGGTGAAAATCGTCCTATAGAAGTATACTACTCTATAGGAATCGTCGAGCGCTACTATAGCTTAATTCGATACGCTTACTAATTATTACAGCTAAAGTTAAGGGAATTATAAAGGAAATAGTACTATAGATAACCTTTAAGGCTCTAAATAATACTTAGGTATTAGTAGTATAGTTCCTATACTCCTAGTTTATAGTATACTACCTTAATTAACTAAATACGACTACTATCACCTTTAGTCTCTAGTAATTAGCGGCCCTTAAGAAGCGATAGTAGAGATTCAGAACCTATAAGCTAAGTATAAGTTAAAGATACTCTAAATATACGAAAAGACCCTCTATAACTAATATCCACGACCTTACCTAAATTCGAACGTTTTAGTATAGTATAAGGGGAATACTAGCTAGAAGGGTAATTAGGAGGGACTATATAAGCTCGTAACTATAGATAGAGAGTCATACGTACTAGCTTTACCTACAGTAATATACTTTCTAATTGACTCTATAAAGCTATTCTATAAAGGAGATATAAAGATTAATAATGAACCTAAGCGTAATCTAAGCTCTATAATCCCGAACTCTACGACGAAGGCGAAGTAATACGGATATAATTCCTCCGCTATCCTAGCTATTCTACTAAAGCATAGTAGAGGATAACCCATAAGTACCCTAATATAAGGTATTCCTATAAGATAACGACGATAGCCTATATAACGATTCCTATTAAACTAAAGTCGCTAGTCTCCTAGAAAAGGGTATATTTGAGGTTAGTTCTAGATCTTAGGTACTAAAAGGGTATATATCTTTAATTCCTACTTTATTAACGAGATTAAGAATAAGGGTATAGAAAAGGAGTATAAGAAGTCGAGACTAGTTATCTAAGCCTATAATAATAGTGAGAAATATATAGTATTAACGTAATCGCCGACTATTTAATATATTAGCTAGAAAGTTATCCTCTATATTACTACTATAACTATAGATACCTTAGGACTATACTTACGGATATATTATAAGCCTACATCTAATTATCGACTCTACTAAATCGCGATTTCTATATTAACCTACCTCCTAAGCTTACGAGAGAGCTAGATCTAGAGGACAGTTCGGTATTAAAAGTCGTAAAACTACTTTATAGAGTACCAGAAGCCGGAAACCACTAGTTTAAGACTTATTACTCTTACTATATAAACGAGCTAGCTATAAAGTAATTAACGTATAACCCTTACCTCCTCTATAGTAATCGTCTCTTCAGAATCGTTAGCCTTTAGACTAATGATACTCTATTCCTCGAGATAACGACTTCGCTAAGGTAGAGTATCTAAAGCTCTTAGAGGCTAAATTCCTAGCTAAGGAGCACGAATGTCTTATAACTAACTATAACCTCAAGTTTAATAGAGGTATTATTTACACTAATTCTACTAGTATTACCCTCACGTAGGAATACTAGTATAGTAACCTCTACCTAGTAATAGCTAAGAACATGACTATAATAAGTAGTAGAGGTATTATATATTGAAACCTCACGATTAAGGAATAATATATTACCTAGCGAGCTCGAGGAGTATATATTATATTAACTTACTAACCAGAGGCTTCGTATAACTACTTAGTAGTTACTTAAGCTATTGAACTTACGGAAACTAACGTTAAAGCCCTTAATAAGTATATTTAATAGTAAATCGAAAATACTACTAGAGGACTACGTTTCATTAAGCTAGATAAGGAATCCCTACACCTAATCGTCTTTACGAATACCTCTTTTATAGGTAATTAAGACTTCTCCTCTTAGATTAGATACGTTCTAGTCTTAGCAGATAGCTCTAGACGTACTAATATCATCTACTAGTTATCTACGAAGTATAAGAGAGTCACTAGAAGCGTTCTAGCTTCTGAACTATATAGTATAGCTCACGGTTTCAATATAGGCGGCTTAGTTAAGACTATAATTAATAGAATACTCGAAATAGAAGTCCCGCTAATCGTCTATATAGATTCGAAGTCCCTATATAAATACCTAGTTAAGCTAGGAACTATACGAGAAAAGCGACTTATAATCGATGTAATATACCTCTACTAGGCTTACGAATAATAAGAGATCACGGAAGTTAAGTGGATTAAGGGAGAATCAAATCCCGCTAACTTAATAACGAAATCGAAGCCCTCGAATACCCTTAAGTATCTAATTGATACGAATACTATATAATTGGACGTTAAGGAGTAGGTTAAACGCGAATAGGGATATATGGAATAGAAGGAATAGATATATAGAATAAGAGGAATAGGTATATAGAGGGATATAGGTATATAGGAGGGTATACTAAGTACTTAGGGATAATCTAGTACTAGGCCGGATTAGGAAATCTATATACGAATAGGGGACACTGTTTTTCGTGCGTTTTTAGTACTTTTACGTCGGTTTTTCGCGTTTTTTAGGTAGTTGCTAGTATTAGTATAACTGGTTTCCTGAAGGTCATATGATTTATATTATATGATTTCCTATATATAGGATATGGGACATAGGATATACAGGAAACGGGACATGCCGGACACTAGCACTAATTAGTCTTAGCGTATTTAGGGATCATATATTAGAACCTCGATACTATAATCCCTATTTACTAGAATATAATAACTTCACTAACCTACGTAATTAGTATTCCACGCCTACGTGACGGTGCTACGCGTTACTAGTGAACCGACAGAAAGCTATAAGTACTAGTCGAGGCTTATAGTCAATATTATAGGTATCTTACTAGCTACTTTCTAGATAAACCTATAAAAGAAGGAGAACCTCTTCTTTATAATATCGTTTTTCGAAATTAATAAAGAGCTAGAATTATAGTAAGAGGACGAGTTTATCCCGGGCGAGCTATAGCTAGGAGAGACAGAATTATAGTAGCTAATAAGAATCTTACTAAAGGAGTTTAAGGACTTCGTAGATATCTTCTTAAAGGAAGTATTAAACGTCTTACCCCCTTACTAGCCTTATAACTACAAGATTTAGATTAATAACCCTAAGGGCCTAGAAAGCTTAGGGTATTCGCTACTTCATTAATAATTAACCTATAAGCTATAAGAGGTTAAGCGTTTCCTTAAAGAGAACCTCTAATAGGGCTTTATTAAGCTAAGCTAGTCCCTTTTTATATCCCTAATCCTCTTTATAAAGAAGGCTAATAGAGCTCTACGATTCTATATTAACTATTATAAGCTAAACGACTTAACTCGAAAGGATTATTATCCTCTTCCCCTTATTTATAAGACCCTCGTATAACTAGCCTAAGCTAAGGTTTACACGAAGTTAGATATTCGGTAAGTATTCTATCGGATTAAAATAGACCTAGAATTAGAAGAACTCACGATATTCTATATAAGATATAGGGCCTATAAATACAAAGTCCTTTAAGAAAGCTTAACTAATAGCCCTACTATATATTAGAGGTATATAAACGATATCCTCTTCAATTACCTTAATATCTTTTATACTACTTACCTAGACGATATCCTAATTTACTTAGATAATTCCCTCGAGTATAAAGACTATATATAAAAGGTCCTCTAGTAACTACGAGATACTAGCCTCTAAGCGGATATTAAGAAATTAGAGTTTAAGGTCACTTATACAAAGTACCTAGGCTTTATTATCTCTACTAAGGGTATTAAAGTAGATCTAGACAAGATAGCGGTTATTAAGAACTAGCAACTACTAATGATAATTAAGGGAGTATAAGGCTTTCTAAGCTTTTATAATTTTTATTAGTACTTTATTATAGAATATAGCTATATAACGAAGCCCCTAATAACTCTAATATATAAGGGAGTCCTATATAAGTAGACGAATTAGTATTAAGAAGGTTTCGATAAGCTAAAGTAAGCTATACTCTCAGTACTAATTCTATACTACTATAACCCGAATCTCTTTACTATAGTTAAGATAAATATATTAAATAGAGTTATAACTAGTATTCTCTCATAGTAAGACCCTTAGATAAGACTCTAGTACCCGGTAGTATTCTTTTCTAAGACTATATAGTTAGTAGAGCTAAACTATAATATCTATAATAAAGAGATACTTACTATTATTCTCTCCTTAACCGAATAGCGAGTAGAGCTAGAAGACTTATAAGAGGCACCCTTTATAATTTACTTAGACTACTAAGCTCTCGAGTACTTTATAACTATAAAGAAGCTCTTAGTAAGATAAGCTCACTAAGTAAAGTACCTTTCTCACTACTATTTCAAGCTTATATATTAGGTAAGTAAGTCGAATAAACGAATAGACGCCCTAAGTAAGAAGCACGAGGATATAACTACTTAGGATAAGGTAATAGTAGCTTACTAAACCCAAATTCTCCTCCTATAATAGAAGATTAACGACAATATCGCATAGGATCTCTAGTTAGCCCTAATTAAGGCCTTAGTAAGCCTGGCTTAAGAAGAAACCTAGTATAATAGTATCTAGCTTATAGATAAGTTATTAAGCGAGAACTGAGAGTTACTAGAGCTAGAAGAGCTATAGAATAAGGTAAGGAATAAGAAGGAAAGCACTTAGATATTATAAGGTAGCCTCCTCTTATAATATAGTAAACTATTTATACCTAATAGTATAATAACACCCGAGATACCCTTATATACTACCCTTATTTAAGAGATATATATATAGTCCCTAATAAGATACCTAGGAAGAGCTAAGCTTTAATAGCTTCTTTAGGCCCGCTATTACTAGCTAGGTTAGGGAATAGATATCGATTAGTATAGGGACAACTACTATACCTACTAATAATCCTATATCCCTAGGGATAAGAAGCTAGGTCTCTTATATCCGTTACTAGTTCCTAACTACCCCTAGTAATATATATTAATAGATTTTAAGAAGTACCTAGAGAATAGGAATAAGTATAATATAGTAGTAATCTTTATAGATTACCTAAGTAAGTGCCATATTACGATTCCTATTCGAGACATAGTTATAGCTAAAGAATTAGTATCCCTTTTCTTTACCTATATAGTCTACTAAGTTAGTATCCCAGAGACTATAGTATCTAATCGAGGGCCCTAGTTCATATTAGATTTCTAGAGTGAGTTCTATAAGCGTATTAGTATAAAGCTTAAGTTATTAACTACTAACTATCCCTAAACTAATAACTAGATAGAGATTATTAACTAGTACTTCGACTAATAGCTATATCCCTATATAAATTACTACTAGGATAATTAGGACGAATAAGTAGCGATAATCGACTACTAGTAGATAACTCTAGTCCACGAGGCTATAGGCTAATCCCTATTCCTTATAGAGAAGGGCTACGAACTATAGACATCATTTGACTAAGAAACCTAAGTATAATCGGATACCCCGAAAGAAGAGCTAAATAAGTAAGAAGTAAAAGCCTTAGTAGTATAACTCTATAAATTATAGTAAAAGATATAAGAGAATATAATATAAGTATAAGAGTATTATATTACCTAAGCTAATAAGTACTACTAACTAGTAGACTTCGGAGTAAGAGATAAGGTATAAGTTACTACTAAATACTAGAAGAATAATCGTCTAAGCTATAAACTAGCTTACTAAATAGAAGGACTATACGAAATCCTAGAATAAGTAAGATATTCCTTTAGGCTTAAGCTCCTAGAATTAATAAGAATACACCCGGTATTCTATATAGAAAAGCTATATAAAGACCTAAATAACCCCCTTCCTAGATAAGTAAATCTAGAGCCTTTACTATTAGAACTATAAGATAAGGAAATAGAGTACGAAGTTTAAGAGGTACTAGTAGTGAAGCTACTCTATAGGAAGCTAAAGTACTAAGTCTAGTAGAAAAGATAAGATCTAGATCCGGAGTAGTATCCTATATCCTTATTAAGTAATAGTACCCTAGCTCTTTAGAGCTTCTATAATAAGAACCCCGAATAGCTAAGACTACTATAGAACCTTCCTTATTAGTTAGACTATACTAAGAACGATATACTACTAAAACCGCGTAATATAGACAGAAATCCTTCGAGTCACGTATAAAAGGCCCCTAGCCTTTAATATATAACCTACGATTTGAGAATCTAATAGGGACTTTCGAAGCTCGGGGACGAGCTTACTTCGAGGAGGGGGGTAATATTACGGTTATTATAATATATAATACTAGTAGGGGTTAGACTAGAACTAGTGAGGTATCTAGTATCTGAGTGAGGTCACGTGTCATGAGTTAAGGCTAGTACGTGGGCCCGTATATAGCTCGCGATTACTTAGATCCGAGGCTCCTTCGAGATCCTCTTCTCTCTTTAGCTTTAAATCGTCGGAATAGAGATAGTCTAACTCTACCTTCTAGGCCCTAGATCTTATACTCGTAACACTTAGTAGAAGTTAATAGTATTTCCTCCCGGACTCAATACCCTCTATAGTTAAATAATAGTATAGATCGAGAATTCGGAGGATACTAAACTCTATAAACGTATATTAGCTATTCTTTTAATTATATACCGGCCTCTCACACTATATGAGCTAGAGTCTCTCGTAAATATATATAATAGTGTCTCTAATGAATTTGAAGCCCTATTAGAGATTATAGGGCTTTGTAGCTCCTTTCTAATACTCCGAGAATATACTATCTCTTTTATTTATTAGTTAGCGAAGGACTTTTTAGTTAAAAAGACATTTAACGAGACGTTTCTATCTGGGATATAATATATATATCACGCTATATTCTCGCGATTACTATAGGTTATATCTAAGATACTACGACGCGATATCTTCGGCTTAAGTACTTCTAGATTTCCTATTAACTAAGTTAAATAACTTAGTCTAGATCGGTTATCCTTAATACGATACTTGTATTCCTATTAGATTAATTACCTAATTAACTATAATCTTACTAGGAATGCGATTAGTGACCTCTAAGATAGTAGATCTATTAATAAGTTTATATATCGGAGCTATCTTTATTAGCTTAAGGCTCTAAGTATTTACAAAAGTATACTAGAAGGGGTAGTATCTATAGCGAAACTTGAGGGCCTCTTCTAAGTAATCTTTAATCTAACCCTTATATATAATATATACTAATATAATATAGGTAAGATCGAATGGATTCGGGCTACTTAACTTTATTTGAGATATGTACTAATTTATTATATCTTTTAAGCTAGCTATAGAGAATAGTCCTCTTTAGATATATATATTTACTCTTTTATTTAGCCTAGCTCGTAGCCTAATTAAGGATCTTTTTAGGTATGAAGGCCGAAATGGATTAATATATAGCTAGCTATAGGAGATAAATAGAATCCCCGCCTCTAGATATTAGAGGGTAATAATAGTTCGGTCTAGTCGGTGATATACTCACGTGGCTCAACTCGCCTCGCTTTAGTAGCGGGTAATAGTATAGTTAAGATCTAGGATACGAGTAGTAGTAATTGCCTTTAGATACTAGAGGACTATAGCAAAGAGGCTAGATTAGTAGTATTCTTATATAGTACGACCTGGCTCGCTTTAGTGTCATATGACTATATAGTTAAGATCTGGGATATTAGTAGTAGTAAGTGTCTCTAGACTCTAGAAGGCTATAACGGAGTTATTCTATTAGTAGCCTTCTTATATAATTCGACCTAGCTCGCCTTAGTGTCGTATAATTAGATAATTAAGATCTTGGATATAAGTATTAGTAAATGCCTTTAGATACTAAAAGGCTATAGTAATATAGTTAATTTAGTAGTCTTTTCACTTGACTCGATATAGCTCGCCTTAGTATTAAACAATTATATAGTTAAGATCTAGGACACGAGTAGTAGTAATTGCCTTTAGATACTAGAGGGTTATAATAGTTCGGTCTAGTTAGTAGTATTCTTATATAACTCGACTTAGCTCGCCTTAGTATTATATAGTAATAGGATAATTAAGATCTAGGATATAAGTAGTAGTAAGTACTTCTAGATATTAAAAGGTTATAGTAATTTACTCTACTTAGTAGCTTTCATATATAATTTAACCCAGCTCGCTTTAGTATTAGACGATAAGATAATTAAGGTCTAGAATACTAGTAATAGTAAGTATATCTAGATACTAAAGGGTTATACTAGTTATATTATATTAGTAGTCTTCTTATATAATTCAACTCAACTCGCCTTAATATTACTTAATAATATAATTAAAATCTAGGATATAAATAGTAGTATATCCCTTTAGATACTAAAGGGTTATACTAATAAGGTTAGTTAATAGTCTCCTTATTTGACTTAACCTAGTTCGCTTTAGTATCACACGATAGTATAATTAAAATCTAGGATACGAGTAGTAGAAAGTGCCTCTAGATACTAGAAGGCTATTAAAGAGTAGTTAATTTAGTAGTATTCCCACGTGACTTAACTTAGCTCGCCTCGACATCACGTGATAGTACTATTAAGATCTAGGATATAAGTAGTAGTAATTACCTTTAAATACTTAAGGGTTATAATAATTTAGTTAGCTTAATAGTCTTTATATATAATATAATATAACTCGCTTTAGTATTAAATAATAATATAGTTAAGATCTAGGATATAAGTAATAGTACTTACCTCTAGATACTTAAGGGCTATAGTAATAAAGTCTAGTTAATAGCCTTCTTATATAACTTAACCTAGCTCGCTTTAGTATTATATAATAAAATAATTAAGATCTAGGATATAAGTAGTAGTATATGTCTTTAGATATTAGAGGGCTATATTTATTTTATTAATTTAGTAGCTTTTTCATATAACTCGACTTAAGTAGCCTCTATATTAAATAATAGGATAATTAAAGTCTAGGATATAAATAGTAAGAAGTGCCTCTAGATATTAGAAGGTTATACTTACTCTATTAACTTAGTAGTCTTCTTATATAACTTAACTTAACTCGCTTCCGTGTCTATAAATAAGATAATTAAACTCTAGGATATAAGTAGTAGTAAATATCTATAGAATTTCTATATTAGAAAGGAGCTCTATAATATATCCTTTAATACTACTAGCTTATATCCTTATACTAAAATCGGAACTATTATTATTACTACTACTAGCTTTATTAATAAGCTCAACTATTATAAAGCTATAAGCTCTACGATATTAAGGCTAGGGATTAAGCTTAGATAGAGTATAAATAATATATAATTCCGAGAACCTTATATAGCTACTCTTAGAATATTAATTATTCTACTTAGCTATATTTATAAATACTATAAGTATTAGTATTAGATCTAGAAAGGTATTTATAACAAGTCGAGACCTAATTAATATACTTAGCTAGAAGCCTTCGCTCGGGTCACATAATCTTAGACATATCCGGGGTTATATGATATACTCCCTTTAGTTAATAGAGTAACTATTAAATACAGAAGTCGTAGTAAAGGATGATTTATTGAGTTCTGTCTAAGAAACTAGCTAAGTAGAGCGACCTCGCTTATTTGTATACACGTGCCATTCTGCTATATAATAATCCGCCCTATTATACTATTCGTAACGTCCTCGTTACGATGTCAATGAATCTAATCTATGTCTCAAGTAAAGAAAGTAATACTAGGTACATATTTGCCGTATAAACCCATTCCATTTCACTATCTATTCCTAAGTCCTATCTATATTCATTAACTTATCCGCTACTATTGGGATATCTGTAGCCGGGATTAAAGTTGGGATCATAGTTAGGATTATAGCTAGGATCATAGTTAGGATCATAATTATAATTAGGATTATAACTATATTCGAAGTTATAGAAGTTCAGGAAGCCTAGCGGACTAGTATAACCTAGTATACTAAAGGGTTAGTATCTATACTAGGGAGCGTAGTATTATTATTAGTATATCTATTAGAAGGGGAATAGATACTAGGGTTATTAACCCGGTACTAGAGGATTTCGTAGGGTAGCTAGAGTTTATATAGTAGCTATAGGAGTTCGAGCGGCTAGAGCTTATATAGGTTACATAGGCGTAGTAGTCTTCTAAGTAGCGGCTAGGGTAGCTAGAGCTTATATAGCGGCTAGCGTAATAGTATTCCGAGTAAGCGGAGCTTATATAGTAGCGGTAGTAGCTTGAGTAACTAGAGGTATATCGATAACTTGTAGGGAAACTTCCTATAGTATAGAGACCTCCTACTATAGGTATAGAAGCTCTAGTATCTTAGGAATATCCTTATTAGGTATAAAGTTAACGTATAACATACTACCCATAGGAACTAGTTCGCCGCTATTGACTTTCTTAGTATAGCTATCTTTTATACTCTTAATTAGCTACCACTAGTCTTCCCAAATCTTGTCTTTGACGCCGGTCTATAGGCGTGATAATAAGTATTAAATTTATAGGTAATATACTAGGTCATTATTCGTTTCCTTTTCGGACTTCGGTGGATCAATAAGCTAACTAGGGAGACCAAAAACCGTATCTATCTTAGGATTGAGTTCCTTGAGTCATATTAAGGCCTCCTTCTCTTATACTATAACTAGGACCTAGTTACTATCTATATTTGTATGGAATACCTATAAGCTAGGTATCTATATAGGAATCGGTTAGTCCAAGGCCTTATTTACTTAGCTAGGTAGGTTTTAAACGTCGAGCTTCCCTCGTAAACACAAGAGCACGTATAGCTCCTCGTTATTAAGTGCTACGATATATAGGTCTTCCCGCTACTTAGGTAGATATAGGTATTCGCTAGAAGTGAGGCTTATTCTATAAGTATTAGTGAACTCTATTAACTAAGTATCGAACTCTGATATACGCTATTTTATCTGCGAAAGGTCTAATTCCGAGGTAGGAATAACGAAATAAGGTCGGTTATCGTATCTACTTCCTAGAAAGAGTAGTCGTAATTCTTATAGATTACTCTCATAGTCTTTCTTAGTAATATCCTATACGAACTCATATCCCTAATAAGTGAAACTATCTACCTTAGAGAGCATTATTATACTTTACTATAATTAGAAGTATAAATCATTCGCTAGACTAACTAATCTCTATATACCGTGAAATAATCTAGTATCTATTTCTAATAGCCTTAGTATATCCTATATTAGGTGTATTAATACTATCTATATATAGGAAGGTATAAGCTATAATCAGGGAGGTATAGCTTATATTAGTTCTATAACTATCTGTTTTAATACTAATAAGGCTAACTTCTTATACTCTTTCTTCTTAATTAGGCGAAGGTAACTCTTCTTAATTTTCTTCTTAGCTATAAGACTTTTAATCACGGCGTATAGCGTAGGTACGAGGTAATTATCGTCGTTTTCCTCGATATACTAGTTAATCTCTACCTATATTAGTAACACCTTCTTCTTCTTAACAAGCCTATAGACCTTGTAATAATAAGGTTATCGTGAAGCTAATAGGTCTTTCTTATCGGATTCTGATAAGGAAGGCGGGGTAACTAGAATATTATCCTTATAGAGGGTCATATTAGTATAGTATACGTGTTATGTCTAGGAATTAGTAAGGACTTATAGGAAAACTTATAGGTATTTATTATTAGATAATTAAAGGCATCGTAACCCTTAAAGGCCTATAGTATAACTACCTTAATCTCAGGAAGTACGAGGATAAAGTCTATTATAATTATATAGAATAGTCGAGGAACTATATAAATAGGCTAAAGTTCGTTATTTAGCTTAGTATAGAGGGTAGAGTTAACGAGATAACTCAGATAATATCTAATGAAATTCTTAATCTTCTTAGTTAGTCTAGGAATATAGAATAGTCTCAATTCCTGAACTATCTTTAGGATTCCGAAGTATTCTAGGCTATAAACTTCCTCAAATATATCTTAGAGGATTATATCAGGAATATATAATCTATCCCTGCTCTTAGTTATAGTATTATATAGTAGTCCGTTTTCGATAAAAAATAGAATACTAAGCTAAGTATAGGAGTCAGGAAGCTTATCTCTATATTTCAGGAATCAGAGTATATATTAGAAGTATAGATCCTTTATATACCCGCTCATGAGGCGTTCCTTGAATTCCTTAGTTATATATGCTTCTAATATCACATAGATATTATTAAGGGTATTATCCTATAATATATCCTTACGAGCCCACCCTCAGTAGTCTCTGCGTTCAGGCTATTTTCAGGCCACACTTCACCCCGCGCACTACCTTAATTTTGTAAATTACTACCAAAATGACTACTACGCCCCCTCTACTTGATTTCACCCACCTTCCTAGCTATGAAGTGCCTACAAAACACAAGGAAGCGATACGCTAATTACACTAGTTTGGCCACGTACCAGTTACAATGCTTCAGGAGCGATATCACCTTAGTGAGAGCTCAATTCGTCGTATCTTGAGCTACGATTACCCTGAGAGAAGGCGTCGCAATCGCACCGGCCCTGCCTTCCTTCTATCGGATCGCCAAGTCGACGATATTATTGAATACGTCTCGAATTCGTGGGAGTATAGAATTATTCAGTACGATATCCTTCGCACGGAGCTTGGGCTCAAATGCTCTACTTAAACACTCGAGAGAAGGCTTAGATAGAGAGGCTATTATCGTTACATAGCATACCAGAAACCCTACCTCACGAAAGCACAAGTAATTGCACGATATCTTTGGGCAATGGCACACATATTCTGGCACACGGAGTGGCTAAAGGTTCTCTGGTCAGACGAGGTTACCTTCTTAATTGGGGGACGGATAGCTAAGGAGAAAGTGACGAGGAAGAGGGGGGAGCGTCACTGCGAGACGTGTATACAACACTAGCTTCATCGTGGCCATATGACTCTAGTAAACGCGTGGGGAGCTATTGGATATGGGTATAAGAGTCCCTTACTATTTCTCCACGGATCTAGCAAGAAGGGAGCCTTTACACAACCGGATTATTTATCCCAAATTCTCGCCCCGTATCTTGAGGGTATTATGAACGTGTTCGCGGCGATTACTCACCTACTTTGCCCTGTAGTCGAGCCTCTCTTTATAGAAGACGGTAACTCAGCTCACGGCTATAAGTCTACTAGTAACTACTGTGCCAAATGGCGTACAAAGCACGGTATCGTACTAATACCTCACCCCTCTACGAGCCCTGATATGAACCTAATTGAGAAGTGCTAGAGGAGGATCAAGTAGTCGCTACACCGGCGAAAGCACCAGCCTACTACGGAGGCCTAGATGGAGCAAGTAGTGACGGAAGAATGGGACGCAATACCACAAGAATGGATTAATCAATTAATTCTAAAACACGAGCACTGGGTACATATATTAGCAGAGCGTAGAGGGTGGTTAACTCCTAATTAAATTATAATAATTGATGCAATTGATGGCGTGAAGTGTGGCTAATAGCCTGAACGCACAGACTACTAAGGGTGGGCTCGTTAGGCTCAAAGGCACTAAGCCTAGAAAGTATATCGGGAATAATATTCGTTTTCCCGGGAATATAGTAAACCTCTAGGTTAAATTAGGACAAGTATTATAACACGTAATATAAATGTATATTTACTTAATTAGTATCCGAGGTTATAAGTATAACTTGGCTATATACCCCATATATAGTAGAGTAATCTATAACGATAATAATTAGGCACTTTAAGGAGTGAAACATAATACGAAGGCGGCGGTAAGTATATATAAGGCAGGCGACTTTAAGCTCTATTAGATAGTAATACTTTTCTATAGGGCTAAGAAGCTTACTAAGGAAAAGAATAGGCTAAACTACTATAGTAGAGATTTTAGATAAGTCCTTAAGTACCTTATAGTCTTCCTTAAGGTAGAAGAGTATAATACCGAAACCACGTGTATTTAATATATTAATCTTCGTATATATTACCTTCTCGGGATTATAATATATTAGGAATTAAGGATCCGAAAGGTAGCTCTTTACTAACTCAAACGAAGCTTTCTCTAAGTCTATTAGGTCCCAGGTAATACGAACGTAAAACTTCTTTCTCTTAGGTCTAACTTAACCTTACTTATATCCTTCCGTAAGTATCTCTATCTTACATTACTATAAAGGTTCAATTACCTTTATATAGAAGGGGATATATTATCTAAGATAACCTATTATACTAATAAAAGTCTCAAGTTCCTTAAGTAAGGACGGGAATACTAGATTCTTAATAGCTACTACGTGTTCTTTAGTTATAGATATTCCGAGTCTATCTACTCGGTATCTAAGAAGCTAAATAGAAGGGTATACTAGAAATGATTTCATTAGGGAAAGGGAAAGGCTTATCTTAGCGAATAGGGAAAAGACTTATCTTAGGTAATAAACGTATTTATCTACTATCTTAGAAAAGACAACTATATTATCGATAAATACACAGGTGAAGTCTCTATATAAGCGTAGCTTCTTGTCTATAAATCACTAAACATATACTAGGGAGTTCTTAAATCCTATTAATGTGACCTTTAATTATTCCTAGCTATAGTAGCTAATAATTATGAAGTATTCCCTATATTTAGGCTTAACTAAGAATTAGTAAAAGAAAGTAGAACCGTCGATACACGAGATATATCATATACCTTATAGAGCTTCAATGACCTCTAATTAAAGTAGTATTAGGTAGGTATTAGGAATTACTTACTTATTTAGTAGTCTAAGATTAATTACTAGGTGAGCTTTATACTTTCCCTTTATAATCTTCTAAACTACGAAGACTATATAACCAAATAGTATAAGGAACTTGGCCTAGTCTATTAGGTCCTTTGTATATAGACTATCGAAAACGTTATTAATTACTTCCTAGTCCTTGAAACTAATAGGGTATACTTTTATAGAAATCTTCTTATTCTACTAGTTATCTATAAGTAAAATAGATATTATCTCTTCCTCAGGTATATTAATTAGGCCTTTCTCTTTCTAATATACTATAAACTCAGTGACTAGGGCTTGGATTCGCTTAGTAAGCTCTAGCTCAAGGTCATAAATATAGACGCTATTATCTACTATAACCTCGGGAATATTTAATAGCTTTAAGATACTAATTATAGGACTGTTATTAGTAAAGTCCTAAGAGTTAAAAGCTTCTTACTAGTTCTCCTCTACTACCTTTAGGTTCTATATAAGGTAATAGCCTTCTTCCTTAAACTCTATTACTCTTCTAAGCCTAGTCTTTATAGGAATCTTCTTCGCTTTATTGGAAGGGTTTATGACTATAATGAAGTTTATATATTCTATAATAGTATCACGAGTACTATTATATGAGGCTTCAAATATATAGCTATATCCCTTTAGTAGCGACATATATATTAAGGGAATAGTAATTATAGATTTTGGGGGAATCGTGACCGACTTAGCGGCTAAAACCTTATATAGGACACGTCTACCCTTATAATAGACAATAATCAGGGCTATCAAATCCTTATATACTCTAATAATGATCTCGTTCTTCTTTAAATTAATAATAGTACTATAAGAATATAAGAATTCATTACCTAGTAATAAGCGAAGCTCAAGATTCTCAGTAACCTAAGCTCTAATAGTCACTTTCCCAAGAGTCTCTTAGCTATTAACCTTACCGGGTACATATAACGCAAATATTACTAATCCATGTAACTTTAGTCTAGATCCAATTCCCTTCACGGTTATAGACTATTTAGTATTAATAGTGAAGTCCGGGTGTCCTATAAGCTAATCCCTATCTATAAGAGGTCGGGAACATCCTATATTAGTATAGACCTTATACTTCTTCTTATCTATAGTAAACTACACATCGAATATAGAGTATATATACCTAGAGATAGATATACTAGTTAGTTCAATTAGTGTAGTATTAATTATATCGGGAACCTTAGGAATTAATAACTAGGAATAGGCTAGAAAGGCCTATACTTTATCTTAGAAAGCTAGTACCTCGTCTAGGGAACTTGGCTAGGAAGCTAGTAGAGACATGAGTTCTAGCTAGGAAGCTTAGAGAACCTTATCGGAATTAATATTACACAAATTTACGTAGATATACTTAAAGAGCTTATTACAAGTTAGGAAGGGTTCCTAGTACTTCTAATATGTGAGTTCCTTAGGAACTATGTAGTTAATAGCTAGGTAAATATCGTCCTTAGGTTTACTAGTCTCGTGTTCCTTAGTAAGAAGATACATCTCCTCACTAATAAAGTATCCCTTCTCTTTTAACTCCTTATCATATTAGTCTCTATATTCCTCAGGTATATTATAGTAGTCATTATCTACGAAGTTTGTGCTATTATAATATCTAAATCTACGGAACCTACTACTATTCTATAGGGAGCTATTATTAAAAGAGTTAGATATATAACAGGGCTTACTATCTTATAGCTCGTTTTGTCTTCCTTATTCCTATATAAAGCCTATTATCAGAGCTAGTCTTAGTCTTAAAGCTAGTAGAAGCTTTAGCTCAGGTTTCTTATTAGTATTAAGATTAGATTTAAATTAAGAAGTAAAAGGATATTAAGGTCTGAAATTCATATATAGAATAAAGGGTCTAAAAGCCGGTCTGAAATTTGGTCTAGCTACAGGGAATTAGCGGATCTCATTTCGTGCGATAATATTGAAATTATTATTACCTCATTTACCCTCGTATTAGAATAGTTATCGGTTCTGTCTATTACTTAGGAATCGTGACTAGGAACCTAATATATTCTTCTATAATTATAATTTCGCTAATACCTCCTCTATAAAGCTACTAAGTATAGTAGTAAGTCCTAGATAGGAAATATAGATACGAAGCTCTAGGTCGAGGTTATTATAAGCTTAGGAAAGCTACTAGATTATTTTAAGGAACTCGGTAGCCTTTACATATCTCATAACTATAGTAATATATAATCATATATCTCTTCTAGTATATACATCTTCCTTAGTAAACCGCTCCTTTTACATCTTCCTTAATACTTTATTTGGAGTATCCTTGAATCTCTTAATTAGCGCTATATACTAGTCTTCTATACTATTTCATGAGAACTTGAGGCTAGTTCAATAAAGCTTATTAAGCTCATCTATATACTATACCGAAGCTTCCCCGCGAAGGTAAGAGGACAGGTTCTATCTAACTATAGCGGCCTATAAGCCTATACTATTATCTCTAACTTAGTCTATAAACATATAGATATTACGCTAGTATATGTTCGTTCCTACCGTGACGTAATCGCCTTTCCTATGTGATTCGTCGAGCTTCGGGTCAAAGAAGCTAATATCTTATAGGCGCTATCTTAAATCCGTGAAATCCTCGTTAAGGTCTTACTATACATTTCTAGGATTTCCGGGAATTCTAGTATTTATACCTATATTACCTATATTTAGGGTTTATATGATTTACGTAATTAATTAGACGATATCTTAGTGTATATCTAATATAAGGCTACTCCCGCTTCCCGGGAGGTTAGGATTCGCTTCTAATATAGTAACGTGTATAGCTAACCTAGAAGGAATACCTTCCCTCACGATTTCCTTAGTAGTACCGCTTTCTGGAGTCTACTACTAGGAATCACCTTATGAATCATTAGTATTAGGTAGTAAAGTAGTAGGTGGTTTTATAGCGGTAACAAAGCATTATAGGGCTATATTAAAAGTATACTTACTATTAAGCTACTCTATTAGGAAAGGTTCGAGTTCGAGAGGGGAACGAAGTCTACTATTAGAGTAACTAGATTAAGACTCAGGAGTATGTTCTCTTTACGGATAATCTCGTAGGATTACCTCGATAGCTATACGAGTCTCTAGGCTAATAGACTCTACAAGTTTGAGGTTCTTGTCGATAATTCTCTAGAGTTAGTATATAAGCTTAATGATCTCTACTAAGAACTAGCTTAGTATTAGTAGCGCTTCGTAGTAGCGTAGCTAGGGCATCGATAAGCTAGAGGTTAATCAGGATTATATCGTAAGCTAATATGAAGCCTGTGATAAATAGTTAATAAGGTATTACTACTATTATTAAATATAGAAGTCGTAGTAAAGGATAATTCATTGAGTTCTATCTAAGAAACTAGCTAAGTAGGGCGACCTCGCTTATTTATATACACGTGCTATTCTGCTATATAATAGTAACTACGTGTTACTTAGGGAGCTTAGATACCTTAAGGAATACAGTTCTTATCCTTACTTCCTTTTTCTTTCTCTTTTCTCCTTAGATAATTCTATTTAGTTAATTAAACTACTAGTCTTCTTTATATAAAGGCTTAGCCTATAATATTAGAATTATCTCTCTCTTATCTTTACTAATTAGAGATTATATATATATGAAGCTAGAAGTAAGGAGAGCCTAAACTTATATATAGACAACGAAGCTTAGAGCAGATAAAGCTAGAAGTAGACCTTAGTTAAAACCACCTATAAAGCTAATATATTAGTAAGACTTTAGAGTATACGAAAGCTAGAAGTAAAGAGAGCCTAAACCTATATATAGATAACGAAGCTTAGAGTAGACGAAGCTAGAAGTAGACCTTATTTGAAACTACTTATAAAAGCTAATAGTAGAGAGCGCCCGAAACTATACGTAAAAGCTAGAGTACTAGTATACTAGTTAATATTAGAAGTCGTGAGTTTTTCCTAAGCTAAGCTTAAGAATAGAAACCTACTAGACTCCTTTATTATATAAAGATATAGGAATAGAACTCTTAGTAGTTAATTAAATAGATAAATAGCTATATGAAACTAAGATAATAGACGAAGCGCCTTAGTAACTACGAGAAGCCTTCGTAGTATAGTCCTAATAACTATTAGAGCTAGTAGTATAATAAGTAAACTTAATAGCGAACTTAGCTATATGGATTAATTCAATTAACGAATATACGATAACTTTAAACCCCTCTCGAATATAAATGCCCCCTTTACTCTATATACCTTAACTCTATATACCTTAACTCTATATACCTCCTTAGTCCCCTATTATAAAACGACTAAAGGCTTATCTCTTAAACCTTAATGAATTTAATAGGGACGACTTAGCTTATTACCCCTAGTTTAAGGAACTCTTAAGGGCGAAGCTAGAAATTAATAATAAAGTAATTAGTAGAGAGAGAGAGAAAGTCTAGTATAGATTTAGATACTTATTTAGAGAAGTAATAAGTAAGATATATACCCTCACACAACTTTTTTCGGATTTTTCACCCCCCTTACTTTTACCTAAGGACCTTATTTACTTTTAGAACTCACTCGATATACTTTAGCCCTTTGGCCCCAAGCTCTAGAACCTATTATATATAGAGCTAGAGTAGGCTAAATAGCCCCCCTGACCCCCCGGGCTCTAGCCCCCCTACTATAGACCCCTAGGACCTCGGAGAGCTTCTAGAAGGCCCTATGAATTAGCTAGACTTACCTATTACCTCCCTACTAGCTCGCCTTAGCTAGGGGGCTCGTTTTAGCTTTAATTTAACCGTAAATCCTATCTCCTCAGACGAACTCGTAGCCCCTTTTCCTTTGACTAATTCGGCTAGTATAGCTCCTATAAGCTATACTTAGAATAGGCTAAAGTATAGCCCTAGCTCGAGCGATATTAATAGCGATATTAATAAGGAATACCAAAACCACAGAAATTAATATTAATTCCAGAATTAAGCTTTAAACGAAGCTAAATTACTAATCCGCGAAGCTCATAGCTTACTACTTAAAGCTATTAATATCACTCCGTTATATGACTAGTAATCTTAACTACTAGATTTAGTAGAAATCTTTAGAGAATACATAGAATTCGGCCGCATCCGCTATACTAGTACTTTACTAGCTTCCTAGGTAATAAACCTCGAAAATACTACTAAACGGATCGAAATTTAGTTAAGAACTTAGTAAGCTACTTAAGCTAAACTAGTTACTCTAGCTAATACTACCTCCGGAAAGCTTACTTAGGCTAAAATCGCTGCTTAAGAACTATAATTATACTCGGAATCACACTCAGAAAAGGACTAGACTATAGTATTATATACTAAGTCCAAAAATCAGAGAGGAAAAAGCCCTAGTATACTTACTAGTAATAGTAGTACTCGTAGTACTAATAAACTACCTAGTAGTTCTAGTACTCGTAATACTAGTATAAGATTAATAGCCCTCTCTAGGAAAAGCGCTTTCCTACTAGCTCATATAGAGTAGGCTAGCTAGTTCTCTACTATTTCAACTCGCAATTTACTTAATAATGCTTTCTATACTAAGGGGATTAAGGGACTAGTAATCTCTATAGTCTCTCTTTCCTTAAAGAGTAATATTATAGTAAATACTACCCCTGAGTTTAATTCTGACTTTTTGGTTCAAAACGAGGCTATTATAAAAGGGGTGCTTCCCTTAGTTATAAGTATATAAAAAGGAGAACCTTAGTATAAAGTTATTATCTATAGTTTACTTATTCGTGAGTTCTTTTTTTTCCTTTTTTCCCCCTTTTAATATGCTTTATTAGTTTATAACTATATAGCACGGCTAGCTAAGCTAGCGTGAGTCTTAGTAGCTAATATATAATTCTAATTTCTAATATAAGTATAACACGTGGAGTGACGCGTGCCGCTTCGCTAGTAAATTTAGCGACACGTGACAGCGATGACGCATATAGCTATCACTAGTATTAGAACACTAGAGCTCCTGTATTCAGAGCTTCTCTCCTTAGTTTAGTATCCTCGGAATAGAGCTACTCTACCTGCTTTCTAAGCCTAGAGACCCGGTCTCGTGATAATAAGTATAATAAATAGTTAGGGACGTACCTTATAAAACAAAAACTTAAAGAAATAAAGAAATAAGTATAAATCGCGATTCTACCCCTAATTGCTATTCCCCTTTTACTATTCCCCCTCTCTTATTTCTACCTCCTCCTCTACCTCCTCCTCTATTTCCTCCTCTATTTCCTCCTTTATTTCCTCCTCTATTTCCTCCTATAGCTCCCCCTCACTTTCCTCCTTACTTTCTTCCTCACTTTCTACTTCTTCTACTACTCCTACTTCGTCTACTTCCTCGTTTCTCTTAATATGCCATTTCTTTATACATATACTAGTCTCTTTTAAGAATACTAGTGTATTTGGTATACTAATCTCTGTATATAATAGTACCTGTAGGTTAAAAGCACTAGTGTCTAAGTTACCTTTAAATAGACTAAATAGTCTAATTCGTTCCTCCTTATATAACTCGTAATATAAAAGGAGGTACTTTGTATTCTTAGTCTTACTATATTTATATTTATTATTAGATACTATTTTTAGCCTATATAAATAGGACTTTAAATATCCGTAGTATAGCTTTAACTAGAAGAAAGTACTAGCTAGTAGCCTTAGTATTCCTAAGATAAGTATATCTTTTTAGATATTTTCTACGAATATATATTACTATACGATTCTAGCTAGATAGCTAGTCTAGTATAAGATTCTAAGAGTAGTCTATACTCTTATTTCTTAACTTTATTAATCTCGACCCCTAGGAAAATAAAGGAGGTTTTTACTAATTTAGGTTCTAATATAGGAGAAGTAGTACCTATTTTAGCTAGTACGTCTACTTCGTCGTTCCTTATTATATCCGTGTACCCTAGGACCTAGATTAGTTCTATATTAGCTCTTTTAGCTTTAAGGGCCTTAGTAGCTAATATAGCTCTAATCTATTAACTTTGTCCTAGCTTATTAGAAGGAGTTTTTAGTCTCAGTAAACTAGCTTAGTTATCTATATAGATATTAAAAAGCTCCCCTCTCTTTACTTTACTACTAGTATATTTAATAACCCTAGTAACGCCTTCTAGTTCTCTATTATAGACTATAGCACTAGTTCCTATATTCTAGCTTTCTTTATATTTAGCTATAACCGGAATATAAGGAGTTTCGTAACTATAGACTACGAGCCCTAGGCCTATTCTAATTCCTTTTTAAGTTTGAGATTCATCTATATATATATACTATATAGAGCTATTATTATATAAAGTTTTTAAATAGAGATTATATAATATAGTAGTCTCTTCCTTAGGTTATCTTAATATAGTGATTTTATAAGGTACTTCTCTATCCTAGGGGGTAAAGTAAAAGTGTCTTATAGTCTCTAAGTCTTTAGGGTCTATAAGGTCCTTAATAGAATTAACTATAATTTCAATTTGAGACATTTTAGCCTTATAATCTCGTACTAGATCTGTGTTTAGACTATAAATAGAGTCTATATTAGAGTCTATTAATTCTAATTACTTAGATCTGTGGAAGGACTTCTTAAACTCTAGTCTAATAGGGTGCTTTAGACTTAATTTAAGGATATAAAGGTATATTAACGACAACTATAGTTTAGTCTAATAATAGGTGAGACTAAAGCTAATTCGACCTTTATAGGAATAATAAGAGCTGATTTAAAGACTCCTAAGGTTTTCCTTAGGGCTAGGTTTTAGATAGCTTATAAAGGCTTAATCTAAGCTTTATTTTCTGTCTTCTACTATAATATAGAACTATAGTCTATTACACTAGTAATATATACTAAATATAGCTATCTAATTATAAAAGGAGATAAACCACGTGATATATTCGTGAGTCTTTATACCCTATAGAAGGCTTGTTTTACTTTAGAAGCCCTAAAGGCTATATGTTCTTTAAAACTAAGCTTTTTATTATAATAGATCCCTAGCTATTTAATTACTTTACTAGGGGAGACTAAGTCCTATTAGGTAGCTTTAAGCTAGGCTTGTTCTTAGAACTATTAAAGTAAATAAGCTCAGTTTTATCTATATTAAAGCTAATAGTATTCTTTATTCCTAGCTCTAATATATCCTTTACTTCTCTTTCTAAGGTCTTTATATTTTATTTAAGACTTTTAGAAGTAGTAGTAAGGGTTATATCGTCTAAATAAGAACTGAATCTAATATTTACTAACTTAAATAAGTCTCGTATATAGATTAAAAATAGTATAGGTGATATAGGGCTCCCTTATAGAATACTAGTAAGTATAGACTTAAACGCTTTAATACTATTATTAAAGGTTAGTCTTAATACCCGGTTATCTAAGAATAATAATATCTAGAGAATAAGGCTAGTAGGTAGTAATAAACTAATTATGATCTATAATAGCCTATTCTTAGACACGTAATTAAAGGCACCTTTAATATCTAGAAAGAGAGTACTAGTTTTTAGCTTATAAGACTTATTAGCTTCTACTTTATTCTATAATAATAAGTAGTATTAATAGCTGACTTATATAGCTTACCTCCTATTTGAGAGGAGTATAATAGGTTACTAGTCTCTACTAAATAGCTAAGTCTCCTAGCTAATATTCTCTTAGAAACCTTCCCTAAGTAATTAAGTAAGGAAATAACTCAATATGCTTTAGATAAGGAATAGTTTAGTTTTCCTAATTTCTTTAGAATAAAGCTAGTAGCTTTTTCTAGACTTTAGGGTATATCCTTATTAATAAATAAGGAATATAGCTTATAAAAGATGTCTAGAGTAGCTCTATAAGCGTGGACTATAATCTCTTATATAACTAAGTCTAGTCCTAGGGTTTTCCCCTTTATCTTAGACATACAAGCTTATTCTAGCTCTATTTTAGATAAAATAGGCTAGTCCCACTTTAAACTAGGCCTATAGTTTATTAGACTAATAGGCTTAGTATTAGGAGGTAATAGAAAAAGCTTAGTTCTAAAGATATTATACTTCTCTTAGAAAGTCGATTTTAGCTTATTAGAGTTACTATCTAAGATACTAGGTATAGGTTAATATATAGTACTTTAGTATATTTCATAGCTTTATAAATCGACTAGGAGTCTTTATTCTCTAAGAACTTATTCTAGTACTCTAGCTTAGTACTTTTAATAGTATTAAAGTAGGTGTTTTTTGTATTTAGAGTTCTCGTTTATAGAGAGTATACCCTAAGCTTTAGACTTACGGCTATAATATAGTATTAATTTATATAAGGTCTTTAAGTCCTTATTCTACTAGGGTTTAATACGGACTAGTAGTAGATTTTGGAATACTATTACTAGCCGCTTCTACTATTCTATTTATAAAGTCTTTAGCTAATAGTCTAGTTCTTGATTTATACTATTAAGTAGAAAGGGTATATTATTAAGGCTATTAATGAGATAGCTTATAAATTTAGCCTAGTCCGCTTTCCTAGTATTAAATCTAACTAGAGTAGAACTAGAGCTATAAGTCGACTTACTAATAGTAAATAGAACCCCGGAATAATTAGAACCTAAGTCTAGTAGTACTTACTAGTCTTTAATCTTAGTTACTATTCTACTAATAGTAAAACTTAAGTCTAATATAGAGGGAGTAGATATATTAGATCTATAGAAGGTACCTTCCCCTAGTTTATTTAATAGCCTTAAAGAGTAAGTCTCTATATAACTAATTAAATAAGTAATATAAGTACTAGGAGGTCTAAGGAGATCCTACTAAGGATAATGTGTATTAAAATCGCCTAGTAATAGAGAGCTATTATAGAGAGTAGTAGGTAAAATGTCCTCTCTTAGTATAGTTAATATACTATTAGGGTCTTCTAAGTAAATTATATTATAGAAGTTAATTAGTTATATATTTAGTATACTTAGACTTAAGTTTATAATTAAGTAATTAGGATCACTTAGTGAGTTTTGAGCTAGACTAGCTTATAGCTCGCGGGCTATATAAGCTAAAGTTCTAGGTCTTAAGATACTATAATTCAGGAGTATTTAGTAATAACTAAGGTATATAATAGAACAATATTCCCGATTATTATTCCCTATTATTACCTAAGGCTCTTAAATTACTAGGACTTTAATATCTAGTTCTATAGCTATTTCTAAGACGTTTTTAGTAATAGAGCTATTACGATTCATATTAACTTATAGTACTTTGATATAACTACTTATTAATAGTAGTAGTAATAGGAATCGTAGTAGCTATAGTAGCTTGTTTTATTACTAAGTAGACCTCATATAGCTTCGAGCTAGCTAAGTAGGTAGTACTTAAGTAATTAGAGTATTTAGTAGTTATATAGGGATATCTTTTACCCTTCTTTTTATAGATAAAGCAAAAATAGTTCTTAGTTAGGTATTCTTTACTATATAGTAAATACTTAGGATCTCTTTTATAAATAGAATCTAAGTACCCGTATCCTATATACCTAGTATACTATATAGTACTAGAAATAGTATAGTATTTTACTACTTTAGTAGAGATTCCGGCTATAAAGAGTCTGTTTTTAATAGCTCTATTAGCCTAAGCCTTAGTAGGGAATACTACTACTACTAAATTAGCTCACTAGAGGCCTAAGTCCCTCTTTTCCTTAGAAGTAGCCTAATAAGGCTAGCTAATAGGCTCTAGTCCCTTATTAAAGGTCTTAATCTCTTCTAGGACTAAGTTCATTCCCTCGGGTATATTAAACTCACGAATAAGTAGACTATAGATAATAACTTTATACTAAGGTTCTCTTTTTTATATACTTATAACTAAGGGAAGCACTCCCTTTATAGTAGCCTCGTTTTGAACCAAAAAGTCAGAATTGAACTTAGGGGTAGTATTTACTATAATATTACCCTTTAAGGAAAGAGAGACTATAGAGATTACTAGTCCCTTAATTCCTTTAGTATAGAAAGTATTATTAAGTAAATTGCGAGTTGAAATAGTAGAGAATGAGCTAGCCTACTCTATATAAGCTAGTAGGAAGGTGCTTTTCCTAGAGAGGGTTATTAATTTTATACTAGTATTACGAGTACTAGAACTACTAGGTAATCTATTAGTATTACGAGTACTACTACTACTAGTAAGTATACTAGTACTTTTTCCTTCTTAATTTTTGAACTTAGTATATAATACTATAGTCTAGTCTTTATCCAAGTGTGATTATAGTTCTTAAGTAACGATTTTAGCCTAAGTAGGCTTTCTAGAGGTTATTTTAGCTTAAGTAGCTTTAGCTTAAGTAGCTTTAGCTTAAGTAGCTTTAGCTTAAGTAGCTTATTAAGCTCTTAACTAAATTTCGATCCGTTTAGTAGTATTTTCGAGGTTCGCTACCTAGGAAGCTAGTAAAGTACTAGTATAGCGGATATAGCCGAATTCTATATATTCTCTAAAGATTTCTACTAAATCTAGTAGTCGAGATTACTAGTCATATAACGGAGTGATATTAATAGCTTTAAGTAGTAAGCTATGAGCTTCGCGGATTAGTAATTTAGCTTCGTTTAAAGCTTAATTCTGGAATTAATATTAATTTCTGTGGTTTTGGTATTCCTTATTAATATCGCTATTAATATCACTCGAGCTAAGGCTATGCTTTAGCCTATTCTGAGTATAGCTTATAGGAGCTATACTAGCCGAATTAGTCAAAGGAAAAGGGGCTACGAGTTCGTCTGAGGAGATAGGATTTGCGGTTAAATCGAAGTTGAAATGAGCCCCTTAGCTAAGGCGAGCTTATAGGGAGGTAGTAGGTAAGTCTAGCTAATTCATAGGGTCCTCTAGAAGCTCTCCGAGGTCCTAGGGGTCTGTTGTAGGGGGCTAGAGCCCGGGGGGTCAGGGGGGGCCATTTAGCCTACTCTAGTTCTACGTATAGTAGGTTCTAGAGCTTGGGGCTAAAGGACTAAGGTATATCGAGTAAAGTCTTAAGGTAGATGAAGTCCTTAGGTGAAAGTAAGGGGGGTGAAAAATCCGAAAAAAAAGTTATAAAGATAAATATACTAGTAGTAAAGCAAAGAGAGGGGAGCTTTTTAATATCTATATAGATAACTAAACTAGTTTACTAAGACTAAAAACTCCTTCTAATAAGCTAGGATAAAGTTAATAGATTAGAGCTATATTAGCTACTAAGGCCCTTAAAGCTAAAGGAACTAATATAGAACTAATCTAGGTCCTAGGGTACACGGATATAATAAGGAACGAAGAAGTAGATATACTAGCTAAAATAGGTACTACTTCTCCTATATTAGAACCTGAATTAGTAAAAACCTCCTTTACTTTCCTAGGGGTCGAGATTAATAAAGTCAAGAAATAGGAGTATAGACTACTCTTAGAATCTTATACTAGACTAGTAGCCTAGCTAGAATTATATAGTAATATATATCTGTAGAAAATATCTAAAAAGATATACTTACCTTTAGGAATACTAAGGCCCCTAGCTAGTACTTTCTTCTAGTTAAAGCTATACTACGGATATTTAAAGTCCTATTTATATAGGCTAAAAATAGTATCTAATAATAAATATAAATATAGTAAGACTAAGAATACAAAGTACCTCCTTTTATATTACGAGTTATATAAGGAGGAACGAATTAGACTATTTAGTCTATTTAAAGGTAACTTAGACACTAGTGCTTTTAACCTACAGGTACTATTATATACAGAGATTAGAATACTAAATATACTAGTATTCTTAAAAGAGACTAGTATATATATAAGGAAATAGTATATTAAGAGAAATGAGGAGGAAGTAGAGGAAGTAGAAGTAGTAGAAGAAGTAGAAAGTGAAGAAGAAAGTGAGGAGGAAAGTGAGGGAGAAATATGAGAGGAAATAGAGGAGGAGGTAGAAATAAGAGAGGGGGAATAGTAATTAGGGGTAGAATCGCGATTTATACTCATTTCTTTATTTCCTTAAGTTTTTGTTTTATAGGGTATATCCCTAACTATTTATTATACTTATATTAGAAATTAGTACTAAATATTAGTTACTGAGACTTACGCTAGCTTAGCTAGCCGTGCTATATAGTTATAAACTAATAAAGCACATTAAAAGAAAAGGGAAAAAAAAGAAGAAAAAATCTAATAGAAGAAGAGGATCTAATACTAAAGTAGATTATAACTTGACTCTTAGTACTCTTATCGAGAATAAGGCTATTATTAGTATACTATAGAGCCTTAAACTAATTAAGACTAGTAATTAAAAACTTAATTACTCTAGTATTAATTATAACTCTATAAAAATATTAAGTATTATATCTAGATATACTTCTTATTATAAAGGTTTAGATATCTTCTATAAGTGTTTTATTAAGCTCTAAGTTTAGCTCTAAGGCGTGATTTTCGCTTATTAGTTAATATATAAATGAGAGCTTTATAAGGTTATCTATAAGGCTATTTACTATAGTTATTAGTAGTTTAGGAGCTTATATATTAGGATCTTATATATCTAAAATAGTAAAGAGGCTCTTAATAGAATTAAAGTAGGAATTAGTATATTAATCCTCTTTGTCTTTATTATCTATATTTACTAGGAGAGCTTTAAAAGTATTACTTAATTCGTCTTTACTATTCTTATTATTAAGCTCTCTCTCGACTTTAGTTATATACTATAAAGGCCTATAACGATTTAGTACTTCTATATAGTATAAGCTAGATACTAAAGGCTTTTATACTCTTAGGCTAAGACTAAATTATAACCTTCGATATTAAGACCCTAATAATACTATCGCGATCGCTTATGAGCGATACTTATAATTAAGATCCGAGAAAAAAATTTCATAATATAACCCTCTACTTTTAACCTCTTCTTATATATTATAACTTATTTAAATATATACCTATAACTAGAGGAAAGAGCTAGGCAAAAATATAAAGGGGAAAAAGGCGAGTTATAGTTATAGTTTATAAGAAGGATAAGGAGGATTTTGGTTAGATAAGAAAAAGAGCTATAAATAAACTACTAGGAATACTAATTAATATCTAGATATATAACTATTTATATATAAGAAGGGGCCTAAGATAAAAGGACTTAAGGTAACTATTATTTATCTAGAAAGCCTTTTATATAAAGATATATATATAAGATAAAGGGACCTAGGGTATTTATTTATTTCTTTCTAAGGTAAAGAGCTAAATACTTATCTAGGGAAAACTATAGGTTATAATAGAATATAAAATAGTAAAGGAGAGTTTTACTAATTTCTTCTCCTAAAAAGCTAACCTACTTTATATAGATTATCTAGTCTATATAAGCTATATTATATAGTTAAAAACTAATAAAGTATATTAAAAGGAATAAATATATATATATTATAAATAAGTACTATTAAAGTATTTATTAAAAGTTTAGGAGGTTTATACTTTACTACTAAATTAACTAAGGTTTTTAGCTCTAAATTAAGCTTTCTTAGCCTCTTATTCCTCTAGTAAGTACTTTTAGGAGTAGTAGTCTAGCTTCTTATATATAAAGCACGACTTTATAGTATTTAAATAGTTATTATAATTATAGTTATAGTTATAAAGCTTATAGGTATTTAAGTAATTATCTTAATTTTTGTAATTTTAGCTTAAGTATTAATAATTAATAAACTAGTAATTCTAGCTATTTAAGTAGTATTATTAATTAGTAAAGAAGGTACTAAAGAGGGGATTATAGGGATATAATATATATAATAGAACTCGTATACTTAGAATATTATAATAGTAAGAAGGAGAGAAAGAGAAGAGGATAAAGCTATATATACTACTAGATACTATAGCCGAGCATGTGACTAGCTACGTGACTATTAGCCGTTTCTCTACTATATATGTCTTAGGCTTACTAGAGCTCGTCCTAAGCTCTAAACTATAAACTAAGGCTAAACTATATATAAAACTAAACTAAGGACTAGCTATATATAAGTAACCTACTAGCTAGCTACTATATATCTATGAACTATAGGTAGTAAGCTAGTGAGAGTATATATAATCTACTAAGACATTTCTAGAGCGAAATACTACAGGATTCTAAGACCTCCTTTTCACTACTTCGTCCTATTCTATATCGTCTATACGACGCTTCACTTATTCCCCTTGACTTATATTAGAGCTCTAGAAAGGTAAGGGCTAAGCTAGCGTTACACGCTTTAGCCTAAGACACAGTTCACTATAATCGTTCAAGTAATAGGTGCCTATAGTAAGGTAATAGTAGAACTAGGGGTAGTAATTCCTATAGGAATACCGAAGGCTAGAGGGGTACTTATTATAATAGTAGAAATAGCCCTTCTCTACCTTAATATACGAGACAAATAGAGGACTAAGAGAGCTTATAAGTAGAGTAGATAGAGCGGGTGAAATAGGAGTAGATTAATGAGGTATATATAGAGGAGTCGAGCTTACTATAAGAGAGGACGTTTAATATAGCTATAGAGGTATATATAGTAGAGGAGAGAGAAGTAAAGGAAATAAGGGAGGTAAAGGTAAAGGCGAAGGCTCCTATAAAGTGTCGTCTAGTAGTAAACTAAGCTTAGCTAGAATATCCAAAGAACTAATATCTTCTAGTAGGTTTAGGGCTTCTAGGAGCTTACGATAAGTTAAGGAAACTATCTCATTTACTATCTCGTCTAGTAGAGAGCTTAGCGAAGGAGCTAGTAATTACGAAGGAGGGAGCGATTGTGATTACGAAGGTTCTTAGCTAAGAGTATTAACTAAAAGGACTTAAGGGGAGTATACGGCTTTCGATACTAGAGGAAAAGGTAATAATAAAAGAGCTAGTAATGAAGGAGCTAGTAGCGTACGAGTAGATAGTAAACGAGGAAGTATAAGGTTCTCTTCTTAAGCTAAGCTTATAGAGAGAACTATATAATCTCTAACTATACTTCTTAGGAACTAGATAATTAAGTATACTATAAATAGAATAAGTAAGAGGAGCTCTATAAGTGTCTAATTTACTTGCTCTTAAACTAGCTTCTACTATACTACTAGATCTACTATAGTATCGCTTACTTAGGGCTGAATTAAGGAAATTAAGTAACTTACTTAGCGAGAGATACTCATTTTTAGGGTCTTTATAATACCTATAAAGCTCGTATAGAATCGAAGAAGCTACGAGGGAATTGAAGGAGCTATAAGAGAATTAAAGAGAAGGTATAAGATAAGTGAACTAAATAAACGAACTTAACTACGAATCGAGGGATATAAGAATTATTTCACTAAGAGAAAGAGTATAATAAGTAACTAATCTCCTTACGTCGCTTACTAATAAAGAGGGGATTATAGGGATATAATATATATAATAGAACTCATATACTTAGAATACTATAATAGTAAGAAGGAGAGAAAGAGAAGAGGATAGAGCTATATATACTACTAGATACTATAGCCGAGTATATAACTAGCCACGTGACTATTAGCCGTTTCCCTACTATAGTACTAGAATTATTCTATTATTTTCTCTCTTTTTTTATTTTTATTTTTATTTAATATACTTTATTAGTTTTTAATTATATAATATAGCTTATATAAACTAGATAACTTATATAAAGTAGGTTAGCTTTTTAGGAAGAGAAACTAGTAAAACTCCCCTTTATTATTTTATATTTTATTATAACCTATAGTCTTTCTTAGATAAGTATTTAGTTCTTTACCTTAGAAAGAAATAAATAAATACCCTAGGTCCCTTTATCTTATATATATATCTTTATATAAAAGGCTTTCTAGATAAATAATAGTTACCTTAAGTCCTTTTATCTTAGGCCCCCTCTTATATATAAATAGTTATATATCTAGATATTAATTAGTATTCCTAGTAGTTTATTTATAGCTCTTTTTCTTATCTAACTAAAATCCTCCTTATCCTTCTTATAAACTATAACTATAACTCGCTTTTTTCTCCTTTATATTTTCGCCTAGCCCTTTTCTCTAGTTATAGGTATATATTTAAACAAGTTATAATATATAAGAGGAGGTTAAAAGTAGAGAGTTATATTATGAAATTTTTTTCTTAGATCTCGATTATAGGTATCGCTTATAGGTAATCGCGACGGCATTATTAGGGTCTTAATATCGAAGGTCGTAATTTAGTCTTAGCCTAAGAGTATAAAAGCCCTTAGTATCTAGCTTATACTATATAGAAGTACTAAATCGTTATAGGCTTATTATTCTCTCTTATATATAATAATAAATGACTTTTTTATTAATAAGCTAAGTGAGATTTAGAGGAGAGTCTAAAATAATATATCTATAGGCCTAAATACCTTAGTAAGTAGTAATAACCTTATTATATAAGAATTTCGTACTTTATAGAGTAAGTATAAGGCTATATTATAGTTAATAAAGCTTATTAATTAGTATCTAAATAGTTTTAAATATAGTCTTTTTAAGGTATTTAGTAACTATAGTAGTTAGATTAATAGTATCCTATTTATATAGGTTTATATAGTAGTATCTAGGTCCCTTAAAGAAGTTATAGGTACTTATATAAGTATTATTAAATAAATAGTAAGATAATAAGTTACTATAAAAGTAGTCTTAAGTTAGTCCCTTTAGTATAATAAGAAAAGCTCTTATATATACTCCTTATAAGAGTTTTATATATTAATAGATATTATAAAAGATAACGAGTTTATAGTTAAAACTATTATTAGAACTATTATACTTTTATTCCTCTATATAAATCTTAGCTACTTCCCTAATAAGTCTAGTAATTAAACTAGATTAAGTAATATTCGGGTCTAGTAAAGGTAATAGAAGTAGTAGGTTTATTAGTAGGAATAGTAGTATATCTATATTTACTATTCTTAGGGTATTTATAAGTATTATACTTATATAATCTAATAGAGGTATAGGATACTATAGTAGTAGAGGTAATAAAGGAATTAGAGGAGTAACTAGAAGAGGAGTAACTAGAAGAGGAGGAAGTAGAATTATAGGAGGTAATAGAGTAGGTATAGTAAGTCGAAGTTATAGGTGTTTATTCTCTATAAGAGTAATAAAGGCTAATTGAATTAGTCCCTTTATAAGGTCTACTTCTACTTTAAGTATATCCTCTTATATTTATATAAATAATTCCTTCTCTCTTATAATAGCTAATAAAGTATAAGCTATTATAGTAGTACCCTTATTCTATTATATATATACTCTACTATACTAAAGTACTTTATATAGATATTAGAGTTCTATAAAATCGAGTCTATTAAAGTCGGCTTAAGAGGTAAAGTCTTTAAAGTTATATCTAAATAGCTCCTATAGGTTATTATTAACTATCTTATAGAAGTAGTAGAAATATAGCTTAGTATTCACGAATTTAGTAAGATCTTCGTCTATAGCCTTAGATATAGTAATTCCGGATCTCTATTTCTATACTAGCTCTCTATAGTTATCTCGCCTAGAGTTGGATATAGAGGGAGTAGGATTCGATTTAAGGGATCTAGTATAGATATTATCTACTATAGTAGTAGTATTTCCCTAGTCTTATACCTAGTCTAAAGTATAGTAATTCGTAAAGAGGTAATTCGTAAAGAGAGTAGTTTATAAGAGGTAGTTTATAAAAGTAATTATAGGAAGTAGTTAGAAAATTAAGAAATTTAGAGGCGAAATATCTTAATTTCTAGAAAAGAGGTTCTAAAAATCGGAGTTTCTAGGAGTTTAAGTAGTTATAAAAAGGTTATAAAAATAGTCAAATAACTAACTATTTATTAATTAGTAAGAGATAGTATCTTTCTTTTCTATAGAACCAAATTATAAGTAAAGTAGTTAATAGTATTTCCCTTCTTTAACTTAAATAATAGCTTTACCTCTAAGGAACCGAATCTTAAATAAGTATAGCTTAATCCTTCCTAATCTATATATATAAACTAATTAGTATTAGTTTACTAGTAATATATAGTACTATTATATAGGCGTGGAATACTAATTATATAAGTTAGTAAAGTTATTATATTCTAGTAAGTAAGGATTAAAGTATTAAGATATTAATATATAATCCCTAAATATACTAAGACTAATTAGTACTAGTATTTAATATGTCCTATTTCCTATATATCTTATATCCCATATCTCACATATAAGAAACTAGGTTATATAATATAAATAATATAACCTCTAGGAAACCGGCTATATTAATAAGTAGAAAGGAATAACTAAAATATTATATTATAAGTATATATTACCTTTTAGATATAATTAGTTAATTTTAAGGTTATTAAAGTAAACTCCTAATTCGTTTATATTTACTAAATTTAATAAAAATAGAGTCTTTAAGTATTAGTTCACTAGAAACACTAAGTACTATCACGTATAGTCGTAGAATACTCGTTGTATTTATCGTTAGTAAAGTAGTATATTCTAGAAGTAACGAGTATAGTTTAAGAGGCTGAACTATACTCTTAACCTCTACTATACCTAATTGGGTTTAGTCTACGGGGTGGGCCGCGCACGCAACGCGGCACGTGACATTCTATAAAAGTATAAATAAATACTAGAAACTCTCTAAAAACGTCGAAAAACGTAGTTTCTTATCTATATATATACTAGTTTCCTAATTAGGCCTAGTCCCACGCTCTCTAACTATCGCGTATATCCACGTGATATCCTCTTATTAATATTACTATTTCTATATATCTCCTCCTACTAATATACCCTTCTCTTATTAGTATACCCCTCTTCCTCTACTCTATATATTACCCTATTCGTGTTTCACTTACTCCTCTATATCTAGTTATATAGTATTCGTATTAATTAGGCGCTTGAGGGTATTCATAGGCTTTAATTTCGTTATAGAGTCGGTAGGATTCGATTCTCCCTTAATTCACTTAACCTCTATAATCTCTCATTATTTATATACTTAGTAGAGGTATATTACATTAATTATAAGTCGCTTTTCCTACATAGTTCCGAGCTTTACGAGGTATTCGTATAAGGACTTCGAATCTATATAGACGACTAGTAAGAGATTTATCTCTAGAGCTTTATTAATAATTAATTTAACTATAGCACCTATATTAAAACTATATACTATACTATATAACTTAGAGGCTAGTACGCTTCGGGTGACTCTTTTATACTTCGTAGACGACTAGTAGATAATATTAGTATTCTGAGAGGTATTAGCTAGGGCTAGAATATATCCTATTTATAAGGATAGATCTCTATTATTTATAAATAACGAATTAGTTAATACGATTAAGTAGAGGGTCTCCTTATCTAGCTTTACGAATCTTAGTCCCCTAGTAATATTCTCAACTTACTACTAGAGGCGCCTATTAAGCGAACTAATATTGTTTTCTATAGGTTCAATAGCTTAAGTAACTATTGTGAGGTTATAGGAGGCTTTAGGTTAATAGACTAATATAATATACGCTCCTTGGGCTCGTTAAGTAGTATATTATTCCTTAATTATAAGGTTCATATATATAGTACCTCTATTACTTATTATAGTATAATTCTTAGTTAATACGGTCTTAATGTAACTATACTAGTGCTCTTATATAAGGGTAATTCTAGTGATCTCAGAGTCTATAGTCGTAGTGTTTTCGGAGGTTTTAGTGGTTTTAGTATATATAATACCTCTATTAAACTTTAGATTATAGTTAAAAGTGAGTTATTCTTACTCCTTAGCTAAGAACTAAGCCTCCTTGAGCTTTAATTACTCTGAATCTACGAAATCGTCGTCTCTTATAAATAGAGTATTATTAGTTTAGAGGCTTACTATACCAAATAATTACTTACTATAAAGGAGGTATAGATTATAAGTTAATTATTCTATAGTAAGCTCCTTAATATAGTAGGAGTAGTAAGTCTTAAACTAGTAGTTTCTAGCTTCTAGTATACTATATAGTAGTTTTATTACCTTTAGGACTAAATCGTCCTGTATTTTTAGCTATTTAGCTAGCTCCCGTAGTAGTTTTATATAGAAGTCGCGATTTAGGAGGGTTATCGATTAAATATATACCTGTGAGATATCTCGTAAGTAAAGCCCTATAGTTTTAGTTATTATAGTAGTGATACTAAGGATAATTCTCTAGCTAATACATTAAATAGTTAGCGATTACATTAATATAGTATATTTCTCCTAATTATTATATACTTAAATAACGAGCCTCGATTTTCGAAGCTCTTTATTAGTGCCCTTATTCTTAATCTCGTCGACGAACCTAGAATTAAAGATATGTATTCCCTCTAGTACCTCTAAATAAGGGGTAATCGTAAATACTCCCTTTTCTAGGAGCCCTATAATCTTAGCTTAATAGGAATCGTAATACTAAGTATTATCTATTAAGTATACGTCTCTCGTCTCCTCTACTTCGACTTCGTCGTCTTATAGGAATACTATAACCTCAGGTAGTGTTTTACGAGGTTATCCTCTTCCGTATTTCAGAGGGATAACGGGAGGAATTATACTCGTATTACCTTCGCTATCGCTATTATTATATTCGGAATTAGGGCTAGAATCGTCGAGATTAGGGCTTTTATCCTCTCATAAGAATAGCTTTATAGAGGTTAAATAGAAAGAGGTATTACTATATAATAAAGCTAGTATATATAGCTCATCCTCTATAGATATGAGCTTATATAGCCCTTCTTACTAGCCTAGTTAGCTGGTATTCCCTTCGCGCTATATTAAGACCTCTAAATTTAGGGGGAGTTTATAGATATTAGTTATAGAGGGCTTATTCTATATATTTAAGGCCCTTACTATTTCGTGTCTAGCTTATAAGTTCTTTATCTCTATTATTGCTTTCCTTGGGGTATTCGATTACTATACGATAATAGGGGATAAAGGGTCATATTCACTTAATTGAGGTAAAGCGCTATAAACTAGGAGTATAGGAATAATACTATCTAGTCCCGTAGTATTATTAATTACTTTAAAGGTTATCTAAAGCACTACCTCCTTATTAATTCCCTTAATTTCGGCCGTAATAATCTAGTAAGCTCATCGAATTATAGTATAGTAGTATTCGACGATTCTAATAGAGTAGTAGGCTTTTATAAGGACGATTTTAATCTTAGTTCCCGTCGAATTCGTAAGTTATATAAACTCCTTACTAGTAAACTACTTCCTAGTTATTACGGGCTAGGCCTTTATATAAAGAAAACTAGTGTCTTAATATAAGAAGAAATAACTAAGGAGAGAAAAAGAGAGTCTCGCTCTCGCGCGAGCTAAATATACACGGGCTACACACCGTGCGCTCCCGTAGCTATAGCAATGAAGGTCACATGACCGAGTCACGTGACCGAGTCCAAACCACGGGTCCAACCCGTTATACTAGTATCTATAATAATCTAATTAGGAGGGCCTAAATAGGTATTAATCTAGTACTATTTTAGGGCGTCTTATATATATTAAGTACTAAGGCTCTATAGCTACTATCCCGCTTAATACTATATTCCTTCATCGACGACATATAGTATAGGCTTCTTATAGATATAAAATATATTAATGATTATAGAGTAGTTAAAGCTAACGTCGTCCCTTAGGCTAAACTTGAACTAGCTAGATGATTTACTATATCTCTAGTACTATTTATAGTATTTCGTGAGGTATTCGAGGGCTTATTTATCGACTTCGTAGCTTACTTATTCTCGGAGGTTTCGTAGTTTCTCGATTAATAGATAACTAAATCAATAGTATAATCTTCGTAATTTAGGTTCTATAAGGAAATAAGGGTTAGTGTAATAGGTCGAGACCCGATTAATATACTTAGCTAGAAGCCTCACTTAGGTCACATGATCTCGGATATGTCTATAGTTATATGACACGCCCCCTTTAGTTAATAGAGTAACTATACGTCACTTAGGGAGCTCAGATACCTTAAGGAATACAGTTCCTATCCTCGCTTCCTTTCTCTTCTCTTTTCTCCTTAGAGAATTCTATTTAGTTAATTAAACTACTAGTCTTCTTTATATAAAGGCCTAGCCCGTGATATTAGAATTGTCTCTCTCTTATCTTTACTAACTAGAGATTATATATATATATAAAGCTAGAAGTAAAGAGAAGCTTAAACCTATATATAAACGACGAAGCTCGGAGTAGACGAAGCTAGAAGTAGACCTTAGTCGAAACTACCCGTAAAGCTAATATATTAGTAAGACTTTAGAGTATACGAAAGCTAGTAGTATAGAGTGCCCGAAACCACACATAGAAGCTAGAGTACTAGTATACTAGTCGATATTAGAAGTCGTGAGTTCTTCCTAAGCTAGGCTTAAGAAGGGAAACTCACTAGACCCCTCTATTATACGAAGATATAGGAGTAGAACTCCTAGTAGTTAATTAGATAGATAAATAATTATACGAAGCTAAGATAATAGACGAAGCGCCTTAGTAGCTACGAGAAGCCTTCGTAATATAGTCCTAATAGCTATTAGAGCTAGCGATATAATAAGTAAACTTAATAGCGAACTTAGCTATACGATTCGATTCAATTAACGAATATACGACGACCCCGAACCCCTCCTAAATACAGATGCCCTCTCTAGTCTATATACCTTAACTCTATATATATCCTTAGCCCCCTATTATAAAACGACTAAAGGCTTACTTCTCGAACCCTAATAAGTTTAATAGGGGCGACTTGGCCTATTACCCCTAGTTCGAGGGACTCTTGAGGGCAAAGCTAGAAATTAATAGTAAAGCAATTAGTAGAGAAAGGGAGAAAGTCTAGTACGGATTTAAACGCTTATCTAGAGAAGTAGTAAGTAGGATATACCCTTAGTTAAGATATATATAGAAGGAAAGAGAGTTTATAGTCGAAGGGCTATTTAAGTAAATAGACCTAGTTTTCTAGGACCTAAGGAAGTAGTAGAAAGCCTTAAGAGAATTGAACCGGGTCTAGTAGAAGTCGACTCCCCTAAGCGAGTTTTTGAGTAATTTTAACCGCTTAATCCTAGAAGTAGAGGGATAAGGCTAGTAAGACGAGATTAAGAAAGGGTATCTTAAGGTTATTATCTCGACTAAACTTATAGAAAGAATAGTAGGGATAAAGGAAAAGAGTTATATAAGGAATATTACTTTTAGTTACGAATAATTAATAACTAACTCATCGAAGTTAAGAGTATAAAGGCCTATTATCTGAACTAGTTAAATAAGAGACCTAAAAGCCCTCTTTTAGTATAACCTCGCTTACTTAATTAATAGAATAGGAACCTATACTAAGTAACTCGTAATAGTAGTTAAAGAATACCCTAATTAAGCCTCCTATAATAAAATCGATTAATGAAAGAAGGAGAGACTCTACCTATAATATAGTTAAGATAACTATTTTATATACGACTACTAAGCGAGGCTATACTCGAGTACTTCCCCTAGAGCTAGTAAGTAAAGGAAAGGGAAGGAGGAAGAATAGCTAAAGGTAAAAGTGAAGGATATGAAAGCGTTAAGAGTAGCCTCGAAGAAAGTAAAGATAGCTTAGGCGAGAGATAATGATACCCTAGATAAGAACTAAAGTGAGAACGAAGAGAACTCGAGCTTATCTAATTCGGGAAAAGACTAGCTTCTAATAAAAGTCATTATTAGAAGTATATAGAGGTAGAGTTAGATTAGAAAGCTTAGAAGTAATTTAGGAAAGATATAATTAGAGCCCCTTTTCTTATATTAGTAATAGTTAATAAAGAGTATTTTATATAAACTCTTATTAATACTAGATATATATCTTATAAAATAATTAACTCTCGCTTTACTAGTTAATATAACCTCTAGTATATACTAATTACCCCTAGATAAATAGAAGCCTTTAATAGAGAAGTATTAGAAATAATTAGAGAAGTAGTAGTATTTAGGATAGATATTAATAACTATTATAAACCTCGTACTTTCCTCTATATAGTCCCTAGGATCTCTAGCTTAGATATAATCTTAGGTATATAGTAGTTATACTTATAGGATATACGGATTTATAGCTCGAAATTAGAACTATTTATCTCATTATTAAGGACTCTAGTATAGAATAGAGTAAGTGATATACTAACCCTTAAGTCAGAGAAAATAGACTATATATAGTCTTAGTAGCCTTATTCTCTTACCTAGCAAAGAAGAGTAAGAAGAGGAATATAGAAGTCTTCTTAGTTAACTTAGCTAATATCTAGAAAGCTTTAACCTAGAAAGCGAAGACAGATCCTTATATAAAGTTTCCGGAATAGTATAAGGACTTCCTAGACATGTTTAGTCTAGTAAAAGGAGAGAAGTTACTACTACTTCAGGGCTAAGGGGTTAATTACTAGATTAAGTTAGAGGTAGTTAAGGGGAAGGAGCTTATAGTACTATAGGGACTACTATATAATATATCCCGGGATAAGCTACTAGTATTATAAAAGATACTCATAGAACTATTAGATAAAGGGTTTATCTAAGTAAACTACTCTCTTACTATAGCCCTTATTCTTTTTATATAAAAGCTTAGTAGAGGGCTACGGTTTTATATAGACTATCGAGGCTTAAATAAGCTTATGAAGAGGACTAGTACCTACTCCTATTAATCTATAAGACTCTTTGGAATATCGGGAAACGAAATAGTTCATAAAGCTTAATATTATAACTACTTTCTATAAGATCTATATTACTAAAAGAGAGGAGTAGAAGATAGTTTTCTATATATAGTATAGACTCTATAAATAGTTAATAACCCTTTTAGCCTAGTAAATACCCGAGTACTTTCTAGAAGTATATTAACTAGGCCCTTAGAGACTTCCTAGATGAATTCTACTCTATATATATAGACGATATCCTAGTCTACTCCTTAGGGTCGAGAAAGGAGTACTATGAATATATATAGAAGGTCCTCTAGTAAATAAAAGAGGTAAGATTATAGCTCGATATTAATAAGTACGAATTTGAGGTTAAGTTAATGAAGTACTTAGGGTTTATTATAGAAGCTAAGAAGAGCGTTAGTATAGACCTAGTAAAGGTCGAAGCTATCCTAAGTTAGGAAGCCCTTAAGTTAATTAAGGGTATAAAGAGCTTCTTAGGGTTTATAATTTCTATTAGTACTTTATTTAGGAATTCTTAGAGATTATTTAACTACTCTCTAACCTTATATATAAGGACTAGGTATTCTCGTAGATAGACTAAGTAGAGACTACTTTCTAGAAACTTAAGAAGATATTTATCTTAGCCCTAATACTCATATAGTTTAACTATAACCGAGAGACTATCCTAGAAATAGATTCCTCTAGTAGAGTATAGGTAGTATCCTTATATAAGTCGACGAGGAAGGTGTCTTATAACCTTATATATTCTTTTCGAAGAAGAATAACCTTATAGAATATAACTATAAGATCTATAATAAGGAAATACTAGCGATTATTCGTTACTTAGAAGAATAGGATATAGAACTAAGGAGTATATATTAATTCGAAGTTCATATAGATTATAAGAACCTAGAGTACTTTATAATAGTATAGAAGCTTATAGAATAGTAGATAAGGTAGTCCCTAATCCTCTCGTAATATAATTTCAAGATCTCATATATTCTAGGGAAAGATAATAAATAAGTAAATATACTCTTAAGATAAGAATAGGACTTATTTACTAGGGAAGAAGACGAATATTAGTAGTCAAGGATATTATAACTACTAAAACTAGAGACCTTAAGCGACTTCCCTAAGGATATAATCCTCGTAGTACTAGTATAAGTAAGATAACAAATTAAGAAGAAGCTTATTCTAGTCTTAGAGCCTAGTTTAGAAGATTAAGACTAGGAGTATTAAGGGAAGGGATAAGATAAGGTATAGGTCCTCGAGGAGTAATGAACCCATTCTCACTAGTCTGTGCGTTCAGGCGTGTTTTCAGGCTACACTTCACCCCGCACTCACCATAATTTCCTGAATACCATCAAAATGACTACCACGCCCCCGCCGGAATGGACTAATTAATTGATTCTAAAGCACGAGCACTGAGTGTATGTATTAGCAGAGCGTAGAGGGTAGTCAACTCCTAATTAAATTATAATAATTGATGCAATTATAGGTAGTGAAGTGTGCCTAACAGCCTGAACGCACAGACTAGTGAGAATGGGTTCGTAAGAGACTCTTCCTAAGCTAGGCTTAAGAAGCTAAAGTCTAGGAGAAGACTACCCTAGTAGTAGGTAAGTAGGGTAATAAGTAGAAAATTATACCTAAGGTAAGCTCAAGAAGCTATAGTAAGATATCTAAGAGGGGGATAAGCTATATTAGGTAATAGTCGAAGTAATATAGGAAGAGAAACACGTATTCTTATTTAGCTTAAAGATTAAGGTATTAATAGGGGAGTACTTATTATCCTAGTCTAGATAATTACTATTCTAGGGGTAATAATAGGTTCTAGACTCAGAAGAGCTCTATATAGAACTAATTTAGTAGATATACGACTCGATTTAGTATAGTTACTTAGGATAAGATATTATAGGTACTCTCTTTATATAGTAATTCTTTTAGCTAAATATATTAAGGTAAGTATATTAGTTTATATGAAACTATAATACTTATAGAAGAAATAAAGTATAGAGGGACTATTATTAGGGGTTCTTAAAGCCCCTCCTTATCCCGATTTGGATCTAGTAAGAGATCTCGATTAATTTTATAATAGAGCTCCTATTAAGTAAAAGGTATACTAATATAATAGTTATTATAGACTACTTAGGGAAGGGAGTAATACTTGAGGCTATAAGGGATATTATAGTAGAGATAGTAATGAAGTAGTTTATAAAGACCTACTATTATTAATATAGGCTCCTAAGGGCTATAGTATTTAACTAAGGGAAGTAGTTTATAGGAGTGCTATAGGGAAGGGTATATAAGTTACTAGAGATTACTCGACGATTATCTATAGTATACTACCCCGAGATAGATAAATCTATAGAAAGAATAAATTAGATAATCGAGACCTTCCTCTATACCTTTATAGATTACGACTAAGTAAACTAGGTAAGCCTCCTACTATATACTAAACTAGTAATTAATAACCGGGACACTACTTCTATAAGGGTTAGCTCCTTCTTTCTATCTCACGGATACTATATAGAGCTAGTCTAACTCTAGGACGAAGTTAGTAAGGAAGGTAGAGGAGTATTACTTATCTAGATAATAGATAATATTATATATAAGCTCTATAATATATAAGAGTATATATAAGCTATAATAGCGATAACCTAATAGCTTTAAGAGGAAGTAATAAACTAGAAGAGAGACTAAGCCCTAGAGTTCAAGGTTAGGGATAAAGTATAACTTAACCTCTAGAATATATAGATAGATAGACTAACTAAGAAGCTCGATACGAAGTATACTAAGTATATAGTAGTAGAGGCTATAGAGAGTTATAGTTTTCGGCTTAATATACCTCTAGGAATCTATAATATATTCTATAATAAGCTCCTTTAGCTAGCTATAATAGACCTATTACTATATTAGTCCTAAGATAACTTATAGCTATAACTATAGCTTATAGGAGATAAGGACGAGTACGAAATCAAGTAGATCCTTGATAAGAAGTATATAAGACAGGGCTAGAGAGTCTTAAGGAAGCTACTTGTGAAATAGAAGGGCTATACTTGCCTTATATAGGAGCCGTGCTCTATACTAGAGGAGATATTAGCTTTAGAGACTTAGGGAGAGAGTTTTATATAGAAGGAAGTTTTGCTCACGTATTTACGGGGCTAGTATTCGCGGGTAAGGAGGGGGGTAATATAACGGGTCGAGACCTAATTAATATACTTAGCTAGAAGCCTCGCTTAGGTCACATAATCTCGGATATATCCGTAGTTATATGACACGCCCCCTTTAGTTAATAGAGTAACTACACGTCACTTAGGGAGCTTGGACGCTTTAAGGAATATAGTTCCTGTCCTCGCTTCCTTTCTCTTCTCTTTTCTCTTTAGAGAATTCTATTTAGTTAATCGAACTACTAGTCTTCTTTATATAAAGGCCTAGCCTATAATAATTAGAAGTAAATGATTCCGATATAAAGGTCTATAGGGAGGTGTCTTATAGTAAGAAAGAATAGCCGAAATATTATATTACTAGTATATGTTTCTTAGTAGATATAATTAGTTAATTCTAGAAGTTATTGAAATAGACCTTTAGTTCGTCTATATCTACTAAGCTTAGTAAAAATAGAGTCTTTAAGGGTATAATATAGAATCGTATATACCTAATTAGTATTTCTATAACTATAGATCCTAAGGAGGACGATATACCGATTCCGAACTTGATTTTAATATACTCTTTAGTAGTTCTATTAAGCTTAATACTATCGTCCGCCTATTATAAAGCTTGGAATTAATTGAAACCTATAGTTGAGTATTTTATAGCCCCGGTATCTATTACGATTCTATAAAAGCGGTTATTATTATATCTAGACATACCTCTTATTATAAAGGTTCAAGTATCCTCTATAAGTAATTTACTAGATTCTATAGTATAGTTCTCTCTCGTTAATAAGTAAGTATAGGAGTAGTTTATGAGGTTATTTACGAGGTTACTAGCTGTATTTAATAGCTTAAGAAGTCGTAAATTAGAAGTAGTAAAGAGGGTTTCAATTAAAGTAAAATAGGAATCGTATTCCTTAAAGTCCTCTATATCTACTAGTAGAGTATTAAAAGCACTACTCAATTCGTCCTCTCTACTCCCGTTATCTTATTCGTCTCCTATTTTGCCTTTAATAGAAGTTATATAACTTAAATATACTCTTATAAACTCCTTTTTGAACCTTAGAGAGCCTAGGGCCTTCTCGTCTCGTCGCTCCTTCTCTATGTGTCTCTAGGATTAATAGTCTAGCTTCTAGTATATAAAGCACGACTTTGAGGGGTCTATATAGTCGTTATCTCGATTATAGGGCTTATAGGGGTTTATATAGTCGTTACGGTATCGACGATTCCTGAACTAGTAGTTATCTAAGTAGTTATTTGAGTAGTATTATCGATTAGTAAAGAAGGTATTAGTATTATTTAACTTAATCTTCTTAAAGGCTGTAATTAAGGACTATAGCTTATAGAGAAGCTTACTAAAGTCTACTAGAGGGTCTGAAATAGTGTATTTATATACTTTAGAGTCTTAATAAGTAGTAATGATTTTGTTATAGAGAAACTTAGTTATTTATAAAGTAAGCATAAAGCTATATTATAGTTAATATAGCTTATTAATTAGTAACTAAATGACCTTATAAGTCGATTTTCTCGTATATTTCTCTAATATTAAAGACTATATAATTATATTCTATTAATCTAGGTTCCGTTATTAGTATCTAGGCTCTTTAATGAAGCTACAAAAGTATATATAGACATAGTTAAATAGTTCCTTAGATATATAGTTATTATAGAAGTAGTCTAGTACTAGTCCCTTAAGTATAATAGAAAGGCCTTTATAATAGCCTCTTCTAGAAGCTCTATATATTCATAGATATTATAGAAAATAGTGAGTTTCTAGTTAAAGCTATTATTCCTACTATCCTACTTTTATTCGTCTATATAGATTCTAGTGATCTCCTTAATTAACTTCGCTTTACTAGCTAGTAAGGGGGTAATTAGTAGTATTAGTAGTAGTTATAGTAGTTCTAGTACTAATATATATAGCTCTTGAAGTAAAGGGGGTTATTAAGGTAGTTGAGGGGGTATAGGAGTCCCTAAAGGGGTTACTAGAGGTGTGTCTTAGTTCGACTAGTTTATTAATAGGGTAGTCTCTATATCTCTAATTATAATATAAACCGAAGTAATTAGTTCCTTTATAAGATCTATTCGAATTAGGCCCTTCTAATTAATATTAGTGTTATTCTATTTGCTTTTTATTTCCTCTTTAATAACGTTAACTAAGGACTATACGACTAAGAGCTTTTAGTAGTTTTATTCGACATAAATACCTTTATACTATAAGTAGGCTCATAAGATATAAACCTTAGTATAACTTATTCGACCGAAAACCGTAATATCGAAGTCCTTAAAGTCTTCCTAGAATAGATCCTATAGGTTTTATTACTCTATTATTTTAGGGTATAGTAATATATCCTAGCTTTATAATAGTCGTAGAGATCCTCCCTTAATACCTTACTTATATTAATTCCGTTCTCTTATTTCCTAATTCTCGCCTCTTATTCATTCGTCTCTATTTTCTTAGTATATATATATATATAGTTTAGAGTAAGAAAAGAGCTAAAGAGCTAAAAACGACTATAAAAGAAGTAGTTCAGTTCAAAGGTTCGGTATTAAGTATCGTGTTCGTAATAAATACACGTTTATAATAGAGAAGTATATATAGAAAAAAAATCAGAGGAAAATCGTAAGAAAATCGAGGTTTTCGGGAGGTTCGGAGTCGGAAAAAGAACTGTTTTTCAGGTACGTATATATAGCGTATATATGTATTCTAGAGGTTCTCCCGATATTATAGTAATATATAAGTGGAATAGATAGTTTCTAAGTTCGTGGTCTTAGTACTATAGAGATAGTATTTATAGAGGTTCAAGGGTTTGAGGGAGAGGTATTAGAGGTTTAAAGGTTTGTAATTAAGGTGTTTTCGACTAGTTCCCTATATAAGGGATTGTCGTAAGTAGATAGGTAGTTGCCTTAGTAGTTTATAGAGGTATTTAGCTCTATAAAATAGTATTCTTAATAGGACTATTCCGAATATCGAGAAATGATTAAGTAGTCTCCGCTTGACTAAGAATAGCTAAGTAAATAGCTATTTCTATTAGTAAAAGCTAGTTATTATTCTCCCTCGACTACTAGATACTTCAAGGAGTTAATAAGTAGTTTCCCCCTTCGATATAGGAATAGATTAGATCGCCCTCGGTTACCGGATACTTTAAGGCTTTCTATTAAATCTACCTCTAATCTATATATATAAATTAATTAGTGTCGGTTCACTAGAAACACTAAGTACTATCACGTGTAGTCGTAGAATACTCGTTGCGTTTATCGTTAGTAAAGTAGTATATTCTAGAAGTAAGGAGTATAGTTCAAGAGGCTAAACTATACTCCTAACCTCTACTATACCTAATTAGGTCTAGTCTATGGGATGGGCCGCGCACGTAACGCGGCACGTGACATTCTATAAAAGTACAAACAAATATTAAGGATATAATATAGAATTATATAAGCTTAATTAGTATTTCTATAACTATAAATTCTAAAGAAGATAAAGTACTAATACTAAACTTAACTTTAATATGTTTTTAGTAGTTCTATTAAGTTTAATACTATTATTTATTTATTATAAAGCTTAGAATTAATTAAAACCTTATATAAAGTAGGTTTTAACTAGTTAAGAACTAGTTACTTTCTTAGTTTATTACTTATTATTTTATATAATTAATTAAAAACTAGTTATTTTCTTAATTCCTTACTTATTGTTTTATATAATTAGTTAAGTATTATAATTCTTTTAGTTTAGGTTTCGATATTTTAGTTACTTAATAACTAGTATAAGAATATATATAGAGATATTTAGGATACTAAGCTCTAAGCGAGCTAGCTTACTATAAGTATACTTAAGCTTATAACCTCTTATATTCTAGTCTTTTCTTCCTTAGCTTTAAATTATCTTTATAAGAGATCTTTTACTTTACTTTTCAAGCCCTAAATACTATACCTATAATATTAAAGACTAGTTAAGAACTAATTAAAAACTAGTTACTATTTCCTTTCTTAATTATATAAGACTTATTTTTTTCTAGCTTTATTATTATCTAGCTTTAAATTTAAAGTATATTATTCTTTATTAATTATTAACTAGTTTAAAACTAATTATTAATTAATATAACTTTTATTAATATCTTATCTTAAAAGTAAGATTAATTTTATATAGTAATAAAGGGAAAAGTAAAGTTCTTAACTAGTTAATAGCCGGTTACTAACTGGGCTACCGGCTGTCTACCGGTTGGGACCCACCTGCCATTTTTTCCCTTTTGGGAAATTTTTAGCGCGTATTGTGGGGCAAAAAAGCAGAGCGGTGACGTGTCACGTGCGCGGTGGCTTGGCGCGCACGCAAAGGGAGGTGAGGATCGGCGCGAAACAACACTCAAATTCTCCACGGCTGCTGCTGGAACCGGGCTAGAATTCATCTAGAATCACCATATCTCCATGACGTCGGTGTGTTTCGCGTCATCAAGCTTCGTCACATCAGGCATTGCAACAAAGACCGCTTTGCCTCTCTTCCTTGACGTCCATCACAGCAACAAGGGCCTTCCTACTTCTTCATAGATGCACTCATCTGCTGTTGAACGCATCAACGACACGCAATCACCGAGCTCCCGGATTATCATTCTCATCACTTGATGCATCATTTCACAATCAATAACATCACCAATATGCCACGAATCAATTCGCTTTAATTTCCTCAAATCCCAGACGGCGGCAGCCCGCGGATACGCTTCAGATCTATAAGCCCACCGCCAGTATGACTCAATGAACTATGGAGTGCTTCGATCCTGCCTTCTACAAAACAAAGTAGAATGGTCTCCTCGCAGAAGTGTATGCACCCCACAAACTCCAGGCAGCTCAATGTCTCATGTCCTCTTCTCAAAGATCAACAAAGAGAGAAAATGGAAACTAGGATCTCGAGAAACTCCAAAAAATCATTGGATTACTCTCCATTGGCTCAACCAACACATTGGGAAGTTGTTGTGCAGAACGTTTTGTTTCGTTTCCCAAGCACCAGCGCTAAAGTCAAATTCATTCATTCACCCCCAAACTCAGCATCCAGCGACTTCAACACGAAACAGGCACGTCTTGATTTCCGTCGGCACCGGGAAGGCAGGGTGCTAAAAGGAAGCAGCTTACATCGTTCCTTAGATGCATTCTGCTTTTGCCATAACACTCAATAAGAGTGGCGATCTTTCCCTTGCCTACACACACAATCATCAGCGAGTTCTTTCTATATCGTATGGGAAAGACTAGGTAACTTACACATCATCGTCAACTGCACCTGGCAATCAGTGCACACTCTCAATGGACAATCTTGGCACTTGGCAGCTGCCAACCCGGGGCAGACCATGCAAGTTCTCTTGTGTGTATTTGCGAGCTGGCCGTGGCCGATACCTTTTCCCCTACCAAGATCCACCCCACTGCGCTCATTCAGCGAGAAGAACTTCGTATGTCTGTGCTTGATGATCGCGAGTTTTTCTGCCTTGCAGCCCTCGCAGATTCGAGCTTTCTTGATATCGATTTGACGCCATGGGCATCCGCGGCAGAAAAGTAACTGTTGAACTTGCGTGATTTTCCGGCTGTCCGATTGAGAGGCGCTTCTCTGGACACCTGGACGTGGTGGTGGGCCCATGCTACGGGAGTTGGGAATGGGGCTGGTGTGTGCACGTTGCAGTGCTGGTGGGCGTGGATGCGAGTGGGATTGGGCATCGGGCATGATAGGACTCGAACCAGCATTCGAAATCGTGGAGGCGGATTGAGGGGAAGGACCAGTGACAGGACTGGGAGATGTGAAGTATGAAGGAGGTATGAAAGGAGCAACGAGAGGACTCGAGGCAATATTCGGAGTCAAAGTGTTAGACTGGGTGTCAGGAGGAGACATGCCTGGAAAGACTCCAGAAGGGCTCGAGAGTCTTCGCGCGTTGGGTTGTGGTGGCAGCTTGTGGGCGCCATTGGTCAGCCCAGAGACAAAATTCGGACTTGGAAGATTGGCATTGCCTCCCGCGATCTGCTGGCCGGTGGAAATCCTGAGCCCGTTGATAGGATCATTAGCAGGAGTTGGAGGACTACTGCCGGGCAGATGAGGTCTGGTATTGGTGTTATTCGGCGCAATTGCATTGTTCCGCACTGGAGAACTTCTAGAATGGCCAGTAAGACTCCCAATTTGTTGCTGGCCATTCGAGTTTCGACGCTGCGCGGTTGCCAGGTTTGCTGGAGCTGGAGAACCGCTGCCATTTGGTCGAGGGTTAGAGCTGGAGTTATTCGAATTGGCTGTGCTTTTTGATATGGTTGTGGGTCCAATGATTCCTCCTGATTTTGTCAGAGTGATTACTTGCACCAATTGTTTATTGACAGGAGTCTGAGGGGGCAACGGACGATTACCACTGTTTGAGAGACGCCTCTGATTGGAGGTGTTAGCCACAGTCCCTTTCGGCAAGCTATCGGTTCCGTTCAGCATATTTTGAGGTCGCGCATTCGGACCACTACTGAAACATCCCTGAGTGGGCATCTGGGTACCGTTCGGCATGGATGGCTGGATTGGAGGGCTTGAACCAGGTCCACTTGTAGCTCGATCTCGTTGAGCGTTCTGAGTTCCACTCCCATTGACCATCATCGACGGAGATTGTGGTGGCAAGCTGCCATCGGAAGGTCGTCTTTGGAGGTTGTTTCCAAGCGTGGCTCTGTTCTGCTTTAATGGTGGCATGGGAGGGCTCGAACCAGGGCCGTTCGAAAGTCTGCCATGTTGACCATTTGATGTTCCAAGTCCATTAACCATCATTGTTGGAGAAGGTGGTGGCATGCTCCCATTAGAGAGGCGTCTCTGCTGGTTATTACTGCCCGGCATTCCTCCATTGAACATGGATGGATGCGTAGGAGGGCTCGAACCAAAGCCATTGGTAGGCCATCCATTTGGAAAAGTTGGAGTTACGTTTCCGCTGAGCATTATTGTTGGAGAAGGCAGTGATATGGTGCCACTGGAGATGCGCCTATGATGGTTCTGGCAATTGTTTCCAGGCTTGCCTCCATTTAACATCGATGATTGGATCAGAGGATCTCCACCAGGGCCAGGATTGAGGTTCTGCTGGCCATCGAGAGATCCACCAAAGTTAACCAGAGTCTTCGGGGACGGCGGCGGCAACGGGCTATAAGGGGAACGTTGGCCGCTAGAAGCGGTTGCCATCTGCTGAGCATTCGTGGATCCGTTATCACTGGAAACTGTTTGGGTGGATGGTTGCAAATCTGGTGGTCCGTTACCAATAGAGGGACGTCTCTGGGAGTTACTGCCAGTCACCCAGCTATTCGTGATTGGAAATGTTACAGGGGTGGCTCCTCCCATCACTGGGGAGATGTGACCACGGGCAGCTTTACTCAAACTCTGCAGCATGAACTGTTGCTGGGCCGGGCCCAAAGTCCCCACAACCGTCGCCATCGCCTGCGTCTGCTTCTGAGTCACAACGCTAGCTCCCATCACCGGAGGCTGATTTGCACCGAGACGGCTACAACTTTCTGCCAGAAGTTGCCATTGTTTCTGAGTATCCAAACTTTCAATACGCGCGGTGAACTGTTGTTTTTGCTGAGGGGTCATTCCCTTCAACCATACAGAAAGCTTTTCCCTATCCGGCACACTGAACGTGTTAAAGAGCGTTGACAGTGATATTTGCGAGTTTTGCGGCAGCATCGGAGAGATATGCCCTTCAGCACCTTTAAAAGCACTCATCACCTGTTCGTTATATTGTTGCGCGTTTCCGACCTGGAGATCGCTGACTGGAGCCTGCCGTCTCTCTTTCAGACTTCTATTATCTGTCAGTGCTCTCTGCTGTATCGCCTGCTTCTTAAATCCGTTGTCGTCAGCCAGCTCCTTCAGCGGCGGAGTCGCAGCCTTGTCGCTAAGCTCGGTGAACCTATCTTGATTCTCGCGGAGGACTTCTCTTCTATCCTTATTTGCGTCAAAAGTGATCTTCCATCCGTCGATCGATGTGATTGTCTCATAATGGCATTGAGAACAAAACACTCCCGATGCCTCGACAGGAAGCAAGACCCTCGCATCAGACACGCCGTAGTCGCAGTCGAACAAGCAAAATGAGCAGCCGAATACGTCTTCATCTTTCATACGTCGAGATTTGTGCCACGTCCCCTGTGCGAAGAGAGGCGGATCAATCTTTTTTCTGGCAGGCTTGAGCTTCATCAGCGCAAGCATAGAGATGTCAACGTCAATAATTCCACGGCCATGGAATTTTTCAGCGGGCCTAGTTCTTGTCTTCATTTCCTCGGAGTCCTTCTTCTGATCACCCATGAGCTTCACCAGCATGGATTGGAGACGATATTCTTCTATTTGATCTTCGTGAAGTCGAACTCCTGTCTTACTTCTTTCGTCGAGGTACTTCAAGTGCTGCTGGTGGACAATGAAGCTGTCGGATACTGGCTTGCCAGGGCCAACTTCAAAGTCGGAATACTGGGGGAGATCATCAAATCCGAACACGTGCGGAAACATAGGCTCGTTCCTGTAGCGAATCTCGGCGTCGAACAAGTGCGAAAGGTCGCAATGGTTGGGGTCGCTACCATATCCAGGGCCAGCCAACATCATGATACCAGGATCGTTGTATATCTTTCGCGGGCCTTGCTGGAATGGTGAGATGCCACGCAAATTGTTCAGAGGTTGACGAATAGGGCCAGGAGCCGCAGCAGTACCCCATTCTCGCTGCGCAGGACGCTTATGCTCTCGCTCTTGCTCCTCGTTGTCTGGTGCGTTTTCGAGATAGGTGGCTATGGGACGTTTTTGGACACTTCCTCCTGCGCCGAGGGGAGAACTCGATGGCAACAATCCGTCCTTGAACCTGAGTTTCTTCTGTGTGTTTCCACCTTTCGGTCCATCCTTGCTTTTATTCGGAGGAGTGCTGAGTGGCTGATTCCCATTGGCCCTCATCTTTGTCGATGTAACCCCCATCTGCCCATTTCCGCCTGGCCCTCCAGTCTTCTTCATTGGCGTCCCTGCCATTTGCCCACCTCCAGTCTTCTTTAATATCCCCTTCATCGCCCCCTCGGCATTAACCCCTGCTGCATTCGCCTTTTGTACCTGCTGTATCAACGTCGGCTTCCCCGCCGTCTCCCTCCGAATCTGCATCCCCAATCCCATCCCTCCTCCCGACGAGCCCCATCCGGATCCAGGGGTCGGCGTCTCATCCCTCAAGCTGCTCAACGGACTGCTCCCATTGCTGAACACTCCCGACGCTCTCTCGGGACTCATCGCCGAAGCTCTCTGCGGCGTCTGCGCACCCATTGACGAAGCTCTCTCTATCTCGTCAGCATCAGCCAGCGCCTGCTCCGCGATCTGCTTGTTGACTGCTTCTGCCTGTATCGAGGCCCGCCGTCTGTGTTGCGCCATCCTCGCGGTTGCTTTGCTCACCTACGACGCTGGTGAGAGCGACGAGGCACAGCAAGTTCGAGATTGTACTAGGTGTCGCGCTGGTGGTAGGGAGGGAGGCATTCGAGCGTCGGCGGCGCTTTGAGAAGCTGTTTGTACGGAGCGGAGGTCGATACTAGGCAGGTTACGTCACGTTGGTGCTGTTATTGCGTTGTTGGCGATCAATCAAGGCGCCGATGATAGTATGTTTGTGGGTGAGAAAGCGTCCCAAGAATAGCGGACCAAGGATGAATGCCTCTGCTCCCGCCGGTCGGCCTGATCAGTGCCAATTCTTCGCCAGGTCGGCCAATTGGCGTGAAAGCGAAAGCTAAATAAAGCGCAAGGAGGTAGCGCGCAACATGAGTGCAAAAAGTAATGTTTGGATTGATCTTATGTTGAATACTGAAAATATATTCACTTGCGAATCGAGCGAAGGCGAGAGCGGGGCATGATTTTCTGACAGCGGCAGCTAGGAAGAGTGAATAGCGCAGGTAAGCGATGTCATTTCGGCCAAACTAGCAAATTGAGTGAAGCTTAAACAAGTGAACCGTTCTTTCCATGTTGAAGTGAGGATTAGCGAGGTGAGGAAAGGACCGCGAATTTCTAACATTGTAGAGAAACGAAGTCAAGAAAACAAGTTCAAATCAAATTTTGAGGGTTATTTAGATCAAGATACTGCTACTGTTATGCACAGCAGGTTAAAAGGTGAAAGAAGTGAAGTTCAGCCCGTGAATCATAATCATAGTGGCGCTTTCCGATCCGTGGAGTGACGTCTCAAAGTGGAGAAAGGGGCAGATGTCAAGCTAAGCGAGGGATGACTTGGCAAAAACAACTAATGTAGGTAATCATCGGAGGAGAATAAGGATTGCACTTCTACCATGGCATGAAATTGAGGCCTCATATTTGCTCTATCCTCGAATCATGATCGTAGTCATCGAATCGTGTATGCCCGGGTATATCTACGCTCCAGTCCAAATCACTCTCAAATCCCCCATCTATCCAATCAATCTATTCCACTATCCAAGTACATCTACGCACCCGACCCTGAAGCCTGTCCCCCACCAGCACCCTTCAAGCTCGCCTCAATTGCCAGCCTCAACGCCTCGGCATCAGCCTCGCTCTCAACATGCTGCTCCGCGGTTCTGCTCGGGTCCTGCGCCTCCTTTATCTTCCCTTCCACAATCAAAGCAGCCTTCTGCTGCTGCTCCGCCAAACTCATCTTCTTCACATAATCCAGCACAGCCTCCTCGTCGCTCTTCGCCTTCCCCTTCTGCGCCTCGTGCTCAACTCTGCTCTTCTCCAACGCCGCCCTCACCATGCCCTCCTCATCATCCTGCGCCGGCTCCTCCTTCGACAACTTTAACGCGAGCTTAACATTCTCATCCTCATCCGTATCGGCATCTCCTTCGTCTTGAGGGAGATGGTACTCCGCAAGACTCTGCTGGATAGCTTTCTCGAGCAGCGCTTGATGCTCGAGATCCTCGTCGGTCGCAGTAGCCGTCGACAATTCCTCGTCGGATCGTCGACGACGACCTTCGGTGACACTGGCTGCAACTGCACGTTGGAGAGCTTCCTGATCAGTGAGTTTAGAACCTTGAGCAGCTTGAAGCTCACGCACTGAGGCGCGGATAGCGCGCTCGATCATCATGTCTTCTTCTGGGTTGCCGCGGGAGGTAGCTGCAACGGAGGCGTGGATCGCGTGCTCGAACTGCTCATCTTGATCCGCATCCGGCTTGTCTAGAACAATTGGTGTTGTTTGGACAGCGCGAGGTGTGTGACTATGTGCTGTGTTGCGGCGGCAGAAGGGGCAGTGGTTATGTTCGCCAGCGGCAATAGATCTCTGGCGTTCTTCTTCTCTGCGAGCTTTACGTTCTTCGTGGAGTTTCTTTCGGTCCTCGAAAGAGAGATGGCGGGTTTGCATGAAGCCTTTTGGTGTCAAGCGGCCTCTCTCCTGACCATCTGGACCGCCTTGTTCTTCGAGTTTCATCTTCATGCTTTGGTATTCCGATTTGTGCTCCTTCCAGCGGTGGATAATGTCTAGACGTTCTTCTAGTGTGGCAGATTGCGCGTCTTCGTATCCTTGGGCAGTACGAGCGGTGATTATGTAGTTTAATACACTGGAGCCAAACAGCTTCTGGATCTCTTTGTTGACCCCCATGAATGCGTAGCCAGGAAGTCCCCAAATAGCTGGATTGTAAGTTAGAAATGTATAAAAACATAGAGAAGGCAATACTGACCTGCTCCTGGCTTGAGGACAAGACCTCCAATACCCTTTCCAATACCTTTGAGAAGGCCAGCAGTGCCTTCCTTTTCGGCACCTCGTAGTGGCTGTGTGACCAGACCAGTAATTCCATCATAAAATCCATATCCAAATTCCTGCTCCTAATTAGCAGATGAAAATGGGTATTGCGTTGTTTTACGTACCTTTCCTGCAGCTTTGAGTCCACTTTGAAAATCAGTGACCTTCGCCTGCGGTCGAACCGTGTCGTCACCGTACAATTTCGGTGCATTGTGAAAGCCACGAGCAATACCCAAAGTAAAATCCATAGGAGACTTTAAACCAGCTACCACAATTCGGGCAGCACCTTTCGTCGCTCGAGTAGCATTCTCGATTGTAAGCTGGCTAGGATCGAACTCCTTTGTCTCCCTACGACGAAACGGCGATCCACTTCGAGAACCAGGTTGCCGGTCCTTAGAACTTGATCGCCCAAAGGGGGAGTTGCGATCTCGCGACTGCGATCTTGATCTGCACAAGGCGCCCGAAAGGGCCTGTTTGAGCGAATTACCACGGTGAGCACCCTCTCTGTGGGTGTTCAATGATGTCGTGCTTGACAACGGGGTTTCAGTAGGTGACGATGCATCGCTCAATGACCGACCTGTACTTTCGTAGGATGTCTTTGGAGTGGTTGCTGCCATTGAATCTTCTGTTTTATCAGTACCCTCGAAGTATGACTTCGGCTCATCGGTCTCTTCAGGGGCAAGATCAACGCTAGAATCTGTTCGAGAAGGTCCTTGAGGAGTAGAGTCTTCACTCGTTTTTTCTTTGTTTTCTTTAAAAGTTTCTTGCCTCTTTCTGACTTTCTTGAAGATCTCGATGGGGAAATCTGCAACCCCCATGGAAAGACTGGCAATGGTGCCTACGAGCGCAGATGCGCCACCAGTGATCGGATCCCATGGACCTTCTTCGGTCTCGTACTCGCGTGCTCGGTAGCTATTGATGTCAGTACATAATTGGAAAGATTCGAGTAATACTCACAGCTTTAAGTCTGCGAAATCAATCAGTCCCTCGCTTGCAAGCACGTTTGCAGCAAGAGCGCTAAGGTGAGTCTTCGTCCGCTTGACTCGCCAGACTGCCACCCTACTTGGGGCGAGTGCGCATCTTAACGTATCCACGTCCAACATGTCATGGAAAGCTTTGCCACCGACTTCAGTGCCTTTCTCCTCCTTCATCAATGCACCTAATTCTTGAGCTCGGGTAAGCGTTTCTGGCTTGAGGGCTTCCGTGAGAGCTACAGCGAGCTTTTCGGCGGTGAGTTGCTTGTATGGGATTGGAGGAGGGCCAGCACCAGCTCGAGCTACCATTGCACCCCAAAATGGTTGATCACCAAAAAATGGGACGACAATCGTAGGCCGGCCGGTTGCAATACCTGCAGCGGTGGTTCCGGCTCCACCATGGTGGACAACACATGCGACATGCTGGAAAAGCCAATCGTGAGGGACATTGCCCAGCATGAAGACGCCTTCTGGAATTCCCAGGTCATCAGCCCCTAGTCCACCCCAGCCCTTTGAAACAAGGGCTCTGACACCAGCCATCTTGACCGCCTCAAAGATAAGTTTTGTCATTCCATCCGGATCATCAACAACAATTGACCCGAAGCCGATGTATACTGGTGGTGGGCCCGCCGCGAGATAAGCAGCAAGTTCTGGTTCAGGAGTGAACGACGATGCCAGCGAGAGGAAATAAAAGCCTGAAATTGAGATATGCTGGCCCCAATCCTTTGGCTTTGGGATAAGTGCAGGTGACCTGGGCACCATTAGCATCGAGTTCGACAATGAGGAAGGCGTAAAACTCACCAGCAATAGGTATATGGCACACGAAGACGGCTTAGCATTCCAGGAGCCCAGATCAAACTGATTGGGTCCAGTCCCAAGGCCCTCTCACGAAAACGATTAATAACATCGCCCAGCCCTTGCCAGGTCATCATTTCAACCAAAGCATATGACACAAAATTCGCAATATTGACATCCGTGTTAGACGATTGAATGTTAGCCAGAGGGTGTGGAAATTGTTGAGTAGGTGACCAAGGCATCCTAGAGCGTGTGAGCAGTATTTTGAGCGGTAAATGGTAACACATACGTAAACATCATATGAAGAGGAATGCCCAACTTCTCTGCAATATGGATATGGGCGAAACTAGGAGGATTTGCAATAATGGCATCGGCAATAAAGGGGCGATCTCCTGGGCTCATGTCCATATTTATTCCGCCCTCAAAGCCGAGACTATCAGAACTCTCCCGCCTGGGTGGAGCTCCGAGCCCGTCACCGGCCTCAATGCAGGATCTCCAGCACCCAAGAACGATTTCTTCCATGCCCTTTCTTCTCTTGCCAACATCGCCGCTCTTCAAGGAATCGAATCCAGGCATCAAACCAGGGTTCTTGACCATGAACGCCATGAGCTCGGATGGATCACCACCGATGCTAAAGAATTCCAGCCCATTCTCTTCGACAAAGCCCTTGAACGTTGGATGTGTTGCAAGCCGAACGCGGTGGCCATACGTAGACTTCAATGTCTTTCCCAAGGCCACAAAGGGCTGGACATCTCCTCGAGATCCCACGACATGTATGACAACATTGAGTTTCGGTGGTGGTGTCTGACCTGGCAGTCCTCCTAAAGCAGGCGGAATATATCCAGGCGGTAGCGGGAGTTCCTCCTCTTGTGCCACTAACGAGAGCTGTTGCCGCAGGGCGGGGACAAGGAGGTCTGAGAGCTTGCGAGTCTTCTGGTTGATGTTTATGTTTATTCGGCCATCGTCCGTCACTTTTGCCTTTGTATCGAAGCCGTCCTGGCTTAGCTCTAGCTGGCTTTCATTGTCGCCGTATGCGGGAGGTGCTTCGCCTGATGGGACTCCGAGATGTTTTGATCTGTGAGTATTTATATCAGTAAATGGCTTCTAATGAGTGTGCCGCAGACTCACTTCGAGGCTCCCCCACGGCTCTTAGTCTGATACAATGAGTAATCCGGCTTGGGAAGTCTCGATGGTCGTCTCTCTAAAGGTGAATCATCGTCGAATTGCCCAACGATTGCTGCCTCTGCTTGTGCGATAAGGGAGGAGGGTATGGCAGTGGGGTCTCCAGGCGCGTGTCTGTTGGGCTTGGAAGCCATCGCTGCGACAGGCGCTGTTCCGTCTTGGCACAATCAGGACCAATGTTCTAGAGTGAGATCTCTATTGCCCCATGCGGTTCTCGATCCAGTAAATATCGTGTGGGGAAGGGAGGCTGGGTCGGCACTTAAATTTGATTTCGCGCCGCAACTCGCAGCAAAAGACCGACCCCGCTGATAATTCCCGAGAATCCTGAGTATTTCGACAGAACGACTCTCGTGATTTCCAACAACACGATATCTTGCTGATGGTTCTGACTGGAGAGCGAAAAGCGGAAAGCAGTGTTGTTCTTGGAAGGTCGAAGTTCCAAGGCGGGGCAGCTCGAGTGAAGCTTGCTTGTCTGGATTGTGGGGGGACAAGCAGGGATGCTGATATCTCGACAAATGGCTTTTCACATGCGGAATCCCCATTTGCAAACCACCAGAACAGCCTGTGTATGGCGGCGTGGAAGTTCTAGTTATACCTGCTGCGCATGTGCAGGGTCTCCCACCGCATTTCCCCATTCCCTTCCATTTTTAGGTCTTTGCTCCGTGGTTGATTCTACTGCGTAGGTATCGGCGATGATGACAGGTCAGAGTGCAGGTTCCCAATCCAGCGTTTCCTGCTCCAGACACAGCAAGCCTGCAGGCGAAAGGCAGCGGCCAATGAGAGATACGGAGCATGTTGAAGGCGACGGTCTGGGCGGTTGATGTGTGGATGATGAGTGTCGAATGAAGGTGGTCGTCAAGTTGATGACGAGCGTGTGGCTTTTCCGTTCAGGGTTTAAAAGAGTGTGGCGCGTCCTCGATCGGCCCTGCACTTGGGCTGCAGAACCAAGTTTCTTGCTTACTGTATTATTCGAGGATGGAAGTACTGCAGTGTGGGAGTGCGGGAGTGCTGCATGATACGCTTTAAACCCGAAGGCAACGGACTCGGAAAGTCTGCAGATTTCGAGGGATTTTCCGGAGCATTTATAATGTCTCATTGTCGTCGACGTCAGCACGCGACTCCGAGACAAGAGGCTGAAGTACTCATTCCAGCCCTCGATGGAACGGCGTGTGCCATTCTTGCATTGAGTCTGCTTGGTCAGCATTTTCGACAAGTGTTCCTTGGTCTAGAAGAACCGCGAGGCTTGAAGTCTAGAGTAGGAGACCGAACCGAGCTCGTTCTCGCAGATATCTCAACCACATGCCCCGCCGCGACAGACCAAGTTCCATTGTTATTAATTTATTATTGCCGTCCACTAAGTTATAGTCTTTTCTCACTAGCTCAGTACTTCCAAGACTTGTAAACGTCGGCTTCCGAACTGATTAATATCGATTTCCAGCCATACTAAAATCAAAATCGACTTCCCACTTTAATGCAGATTTTATTTGGAGCCTTATTCACACCTTTAAGTCTTGAGACTTACTTACGAAATTCATCCTGTCTTCATAGTTGCCCATATCGCAAGGTCGTTCTTCGGATCCAACAATGCTTGTTGGTCACATGTGGGCTATGTAGGATACAGAAATGTGTTGCCTCTCGACCGGCTTAATACCAGAAACAAATGAGGCTGAGCCTGAAGATCCGAGCAGTATCTTCACGGAGATGAAACAGTATGATTGGGAAGCTGATTGCTGGATCAGCGACGTGGCAGACATCGGAGGGGATCATGACCTCCCAATCTATCACGACGAGTTCAAAGAGGCGAATTTCCAGAGGGTTATCATCACGGTGCCATTTATCATAATGAGACTACAAGAGATGCATTCGGTGAAGGATATGAACATCTTCTGAGTCGCCGCGCTAAATTCGAGGACCACAAATGGGACGCGGCTTTGGGTGAGCTGTTCCCCCGGTTCTTCAATACGAGATCATAGGGAAGGAGAATTAGGGGATCAAGTGGACGTGAGGACACCAAAAGGAGCTAAGGTGGCTATAGGAGCACCTAGACGTAGTGGGAGGCATATATAATAAAGGTTGGTTTGGGTGAAGCGTACATATACTAATTTTGCTATCCCCGAGACCTCAATGTTACCGGATTGATTAATCTGGGCCCACTGTGGAGCCTGAATCATAATCCCCCTCTCATTGATTGATCAATCGCTCGTATTGACGAACCGGGGGGGAACAGTGCGTTTGTACCCTTAATTGCGAATAGCTTCCTTTTAGCCACCTCTCTGTGAGTTATATATATACACAAGTGCGACAAATGGGTAGTATTGCAGAGGAGCCTCGATTTTTGTTGAGTAGCGCATATAAAGTGGGGTACTACGGTGACTAGTGATTTCCATTGGGGTGCGGGGTAGCATGCCATACTGTACCTCCGACCTGCGCTAGCACATCACTTGCTTACCGCCTTCCATATGTTCCTCCTTCACACAGAGCTGATTTCAAATATTATTTACTCTCTTTTAATATTATATCATGCCGTCCTCAACGAAGAAAGGCAAGATGCTTACTGCAAGGGATCGTTTGCAACATGAAATCGACGCTGGTCGTATACCAGAATATCCCGATACCTCACCTGGAGACTTCGTTAATCATCTCTTTGATATTCTCGACTCTCGTTCTGGTCGTATGCCAGAAAATCCCGATGTCTCACCTGAAGATCTCGATGATGTCGATACCCGCACTCCTAAAGAGAAGAGGCGACTCTTAGAATGGGCCTTGTCCTATGAGCCAATTCCCTGTCAGACAACTATGTATTGTATCCTATTCCTTTAAGTACATACTTGGTGCTAAGCAAGAGAGAAGGCCAGGCCCCACCGAGGCTTCCCAAGCCCAACCAGCAAAAATCATCGGCCCCACCGAGGAATTTCCAGTTGCTCAAGTAGAAAACCTCGCTTGGACCGAGGAAACCATTGTCTCTCTAATCAGTGAGTTTTACTCCCTCCTCGTTTCACTGGCCTACCTTCGACCCTCTCAGGTTATCTATCCCCCTCCGGGCACCGGGCACAACATCAACGAGGAACTCTGCAACTCGATCAACCTTGATATCGCGGTCATTTCACTTATGAAGAGAATCCCGTACATCGATGGACCATACGAAGATTTTCAGAAGCTCGAGAAGCCTGACAAAGAAGCCAGCGTGTATGGCTATCATTTATTCCCTGGCTCAATGGGATATTCGTTTTTACGTAGCAGCGATATCCTCGAGAGTCGTAACCCGGAGAATGATGCGGTTGGTGGCGTGTTCGTGAACCATCTGCTGAGCCATGATGTCGCGCTGTCGCACAGTAACCTTATGAGTAGAGATGGGATGTACTTGGTGCTGGATACGAAAGCCAGTAAGTATACTGCCGCTGAAACTTCTACTTCTCTCGTTTGCATAAGCTGATGAAAATCTACAGATACGGTGAGGGTAGTGGAAAATGATTCTGGTCCGGACTTCGGCAACCCTGAAGGTACGGTGCTTGAGAGACCGGAAGAGCGGTGGCATTACAGAAATTGCCGCCCGCAGGACGCACCGTCTTACTTCAGGCATCTCATTGAGAAGGTCCGGTCGTTGGAGCTTATACCTTCCGGGCCCATGAGGTGGCGCAAAGAGTTCTACGGCCATAGCATGGGGCATGGAGCCGTAAGTACCGGATTCCGCGATGCAGGATTGACTAACTAGGTTGGCAGCGCGATGAGGTGAAGAAGATACTCATAGAGGAGTACGGCTGGCCAGATAATTTCAGGCAGGAGGATTGGGCACGAGATGCAGAGGAGATTTGGAACAAAGCTAGCCGACGTTGTTGTCGTTGTCGCGGAGGTATTGAGTGTTAACAAGTTTCTTGTTAGGTGTGTAGTGGACTTACTAGTAGTCATCCCCCAAAATGAGATTCGAGCAGGCAGAGTAAATTGATTGATTCAGGTCTACAAAGTTGGGGGTTTAAAGCATATACATAATGATGAAATCTGAACATGTCAATCCGTATTTCTCGCTCACGAGACTGCTGTCATCGCCTGTTTCCACTGTATAGTAAGGACCACAGTTGGCAATCGTTCCAAACGGGGTAGGGCCTGCAGGAATTCTAACAAAATTAGCTGTCTGCCCACTGACAAATTGTGAGAAGCAACTTATGCTGCTGTGGTGTAAACAGATAGGATAGCAACAGTAGCTGTAGGTGGAATGTAGGCTCCACCAGGTGGTCTATGGAATCAGCATTCATTCGGATGATAAACGCTGAAAAAACGCTGTGTGCGCACAGGGTTTTTTCTGCCGGGGCAATTCCCCACTGGGAGGTGCCACACGCGAATAACTATTCCCTACTGGCAGGTGCTATATGCGAATAGCTATTCCCTACTGGCATAGCCTATTTAGGAATAGCTATATGTTTCCTATTAGTATAGCCTATTAGTTTATAATTATAATATAACTTAGCCGGGCATGTATTAAACAGTAGTAATAAAATCGCAATATATAATTATTTTAGTGTACCGGTCTAGTGAGTGGTAATAGGGTATAGGTGCTTAGTTAACTAATAGGTAGGTAGTCAGTTTATTGAGACTCTCCGCCACCCCCTACTAACTAAATTTTCTTAGAAACGCTATAGCGAGCTATAGCGTTTATTTTGCCTCGTGAATATTAGAAAGCTCGGTCTTTATAGGGGGGAAAAACCGCTGTCGCGAGCGACAGCGTTTTCAGGAGCGGGGTAGTAGGAGTTTCTATTGCAATTTGAGATAACTCGCCCGCAATAAGGAATTCCTTTAAACGGAGAACGGGGATCTTCTATTAGTATATTCTACTATAACTCTCTCAATTTCTTTAGGAGAAAAATGCTTATTGTCATTGTACTAATTAATTAGAGGGGCCTGGGGACCGGGCGCACGCATCACTCACTTTGTTCGGGCGGTGAGCGCAAGCGCGCTAAAAGGGATCACCAACTAACCGCCCAAACCCCCTTTCCGCTTAACTTAGGTTTTGGAGACGTTAATACCACAAAATCGAAAAATTAACGTGATATTCGCAATATTTCGAGTATTCTCTATAATCTGGTAATTTTTAGAATTTTCCAAAGACTTTGAAAAATCGAGTAAATTTTGGTGGGGCAGTCGTGGGTGGAAAGGGGGTTTGGGTGGTTGGTGGGTGATCCCTTCCAGCCCATTCAGGGGCATGCACACGACAGCTTTTTTTTTTCTTACATTCTGACATAGAACGCCAAAATAACACTCAAAGGTTGCCGCTATAAAAACAATCAGCTGGTCATTCCGACTACTTCTCTTATTTTTAGTAGCTAATGTAATGCCGTATCCGGTTGGGATTCACATTGGGCACACTTGTAAGTAAATCGAGATTGAGGGAGACCCTGGACATATCTCAATTTTTTTTCAATTGAATTAAGTGATTGAAACAGGACTTCCGCCTACTACACCGAATCTGATGAATTGATCCCCGTTACTCGCGTTGTAGCCAACCATGAATGGCAGTCATTTTTCTCGGAGACGTGGAAAGATCCCAAGAATCAGACGTTAATACTGATCCATCCCATCTGTCAATACGAGCGGTTTAGGAATCGGGCGCTATCGGGGCTAAGCGAGGGGCCCGATTCGCTAATAAAAAGGCCTAATTTTAAAATAATATATAACTTTCTAATAAAAAATGAAGACTAAATTTTAATTAAATAAAAAACATTAATACTTATAAGAAACTTAGATGAGTATTACCTAGATTAAATTCTATTAAAGATAAAAAGATTTATATAATTATATATTTTAAAAAACTATTTTATAATTAAAATTATATATAGTTCTAATAAAAGGCTTTAGCTAAAATTACTTAAATAGTATTATTACCTAAATTATTTTTAATAGATCCTACTAATAGAATTTTATTAATTTATTAATTTGAAAATATTATAATATTTTCAAAATTCGCTCGTATCCGACCTCGGATTTATGAACCGGAGCTCGCTTAAGTAGACGATTAAGTAATCGGGCCCCTCGCTTACCTGGGGTAGCCTAAATAGCGCCCGATTCCCAAACCGCTCGTATTGACAGATGGGATGGATCAATACAACCGTGCTTCTTTTGAAGAAAAAAAGCAATAGCTCACCGTCCACGTTACAGATCACTGAGTGACGCAGAGGTAGCCTCTCTCTTTAGAGCGACATTGCAACAGATCAAGACTGCCACCGAGGAAGCCTTGAACAAGACTGTTACTATTAATTCTATCGTTGTTCCTGTCCATATTGGAGTGCACGCTCTGGGTACCCTGAAACAAGCCGCGATTAATGAGGGATTGATAACGGAGTATCAACAAGTTACTGGCAGCCTAAACGCAGATCGACTTGCGTACAATCTGGATTCGTGTACGGAATTCAAGCTGCCACCAAACGAAAGTTGCGATCTTGATTACACCAATTTGGTCCTAGTCTTCAATTACGAGCCCGAACACCTTTCAGTAGCTATGCTCGATGTTGGGCGGTATATTTGCCAACCGTATAACATCGAACATTACTCACAGCTTGGAGAGATGAGTGGCAGTATCGTAAGTGTTCACCTTTTTTGTTATTGCACTTTCCTCTATCTATAGCAAGTACACTTAGCTCACACAATTCTCTTCTCTAGCTTGACCCCGCCCGACATCAGGAGTTATCTGAAAATCTCAAGCTTTATTTAGAAGCATTCAACGCAGAAATGAGAAAGAAGTGGTCTTACCAAGACGCACTGAGTTATCTGCGAGCCGTTGTACTAAGTGGCGAAGCCTCAGACTCAGGTATGGAAGAGATGCGTCTTGCTCTTGCATCTGCTCTCCCAGAGTATCAGGACAAGTTTCGCATGTCGTTAGATCCCCATTTCGTTGGCGCTTTTGGGGCTGCGCAGAGGGCGAGGCATACTGTGCAGAATCCGAACTTCCTTACTCCGTCAGATCCGGGGTATGCACCTGGGAATCCGGGCGGACATGTACACGAAGAGTTGTGATTAGTCATTTGCAGCTACTACGATGTTGGAATTAGAGAGACTGTGGTAGGCGAATAGTCTGAAGCTCTGACCTCGGTTGAGTAATCATTACAGCCAAATTTTGTTGTTGCAATACTACTTACCTATCATTGTCACACGTTCATATGCATTCACTTTACCAGGGGAATGTGAATTGCAAGTACGATTTTCAGGTGGTTTCCATGGTATGGTGCGAGCAAGGAGCCCTTGTCCTTGGACTTCAGCATCCTTGCCCATCCGATTCCTGAAGATAATGAGTCTTGCGAATTTTTGCAAGCGGTGAGAAAGTTGCAGATCCCGCAAAAATTTCAAGAGCACATCTGTCGGCCTGACCAATACAGTTGCAATTGCTAAGGGTGAGATCAAGCTAATGGAGGGTGTCTATGTCTCTCATCACTTGATTAGATTTTGGGAGCCTTTTGGTTGTGAAGAAATGAGGTTACTTCGGAACACAGACCTCTTCGACAGCCTCCCCCCTAGTCGTCTGCAGGAGGTCAAAACAAATAACGCTCTGTTCATAGAAACGAATCAAGCTTGCCGGGGAAGTAAACAAGCATATAGCAAGAAATTCAGCGATGTGTCCTAGCACCCCTGCAAACACTTTGACTTTTTACTACGAGCTATTCAAACTCTGGCTCATCATTCAAGAACTCACTACCATGTTTATAAACAGAGACTGTTAGAAATACAAAGCTCCTTTGGGGCTTACTGTTCTCTTCACTGCCTTAGCTCCCTACATATCCGGCCTCTTTTTCCTGGTTATGAAATAGGCATTCATGGCATTTACGTTTTCCTTAGTGTAACACAACTCTTTTCTTCAACGAGTACAGTACAATGATGCACATATCACCCCAACCAGATTTTGATCCCCTTGCAAGTTTAATGTCGCGGCAAAGACATTCCACGTGGAATTCATAACACCAATTCGCACATAGAAGACCTCATAAGGCCTCGAGCTTCAAGCTTTCTAATCATGTTAATTGTCTCTGCCAAAAGCTGCGAAGTGTCGAACTTCCAACGGCTCGACATGAGGCGGATCCATATTAAACGGGCATAAAGGTCTGACGGTGATCCTGGACGGAGGTTCCAAGGATACAAACTGATACAATGGCTCGCGAAGATGTCATCTAGGAGTCGGCTTCCAAATCTGGAAGACGACTTGGAGGCCGACTATAATTTGAAGAATATTTGGTCGTTATATGCTGAATGCATTAAGTACAACTCCTTGATAGTTATCGCCTCGAAGGGAGCAGTCATGAAGGAAGGAAGATCGGACGAAAAGAGGGAATTGTTGTCATTCCTCTTCTTGCTGTCAACATCCCCATGCTGAATTTTACCTCAAGGCAGGTAGGTGTATGACTGCAGCGATATTGACTACAACCAAAGAGCATAGAAAACATGGGGCGGTTTACGTGGTTCCGCCTCTTGAAGTAGTATAACTTTGCCTGTGTTACTCTCTGAAGATGGATCAAGATTGACTCTGTACTGTGGTGAGAGAAGAATCCGACAGCTGAGTAGAAATATTTACATCTCTCTATCAGGACCCGCACTCTGAGAACTTCCCGAGCCCGGAAATTTCCTGTAAAAAGTGAATCTTTCTAAAGGAGAAAAGCCAAATACAGAATGGAACATTGAAAATGGAAACCCTCCTTGGTGAATCTCTCTTAGGGAGATAAAGTCAAGAAATTAAGAGCTGATTATTCCAGGGCAACGTGGAACATTGAAAAAGGAATATTGGCACAAACTCGAAATTCCTTCCACCGTGTAGAACCCTGAGCCCACTGTTGCGCAGAAATCTTGATACTCTTCGCTTGAAGCTCCCCTTTCATCTCACAATCCTCTCTTCCCAACAGCTCACTGCACTCACTCACTATACAGAAGCAGCAAACCAAACCACGAATGCCAAGTGCAGCAATTCCCTTCCCTAATAGCCGCCTATAATACAAGCACACAGACGCCGCCCCCTTACCGCTGTAAAGCAAGCTGTCCGGCACGTAAGAAACCCGGCGCTCATTTTATGCTCCTTTTCTTCCCCGTCCGTATCCCACACTCAACCTGCAACTCACCACACTTCGTATTTCCACCTCCACCTCTCTCCATTTGCCCAACTACTTCTGGACGCAGCACATCTAGCTCGAAAACTTCCTCGTAATCTTCGCAATGACTTCGCAAACCCCAAATCAGCCTCCCTCCAGGAACAAACCCAAAGTAACACCAGGGGGACTCACTGTGCAACGCCACAACACTGAAAATAAACACCAAGCTCAGTACAAGCACAACCACCGGATCAACCTTAAGTCCCGGGCTCTCGTCCGTATACAGCCTCAACATCGTGCTGCTGCTTCCTCCCGCACCCGCCGCTCTCGTAGATGACGGACGAGCATTGGCAAGCTTGTCTTTCTGGTCGGCTGCTGCGCGCCGACGGATCGCGGTCTTGGGTCCGCCGGGGGGTGTTGGGGAGCTGGGACGTGCGGAAGGTGCGCCGGGGGAGTTGACGGGGGAGGAGGAGCGGGGCGAGGACTATTTTGCTATTCATCAGTTCTTGTCTTTGAAGCGTTGCTTTGGGGAGAAGGGAAGCTGGAGAGGAGGGCACGAGGGTGGAGAGGGTAGTTCAAGGGGGCGCACCATCTTGACGATTAACGGGCTTGAGGAAGAAGTGAAGACTGAGCACGAGCGATTGATCGGCTTCGAAGGAGAGGACGGCGTTTGCACGTGGTCGTGTGTGAAGTGAAGTGGTTGCGATTGCGTCGGCTCAGAAATTGTGAATTGAGGCCAGATGCATTCCATCGAAAGGAGGCTCGGTAGAACTAGCGAGCAGGGATTGGGACGCTAGGGTGCGCTAGTGGGGCCAGGATGATGGGATGAATCTGGGGAGCATCACTTCACTTTGTCACCGCAAACTCAGTGAGGCGAGAAGTGATACTGCCAGATTTGATTAAAGGTCACACTCGTAGGAAGAATCATGTCTTAAATGAGATTTTTCAAAACGATGCTAAAAACATCGCCACCTATTTTCTCGCTGCTCTCACGAGCATAAACCTCTGAGTGACTATGCTTGCTTGCTTTCTTACAGGATGCGGATCTCGAAATCGCGATCTGATCTGCTCTCGCGCCTACATGTGCGCATGCTATGAAGTAGAAGAATAAACAAATGAAAAAGCACTCCTCTTCCTCGCTGTATGCTTCTCTTCCTCTCCATCGGGCAAGAAAATAAAAGACGAGACAGCGACAAGCTGTTCTGTAATGATTTCCGAGGCTGACTCGATAAATCTTCAATCCCAAAAGCCTCTCGAAGCTTCTCCAGAGTATCACGCTTCTTTTCTTCCATTTTTGATAGCCCGCTCAAATTTCCCTTCATCGATCTGCGCAAAAGTGAAGACTGCATCTGGACTTGCCAGATGGGAAGCCGATTATATAGATTAAACAGTACATTCTACAATGGAACCAAAGGTATCAACCGAAACGCCATCCGCTATGATAGCAAGTTTATGCTGCATGCAGGATCGCACTAGTAAGATTGCTTCAGAGGGCGACATCGAGGACCAAGCTGACATCTCGCACCTGCGAGCCCGCTAAGTCTTCGAGAACCGGAATCAGGTCGAGAAGCTCGTTGTCATGAGCGTCGGAGAACCAACTACTGATCGGTACGGCGTGTTGAGGGTGGAAGATGTAGGATGTTGGAGAATTGTCGATGATGATGGTTTCTCGGAGATCTCGTCCAACCTGGGAAAGGTCTTTGACGTAGTTTCCTTGGTGGTTGTAACAGCTTTCACGGAAGAGGCGGTGGTGAACGACGTGGTGGATATCTAATTGATCCAGAAGAGGATCACCGTACTAGGAATGGTCAGCACATAACATTTAGAGTGATATTTCTGCTTACCTTCGACACAGAAGCTGTGAAAACGACAACCTCGTAAAGTTCGCCAACTCGCTTCATGAATTGGTCCACACCAGGCCGCTTGATCACATAAACATTGTGATATTGACCCTCAATTTCAACAGGGATAGTGAAATCTGCTTGGTGTAGAATCTGGACGAATCAGTGAAACGTAAACCATATGTTCCAACTAAACATACCTTAAAACTGCTGTGGACCAAAGTCTCATCTAGATCGAGAACAAGACACTTCTTCCCCTGGAATCTTGGTGCGATCGGTGGCAGTAGCCATTTTTGCCCCTGGTCCGCAGGCTCTGGTGAGGTAACGTCTTCGCTAGGCCCAGGAGGAGGGGATGATGGTGGCGGTGGCAGAACGGGCCTGGCAGTCTCGGCTTGCCGAGTAACGGGAGCAGCGGGTTCAACTTTTTCTGTTGGTACAGGGTCCGAATCTACCATTTTCACATCCCCCTCTGCATCTTTCGCCTCCTGTGTCGGAACTTGCGCAGATGAAGAAGCCTTCGTCGATGGGGCTCTTGCCGGTGCTTGTACTACGACCGAAGGACTCGGCTGTCCAGTTTGAGGAGCAGTTGTTTCAGCCTCCTTTGGTAAAGCAGGTAATGGTTGATCACGTGCATCCCCTGATAGTCGATTCGCATCGCCATTCACAACTGCTCCTGATTGCAAAGTCCGACCCAGGTCCAAGCTCGCAGCCTCATTCTTCTCTCTTTCTGGCTCAGCTTGTCTAAGAGCCTCCTTTTCGCTTTGAGGTGGCACCGGAGCATTCATATTGTTTGTCGATCCTTGCTCTGGTCTACTCGCGGTTGTTGGTCGTCCAGAAGGCACCTTCGAAATCTTGTTCGCAGGTACCGCTGCATCATTCGGGTCGGACGTATTCACACTGTCCGGAACCCCACAGCACAAGAACGATAAGAACCCCTTCTTCAGAGGCTTCTGAGATGGTTTAGCGCCCGCAGCTGCTGGAGTTGCGCTTCCTGTTGGTCCCGTGGAGGGGCCTTGTTGTGTTACCGACATCTTGCTGCTTGTAGCACTCCCATTCCGCCTCCGACCCAAAATGCTTGACTTAGACTCCTTCGATCTCCCACCGATGCTCTCTCTGGGGTCACTTGCAGTTGCTCCACTTAGTCCTGTTGACGTTGGAGATGGCTGTATCTTGTGCGAAGAGGATCTGGATGGGACGTGGAGAAGGCCGCGGTTCTTCTTGGGGACCTCTGGGGCCTCGTCAGCTACCCGGAGATAGTCCCTCTCGTTCTGTGATCCTGATAGAACTGGAGTTTCGGATCCGTCGGTGCTGGCTGTGTTTTGTGCAGTCGATGTGGTTTGAGTTGACGAGCTGGGAGGATGAGGCGTATTGGTGACTGTATCGCACATTAGCTCTTATCTTCTCCAAACCTGCGCCTCGAAACCTGGCGCATCCAACTGTTCTACACATCCAATAGAGGAAGTAAAAGGGGCGGATAACGTACAACTCGAGGTATCCAGCGCAGGTGGCTTCGATCCTTTCCCACCTTCTACTGAAGCTGAACGGCGAAGGTCTTGCTCCGTTGGCTGCACAATCTCATTACTCATCGAGGGCAATGTACGACCTTTGCGAGGCCACTGGTGTTGGAAGCCGTGATGGTCTTCTCCCCTTCCTCTTTTGCTGATCTATCTCAACGCGTCGATGGCGGTCAGAGGTGTAGATTGGACGAGACCCCTGATGCGGCTTTGGCAAGGTCGGATGACTCGCGCGACACGAGCAGACAGCAAGCAATTGTCCAAATGGCGCGCAAGTTGATGCGACAATTGATGCAGGGTCTGGAGGAGAACTCGACCGCTTGGGATAGCACACAGAGAGCTCGTGGTGATGGGGGAGATCGGGGAGAGAGGCTGAGCGCCTGAGCTCGCGGGAGAAAGCAATCTCGGCTAAGCAAGCGAATCAGATCGAGCAGATACCGGCTGCGGCGATTAAGTAAGCCGTCCTGGGGGTGTTTGCGAGTGTGGAATCTATCAATGGACGTCAGGTCAGAATTGGAATTAATGAAGCTATTGATGTGGCAAAGATGGGAGCCTTGGTTGCGCGAGAAGGAGCGTCGGGGGTTGAGCAAGCAGGTCAGATCAGGACTGGGAAGGCGCGTCTGAATAGGTTCGGGGCCGGACCGGCTTGGTATTGGGACAGGAGGGAGCTTGTGCTGTGCTGCCTCCTGGTGAACGGCTGGGCGACTGTCCAGTGTTGCTACGAGGATACTTCATCATGCAGCAAACGGCTCGTCGTCCTCCATCTCCAGCCAAACCTCGCATCTCCATTCTCCACGCGCTGCAGCCTCTGTCTGCTCGCCGTCTGCTTTCAGTCCAGCCCCCGTCTCGACCTGCATTTGCCCTATTGGAATGGCCGTCCATTCGTACACCCATTTGCCAGCCACCCCGTCTGCTTGCCCGCTGGGGGCGAATGGGATTAGGCGCCCTGGCTTTCCACCACCATCAATTCATCCTATCAAAACCATTTTACTCCAAATCGAAACCCTCCCCTCAGGGATGGAGCCCGGATGCCCCCTTTCAGGTCCAGCTTGATTGCTGACCCATTTACCCAGAAATGCAGCGTTCCATTGTGAGGTTATTCGTAATGCACACTTCTCCACAGACAAGCGCCTGTTCTGCGCTTACGAGCCAACGACGCCCCCTCTGATTGAGACAAAGTCTCGTAGGGCTCACTCGGACGCTGGAATTCTGTGTAGGGCAGAAGCAGTTGCAACTGTTCCACGGTCTGATTGACTGAGGTCCAGGATATAAATAGAACCCAGAATGGCCTCGGATTCCCCAGTATTTGGTCAAGGAAAATTGTCACACAGGCCGCCCCCAGTACCTGCTTTACGAATGAACCTCCTGTACCTCATTCAAGACGTTCCTTTGACGTTGAGGGTCGGAGGTCCAAACTCACTTCGATCTCCACTCCAGCGGCTACCCTTCGGCCTATCGGCAGACCGCCGTTGACGAGAGACATGCCTTCGAGCCGGGATCAAGCTGGAACTATTTGGAACCAGCCTCCTTCTCTTAACTTGCTTCTCAGATCTATATGCGCTCGGATTCCTGGGAGGGAAGCACGCTTGCTTTCGCCGTGGGGGTTGCGCTTGAAGGGGTTACCTGCGCATTGATTCACACGCAGAACGTTGCGCGCGTTTGCCAGCTATGTGCTGTACTTTACTGTACTCTACTTTGCCGGCTCAGCACATTGGATCGTCTCCTGGCTGCAGATTTGGCCCGCCTCGGTTGGCTGCCGGAAGGCCTTCTAGAAAGGGTTTGAGGAGGCGACTTGCAGGAAGTTGATCAAGCCTAGCTGAGCCGGGAAGAGAGCTGGGAAGGGGCGGGTCAAGTGTTCTTTATTCGAGGCGGAGAAAAGGAGTGCATGGGAAATCTGACATATCGAATTCGGGACCCTGAGAAATGAGGGGGCCGCGGGCCAGACCCTGCTTTTTCCAGACCGATTTTAGACGGGATCTGATCTGATAATGGAGTGTAACGTGACTCACGGTCACATGACGCCAAGCTTCCACATGCTTGCAACCTCGGCGCTCCTTCCCCAGATTTTGCCGATCACATGCTGCAACAACACCTAAGCCACCACCTGGCAATGACGGCGCTTTTGCTGTGTCTAGAGTCCCACGACAGACGGCCTCCACGATATTCAATGATATGAGCGCAACATCGAAATCATAGGGAAAACGGGTTACGAAGCTGGATTGGAGAGCCAGGAATGCAAGTCGGCGGACGACATGACCATGTAGGGACGAATCAACAAAAACCAACTCTGCGAATTCGGCCATCCAGGATCACAATGGCCTCTCAATCGACATTGCGGAATGCTGCGGATCCGTTGGCAATGTTTTATCACCACTATGCCGACCTCCTCCGTCAGCGCCTGAAGGGCACATCGAGAACGACACGACTCATGGGCACACTCTTCCTCGCCATATCAATAATAGCTGCAGGCGAAGGCGGCAGACGATGGTGGAAGAAGCGGAATGCAGAGAAAGAGCAAGGCCGACGGCTACTGAGAAGGAATTCGGGATTGAAGAATAAAGATGGCTCGAGGGTCGTCTTCGTTCCTTACAAGGACTCGACTTCGAAAGTTACGATACATCCTACGAAGGCGCTGACTTTTGATGCCCATCGAAGACTTTTTCTAAATCCGCCGAGAGCCTCCGGACTGTCCGATAGCAGCACTCCTCAGATCCCGCCTCCCCAGACGAAGCCCGGGCTCAACTTGGCCTTCTTACACCAGTTTCTAAGTCTGTTGAGTATAATGATACCGAGATGGACGAGTAAGGAGACTGGCCTGTTACTAAGTCATGGGGTATTTTTGATGCTGAGAACATACTTGTCTCTGGTAGTGGCTAGATTAGACGGTGAGATTGTGCGGGATCTTGTTGCTGGAAATGGTAGAGCGTTTATTTGGGGAATCATCAAGGTGGGCTTATCTCTTCCATATTTCCGAGCATTTCTGCGACCCTGTTTCTATTCCGGATTTCGAGAGCCTCTTTTCTATGTTGATGGATATCCTATTGCAATTCTCATCATGCTCTCGACTAACTTAGACAGTGGTGTGGCATTGGCAGTCTTGCTTCATACACAAACGCCATGATCAAATTCCTCCAATCGAAAGTTTCAATTGCCTTTCGAACACGCCTCACAAGATACATTCATGATCTATACCTGAACGACAACCTCAACTATTACAAACTATCGAACCTTGACGGTGGAATTGGGCAAGGTGCAGACCAATTCATCACCCAAGATTTGACACACTTCTGTGCGTCAGCTGCAAGCCTCTACTCTTCCTTAGGGAAGCCATTCGTAGACCTTGTTGTCTTCAACTACCAACTATATCGGTCTCTTGGTCCTCTCGCTTTGACTGGATTAATGAGCAACTACTTTTTGACAGCAACAATACTTCGGAGATTATCTCCACCGTTTGGAAAGCTAAAAGCAGTCGAAGGCCGCAAGGAAGGTGACTTTAGAGGTCTCCATGCTCGTCTCATTGCCAATGCCGAAGAAGTGGCATTTTACGGTGGGGCGAATATGGAAAAGAACTTCTTGGATAAGGAATTCAAGAGTCTCAAGAAGTGGATGGAGGGTATTTATACCCTGAAGATCCGTTACAACATCCTGGAGGATTTTGTTTTAAAATACAGTTGGAGTGCCTACGGATACCTTCTAAGTTCCTTGCCGGTGTTTTTGCCAGCTTGGGGTGGTCTTGGAGGCATTCAAGAACTGGCGGATGCCTCGATAACTGGAGGCCGAGAAAGAGGACGGATGAAGGAGTTTATCACGAACAAACGACTCATGCTCTCACTAGCTGATGCCGGCGGACGAATGATGTATTCCATCAAGGACCTTTCAGAACTCGCTGGTTACACCAGCCGTGTCTATACTCTGATCTCGACACTTCACCGAGTTCACGCGAATGCGTATTTCCCACCTCGGGGCACCCACGCCGAACTTTACTCTCTGTCGGACGTTCAAGGCACTATTCAAAAAGGCTTTGATGGCGTGCGCCTGGAAAATGTTCCTGTTGTTGCGCCCTCCATTTTCCCTCATGGAGGTGAAGAGTTGGTCGAATCTCTCTCTGTGATTGTCCACTCTGGAGAGCATCTTCTTGTAAGTCCCGCTCGTCTCTCCATTTCCATGTCTATCCTAAAATTTTACAGATCTCCGGCCCGAATGGGGTTGGTAAAAGCGCCGTTGCCCGCATAGTGGCTGGTCTCTGGCCAGTTTACCGGGGACTGGTCTCTCGGCCACGCTCCGTTGGGATGGATGGCATCATGTTTCTTCCTCAAAGACCATATCTCAGCGTTGGAACACTTCGTGATCAAGTCATCTACCCACATGGCGAAATCGAGATGCGGGAACGAGGACGACGAGACATTGAGCTCAAGCACGTCCTCGAAGAAGCCCGACTTGGCTACCTCCCCGACCGAGAAGGGGGCTGGGACACCCGCAAAGAATGGAAAGACGTTTTGAGCGGAGGCGAGAAACAACGAATGGCAATCGCAAGATTACTTTACCACGAACCTCGCTATGCGTTCATTGATGAGGGCACCTCAGCAGTCTCTTCCGACGTTGAAGGACTTCTCTATGAGCGCTGCAAGGAGAAAGGTATCACATTGATTACAATCAGCACCCGAGCAAGTCTGAAGAGATACCACACGTTCAACCTCACCCTCGGGCTCGGCGACGACGGCAGCGAGTGGGAATGGGAACGCATCGGCACGGAAAAAGAGAAGATGGGCGTCGAGAGAGAGCTCCAAGAGCTCCGCGAACGCTTATCCAAAGTCAAAGAATGGGAAAATCGAAAGGAAGAGATCGAAGCAGAGTTAAACAAAGTCTGGGTCGAAGGCGGCGAGATGTTGGACGGTCCTGTCTGCCTGGAGGAGCAGAAATCCGTTGAGCAGCCGCAACAATAACAGCAATCTCCCCCAATTCTGTCCTCAATACGATAGATAATCTAGATGAGATAGGAATTTATTCTTGCCTTACAAGCAACGATTTCATTTGCACTTCAATTCCACAAATCTCTCAGAACGCCCTGTACCGAATTTCATCCCCCGATATTCAGATGAGACGCTTCTACTGCTCACATCCAATTTTCCCGAAACCTCCTCCCCGTTTGTATTTAGGCACCTACCTCCAATATCAGCCGTAAGGCCAGTCCGTACTGGTACCTAAATCGCATCTATCTATCTCCCCGTACAAACGAACCCCCCCGCCCGATCAGACGCTTCATATTCTCATCCCCTCGATGGAGGTGTTTTGGACCTGCATTTTGCCAAATCACATCTACCTCAAATCCTCCGTATGGAACATGGATTTCGTCATCCAGGAGATGGGAAGTAGATAACCTTAAACTTGACATTAGCGACAGGGGTGGATTCACGGCTATCTTCAAGTTTGTCACTTGCAACTACCGGTATACAGCTGCATTGTGCTGGGCGGCGGGGCGGGGAGGTGACGTTTATGCTATACTTCGATTCAGATGAGATTGATTGCTTGATTGCCATTCATTTCTAGTTATATTTTTGGTTTTCGGGAGTTGGAGGGGACATATGAATAATTATCCCCCTCCAGTGAACCCCCAAAGATGACCGCTTCTTTTCTTAGATCCTAGACTTAAGGATCTTGGCTTACTTCCTAAGTTCCTCCCTTGAATAAGAGTCAAAAAGTCTTGTTTGTCTTTGAGCATCCCATCTTTCGCCTCTTCCCTTTTTTTTCTTCTTCTCAAATTTTCCAAATGAAGCTCACCACCCTTGCCTCCTGGCACTGGCCGGTACCACCTTCGCCGCCTCCCGAGATAACCGGTACCTTCACGCAAACCCCCATCGCAGCGGGAACCTACTCGGATGGCAAGACCTGGTCCTACGTCTTCCTGTGCAGCAAGTGCATCGCCGCTGCCGACGCCACAGGCGCGCTCGGCTGGGCCATCAACACTGCGGCGCCTGCTGCCTCAGACAAGAGCTCGATTAACTTGAACAAGCACACTAAGCAGGGCAAGATCAGTCTGGGTTTGAAGGCGGCGCAGAGCGCGAACTTTGCTAGCTGGGCAAGATCGGCGAAGTCAGCATCTGTTGCTGGAAGGGTTAGAGTTTAAAAGGGGGTGCGGTTCGGAGGGGGAGCTGGAGCTGAGAGTAAGAGTTGAGGTTGAGGTTGAGATTGTATGGAAAGTGGAGTGACAAGACAGAGGGTAGTTGGTACAAAGGAGATGTTCGAGAAGTCTTGTGCATAGAAACTAAAGTGTAACGAATGGAAGTATTCTATTTGCTGTGAGTATCACCATATCATGTAATGCCAATCTGAACTCAGGATGAGAACACGTGAGCGTATTCAGTTACTATTCGAAGGAGCCGATGGGGAATAGAGTAGGTGGACGAGTTAAGCCATATATCTTCAGCCCGAACCCCACCAAGAAAGCATCTGTTTCCAACCTAAAATTGTACAGTCCACAATCGTGGCTTGAAACAGGCATCTCATTGGAGACTTAGTTGCCGCAATGTAATAATACGATGACTGTTGGCGGGTTGACTGATACCATCCACCCCCCCTAAATAACTGCTAGCGCGTATGTTTTGGGTATAGGTACGGGGAGGAATCCAAGGTGCTTAACCAGTGAGAAACTGTCTTCAAGCTCGCTGGGAGCCACTCCCAGGGCAGAAAGCCTTCGGGAATCTTCTAGGTGCACCCTTGGTTTGATACACAGACCAATTTTTGCCCTGTGCAACATGGCTGACCAGGTCCTGAACCAATTAAAATTCATGCTTCATTGAAAACTAGGGCGGTGGAGGCCGCTAGCAATTATTTAGGGGGAGGTATTACTCCTAAACGCCAAGATTGCCAAATGCGTAGAGGATGCTTCTCGATCTCAAGGCTGATGGATCAGAGATCAGGTCTGTGGTTGCCAAGGCTGTGAACTACATCACCCATCAGCCACCACTCTCTTCCTGCACTCAATCTATGCCCTCCTCCACCTCGGGTGAACACACTGGAGAACCGGTATTCTGTCCCAGACCTAACCGATCCCACGCAGCGCGGACCTCGAAACGGCAATTCCACCAGGTAAAGAAGTGAAAGGCTGCTGACCTCCCTCCTTTCTCAGAAGAAATGGAGTTGGGCGAGAAGGCCACTGAACGATGGCTTGATTGATAGATGCCATGGTCAGGTTCCTGCGTAGAGCGTTCTGGCCCGAGACAGCATAACCTGGACCTGCCCGCCATATGTGCTGGATACGTTGGATTTTCGGTATTGATTGAGTTTTTTTCATCTCATCTCATCTCATCTCCAAGAAATATTCCAGATTTTCGAGCAGAGATAAGATCCGTCGTGATAGTTGGAGTTGAAAACAGGGCAAGAAAGGGAGTCCCGTGTGAGGCGGCTCTGCGATCGCTTTATGATGTTCTTTCAATCGTTACTTGCGACTTTACTCGTTTCTGCGGCCACTGTAAAGGGAGAGTTCAAGCCGGCAATCAGCAATACTTTGGGAAAATGTGTGGAGACAGAGTGTAAGACGTGTCCATATTCGCTATGTACCAACAAGACGTCCTATACATATTCGACTACCGTGACGCTTGCGTGCTGGACAAGAGGAGACTCGATTGGGAATGATACGTAGGTGAAATAGTCCGGCATTGTTTAGAGAAGTGGAAAACTAACATTGCTGCTCACTTGACAGCACCTAGCTTCGGACGACTGAAAGTTGTGATGTCACACGGTACGACCTGGCAGATTATAAAGGGACATGTGAGACGCTTGCCTTCCCATACAACCCCGCCCCCCCCCCCCCCCCCCCCCGCTAGATTAAAGTATAGCAGGCTGACAGACTTTTGCGCATGACAGACGAAGAGGACCTGAGCTTCTGCGGTGTTGGATCTGTTGAAAAGCACCTCACTTTGCGTCCAGCGACTGTTCAGTACGGCTTGGAATGCAACATCTGTCCAGAAAATGGCGATTGCGTTACCACCAAATATCTTTCGCCTGGCACGGACTTGACACTTACGTGTTGGACAGAGTTTGGGAGCGCGGTGCTTGGTAACGCGTACGTCCATCTCAAGCGCAATTAACTTCCCATAAGCGGGGTTTCCCCAAATTCAGGTTACTTAATGATTTCGAGAACGCGAGAGAAGGTTCATTTCAATAAATCAGAAATCCAAACTGACAATAAATTGTTTACGGTGTGTGGGTAAAAACGACTAATAACCGCGACATCTCCGAAACTGGCCTCGCGGACCCTATCAACCGCTTCATCCTCGCCAACTGTGGCGTGATCGGCTTTCTGCAAGCGAACTACACCGGTGATTACGATATAGGAAATACTGCGAAGATTCGAAAAGCCTTTAAGGGTATCCAGCGATCTGCCGAATCCGAGCTGGGTGGCATTCCCCTCCCCAACCGATCGAAGAAACCGAAATCGGTGCAAATAATTTGATCAACTTGACAGTTGGAAACGATTTCGCAGATTGCCGCACCTCCGCGAACATTACTTGTGAAGTACAACAGAGGTATCACTTTAATCATACCGTTTAGCGCAGTGCTACAAGGTAACAACTTCAGCGAATCTAAACGAGACGTATTGGTACGAGACAATAGTTCTAGATATTCCACCCGGGCGCCTCGCCGACACCATTTATTTCCTTCCTGCCCCCAGACCAGAACCAAGAAATCAGACTCGAAGATGCTTTGTACATCCTACTTGAAAATGAAATACCAGTAATGAGAATTAAATAACTTTTGAATAGCTTAGAGACAGACTCCTGAACTAGTGTTTTCCCCCAATGTCCGCGTCTGCAAATATACATTATGACCAAATGATATATGTACGTGAATGCTAAATGTGAGCAGGCGGTGTGCACTACGGGGTATCAAATATATACAGGCTGAAATGAAGAAGCAAGCAGAATGGTATATGCAAGACATGAATCGTAAATGCGTGAAAGAGGATACGCCCAACCTAAAAAAATAAAATAAAATAATAAAAAGAGGCTCAATACTAATGAGATCGAGATGTTGAGGTCGCCGTTTTCAGCGGTAGCTGTTTGAGAAACTGCTTCCGGGTTACTGACTTGGTGAGTCGCTTCGATCAAATCAAGGGTTGAGATGTTCCGGTTGTCGACTTCAGCGGTAGTCGTTTGGTGAGCTACTTCCATGTTGTTGGCTTGGTGAATCGCCATGATCGAACCAAGGGTTAATTGCTCCAAGAAGCATCTTCCAGACATTGCCATTACTAGGTTCGGTATCGACGATGTCTCTAATAAGTAGAGGTTAGTCCAAGACTCTGCATCATTTTAGATATCTTTTGAAAACTTACATTTTCACTCCAGCTTTCTCCACGGTGAGATTATCATCCAGTCGCTTAAGTCTTTTTTGGCCCGCAAAGTTGTTTCCAAAACGAATGAATTGGATCCCCACCTAGTGTTTATTTAATCTACGCTACTTGGATAGGTTCCGGACGACTTCCTTAATAGATATTTCTGCATCGCTCTCGGGTTACCAGTTGCCATTAGTTAGGACATAGAGACTCAGCGGCCTAATATCATGCTAAGCAAATACTGTAGTTAAACCGAGAGTTTTCTCCAGTTTTACGTTATACGTTCCAAGGATGCTAGCTAAGACCGTACCAAGATTAGACCTACCCTGTGGCGTGGTCTTTCGCAGCGATTTAACTAGTTCAGAGGAATTCGCCGACGTTACCATATCGTCAGAGATTGTATAGTACATCTCTAACCTATCTGGGTCGGCTGACTTGATAATATACGACAGGACGCCGACGAGGGCGGTGAGCTCGTTCTAGTATGTTTTCATCGAAGCCGTATCGTCTATCAAAAACATCTACTAGAAGTCAGCTAATACCACGCCATGAGTGGAACAGAAATAATATACATGGTCTCTCTCTTTGAGCCCCTTTCGTAAGTAGTTATGAGGTAGTATATTTGGAGGAGAGCTCAGACGATTTATCCACGATCGTAGACCGAAACCTGTCTGTGACTTTTCTTGTACTTTCCAATGTGCTACCACGCCGACCGAGAGATAAGGAATGCGTTCCATGTCCGTAGTGGTTTGGTATTGAACCACCACTGGTCTGCGAGGTGGTTCAGATCTTGGGGCATTTCTTGGAACAGAAGTCTCTCCATTCAAAGAAGCAAAACTGTCTCCAGAAGTTTCATGTACCTTTGTTAAGCCCCTCCGAGTATCGGGACGCTTAGAGGGGCTTCTTTTACTACGGTTCCTTCCTATGCTCGGCCCTTCTCCATTGTCTTCATTGTATGAGGGCTCTTTTCGATATGATCCTGAAGTACCCGAGGAATATCTATCGTAGTTAGCTTCATTCTCTGAGCTCCGATTAGATATCCGCGATTGTCGTCGCTCCGGATATCCGGAACGAGAGTGCTGGTCGGATAATTGCCTAGGACGATAAGGCAGTTTACCATGACTCCCATTAGTACGAGAGCGATTTTCAGGGGGAAGTTCAGAATCTATCCTCTGCGATCGCCTGCCTGGGTAATTATTATGGGTATTAGTCCGATCTCTGCGGCCTAACCCTTCACCATCGACCATGGTTAGTCGATCCGGGCTAGGGTCACGACGAGCACCATAGTGGTTTGATGAACCACTAAAAGAGACCTGTGCATGACTCTGTTTGGTTGGTATTTGGCGACTACCCGTAGGACGCGGAGGCGGATGAGAAGATGGAGGGAGCTCCGGAGGTTGGCGTGGAGGCGTTGCGGCTGATGGGGGAACCGGCTCTCTTACCTCCTTAAGAATGTCTTGATATCTGTGCTAAAGTTGTGTCGCTGTCGCACGCGCGCCCGATGTAATAAGCATATCGTGTTCGATAAGAGATAGAACCGAGGCCGTGATATTATCCGATTTTCGAAGGATGGGGTCGATATCATTATGCCACTTTTTAATAACTTTTAGACGTACCTCACTATTATGAAAGTAATCACCATCCGTAAATCTAGCCTTTTGGTCCGTCTCTTCTTTTCGACTCGTACGATAAGCGAGTACCCTAGTGTACCTATGAGTAACCCAGATTGCGGCTTCACTAAACACGTCACTAAGAGACTAGATATTGACGTTTGGCTTAATTTTGAGATTAGCTTGTTCTAAAAACCCATCTCCTCTATAGTACTCTGGGGCTCCTATATAACACTTTTAGTATCTGGAATAGGAACTTGAGGTTAGTGTACAAACCATAAGTACGAGTTCCATGTGCGTTATTCGCTATAATAATTCCCTGCTCGTCGATAACCTTCTTAAAGTGGCTTAACCCTAAATCTGCTACCTTAAACTCCCATTTGTAAGGAGAGGCGACGCTATTGCTCGTAATAAGGATGTTTATAGGCTTAATATCTTGGTGAAAGCTAAGAATTATTAGTAAGTTGACACGAAATGCTTAGTGGTATCTAGTAGAAGTACCTATGCAAAATCTGGGGCCCTTCCTTGGTTCTATTCTCTAACTCTATATCGTGGATATACTTTAATGCCCCTATTGTTTTGAACATCTTATCCTAAAAGTCTAGTATATCGTCTGGTCTCTCCGGAGGTTTAGTCTTCTGGAAGTACTCTTCTAAAGTACCTTGGTCCGCAAACTCGAGGATGACATTATAGGTCTTAGCTTATACGAAAGAACCATAGAACCCTATTAACCCGGATTTTGGTACGAGCTTTAATTTTCGAAATGCTACGACCTCATTGTCGTAATATTTCTTCGCGTTAGGCGTATAGTAAGTTTTGAGAGCAAAGGTGTTAGTAGGTGGTTTACTCGTAGACTAGCATCCATTAGCTAACGTAAAGGTTATTTCAATTCGTGGTAGAGGCTAGGCTATGACATACTACGATCTGCGGGCCCAGTTTGTTATATGAACTGTGCACCTTAATCTTGTATAATATCGCGCTACCTGCACCTATAATTTTCTCTTTGCTAATAATCGGAAGTATTTGATTTGGGTGGTAGTGTATAGTTGCTATGGGCTTCAGGTCGGGAGCGCAGAACCTCCACTGCTTGTTGTAGAACTTCTTGTAGATTTCCGGATTAGTCGTATCGATTGGGAAGGCTGCCGGAAGATGATTAGGATCGAAGGGCAGTATACGATTACTATGGCCCCGTTCCGAAAAGTGATTAATGAATCTGCCTTGCCTAATCTCGACCAGGATGTAGAACATCCTAATGTAGCTCTCGAAGATTTCGTCTGTGTCGACTGGAGATCTATTTAGCAAGTCATTTGGAGGGAAAACGGCGGCAAGAAGCTCCTTTAGCCTTGCGTTGCTATCTTTCTTGAAGTGCTCCTTAACGACCGTCAGAGGGATGAACGCGCGGCGCTTGTCCGTATCTAGGTCCAGGACGGCATATACGCTATTCTTCTGCACCTAGCCCAAGTAGTTTTGGATGTCGGGGTGCTCGTCGTGCTGCGCCATCGCGTGGGGGAAGCTGTGAGCCCAGCGAACAAATCGAGGTTGGTGATACGATGCTGTTTGGGTAGTGCTTCACGCCCGACTGACCAGCTGTTCAACGTCGATCGAGATAGGGATTTCTGCGTTGTGCGAGTGAGGTGTGAAGCCGAGTAGACCAAGGCTGGCAGAGCCTTCCCCCATCTCTCCTCCCATCTTGCGGGTGACTAAGAGCAGCTGAAGGTCAGGAGGGGGGCACCTATGAAGACAGAGGGGCAGCGCCAAGTGGGGCCGCCCTCCCGCCGTCAAATTAGTAGGCGAAGCTTGATTTGCGGTCCATCCGGCAGCAAGGACCCGACCAATCCACCATGGTCCATTCTTAGTAGCAAACTTCAAAGTTTTTTCGACCACTCGTTACTTATTCGGCAAGGCAAGGCTACCACTCCCTCAAAATCATATTTGGAATGTGCGAGTGGTGATCTATCTCGAGGCAAATCACGTGCGAACCAATATTTCATTGGAGCTTTCCACCATTTTTATATTTCAAACTAGCAAATCGCTAAAACTTCTATTTAATCTTACAAAGAAATGTATTCCTAGGATTATAAGAACTCTAGAGAGTTTCTCGGATTTGGTTAGAGTCTCATATGGTTGCTAGGGGTCCCTAAGGAAACTGATACTGTTTTTTTAGCCATTCTAACCTATTAACCCACTAATATACTCCGTACTATGATATAAACATAAGAAAAGTAAGGGGTATAGTGATTGCCATATATAGTTCTATTGCGTCTAGTTGGAAGATTTTTTCTGACTTCCCCGTGCTACTAAGTTAGAATTTGATAATATCTGTGCTTATTATTATCTACCAAATCTCTTTATATTAGCTAGTGCTCGTTTGTAATAAGTGGATGTGATTATAAATTTAAGTTTAAATAGTCTATTGCTTACTGATATAAATGTTCTGGGCAAGAAAAATAGTGTTATAAGAGTGATGATGTGTATGGAAACTGTTTCCTGTTTCGTCTTCTAGGTAATGATATATATGTCTTTGGTTATGCCTTCCATATTTTTAGTTGATTGCTGAGCCTTTATCGCGAGAATCATGCTTATTTCGGTGTTTCGATAATTCATGATGCCGTAAAGCTATTATTGTTAGTGACTGATTTAAAAAGATGAGGGAGTATGTACTAGGCTCTTCTTATCCGCGAGTAAGCGTAATAATATCTTCGTCCTCGATGATTATATTCGAAGATCGTTTATAATACTAGTAATACGGTTATGGAATCGTGCGATTTCCGTATTTTCTTCTGTGGTGAATACCTTGGGCTAGTGCTCTGACGCTCTGATAGATATATAGTGTAGATCTAGTTCTGTAAGTATATGTATATTTGATTCCAAAATTAGTAGAACCTCATTTGCTTTATCTTCCAGGAATTACACTTGTTATATATTACTGAAAGAAAAATTCCCGGGATCTATAGGTACCTCCGGACTATAAGATGGAACCGGCGCCTGCTGCTGTCCAGGTGGTACTAGAGGTGGCCCCGATGGTAGTTCTAGCGGGGGCAATAGCTTTACAGGTTTGTTAGTATAACTGAGATCGCTGTATGCTCTCTTCTCTAAGCTCTTTATCGTACTCGATGAAGTCCATGTTCGCCCTGGCTTTGCCTCCACTGGGCTAGATATAGTCTCTATATGAACTACTAGGGTACGTCGTGTTTTCTCTTATAAAGCTTCTTTAAGGAAGCTTATATACTATCTCTAATCCTTACTATACTAATCGCAAATGACTAAATGTAGTGTGAGCGAAGAGGTAAACGAATTTGTAGGAGTATCGAAGCTATTAGCGTTACGGAAGCTGCGGGATTCTGTTACTGACTCTATTCGACTTTACATAAGTTGGTTACCTTTCACGATAACCCACGAGGATACGCCTATCTTGATATCGAACGAGTGATAGACTACTGTTTGCCGTATCGACCATGGCTAGTGTGCTTAGCTATTAGACTTTTCCATAGATTTTAAACTGTACGATATCCGTAGCTCTTGCCTAGAGCGATTAAGTTCTGTGATATCGAGTCCACTATATAGAGGATCTAGCCGAGTCTCATGACGGAATCCACTAAAGTAGAAGTCTCGAGTATGCTCTTGTCGCCTAAATGGGAATAAGAAATTAAGAAATATAGGCATAACTTGGTGCTATGTGAGTATATATGTGAGTATGCTTCGACTTATATTGAGCTATTCTCGGGAGTTCGGTACGTGGACGAAACTGATTAGCTAAACTCAGAATTTCTATTTAAATTCAAAGGGGTATCTAATGAACTTATATGAATCTATATTTTGGGTCCTGTCTACCGATGAATCCCTTTCCTGAAAGATGATCTTTTAACGAGCCTAAGCTACCTAAGTAAGCTGCTTGAAATCCTATGAAAATATTAGCGCCTCGAGCCTCCTAGAAGCATACCACGGAATTCCTTACCTTATAAATTTTCATCATATTCCTATAGATCTAATATCGAAATATCCTCTTTGCAGAAAAGTAGACTCTCTCGCTTATCTAGTCTTCTAACATATGCTTTTAGATTATATTCGTATATATCGTGATACACTAGATTCAAGGGATAGACCGTAGCCTCGTTACACGATCTGGCGAACTATTCTTTATCTTGAACATTAGACATATCAACGAAGTTACTAAGTCGATGGAAGACTTAAATGGTGAGATTCCGACTTAATTATTCTTCTACAGTAAGTTTATGATGGTGTTGCGCTCAAAAGCAATGAGGGAAAAACACTGCCACAATGACACCCAACCCTTCCCGGGGCATCAAACTGCTCTGCCCCTGCACAGCTAGTAACAGGTGCCGAAAAGTGTCACCCACTAACGCCAGCTAATTTCTCATTGCCGTCCTCAGCTCCGATCAATTGGAACCCCTCCATTCTTTGCCCCCTGACCTGACATGAATGGCGATTCCCCTTGCGCATTTCAGAAATGCTGTGTACTCGGCAACCGCAAGCCTAAAAGCTCGCTCTTTTCCGCCTTTCCATCAGGTTAGAGAATTCGCCTTCGGGCGAAAAAGAGTTATAAACTTACTTCGGTTAATAACCTAGGAATCCAGAAGGCGTAATCATCAGTCATGAGCTGCGATTATTAGCGATTAGCCCTTATAGCCATGCAGATAAGCGGTAATTGAAACACGTACTGTGATCTGAAAAGTCGTAATTCCCGAACTTGGGCTTTAGGAAATCATTAATAATCGTGGCATTCATTCGATACGAGGAAAAATATTCCCAACACCACGGCATGATCCCTAGCTTCCTAGTGGTGTATTTTAATTTCGTGTGCTTGGTTTACAGCGGTTGCGCCGCTCCAGGACGCAGCGATGGTCGTATCAGATTCAGATGTCGTAATGTTTCGTGAGTGAGCCACGGTGAGGGCCTGAGGGGCGAGGGCGATCAGCCTATTTGTAGGCTTTCTTCTGCGCAAGGCTTCCACGAGGCGACCAGCTTGAGAAACGACGCATCTGGACAAGGCCTGTCGCCCTCTCGATGGGGGAACATGTAACGAATCATGTGCGAATAGATATGCTGTGCAACTCTCTCAGCCTCCTTTTACCATCTTTCGACACGAATGAGATGGGGAGCAGCAGACCCCACGGTCTCTCAAGGCAAGTTGACGCTCGAGCACAGAATGAGTGTTCTTCCCGCCCGGCCAATCAGATCCTTCGGCCTCCTATTTATCTAGACAAGGGCCACCACAAGGACTACCACAGCCCTACGGAGCACAACGTCCTCAAATGGCACAACGCAAAATAGTTTGACGGCGAGATGCAATAAGGCAAGACCGCTACCTAAGTGTGGCGCCGACCAGACGCTCACTGAGGGTTGGGAACACAAAAGGTAGGCAAAGGACCCAAGATGCAAAAGCGAAAGCAGTGCGAATCGCTACCAACCCCAAGGTAGAAGCAAAAGGCTATGTAGGTCATTTAGGTCGAGTGGGGGAGGCGAAGGATATGCAAGGTCCAATAGGACACAACACGACCCAGGGTTTTCCCGCAAATGCAAGCACACATCTCCCCATTGTTCTGCGCTGAATGAGCTGAGCTGCATACTGCTCCTCCACTATTTTTATCTCAACCTCCCGCGAGTCGCGACACCAGGGTGTTACCACCGCGACGGTCCAGAATCCAGAGCCCTTGGGCTCAAGCAGTCTGGCCCAATTCTATAATTGTCTACACCAGCTTTGCAGATTGTCCGTCCGCAACCTCAATCAATGTGGCGTTTCTTCGTCCTTTTTCGTTTCCGTCCTGCAGCCACCCTGCTCGCTTCCGCCAACCAGCTCGCAAAATCACCTTCAGCTGGGCCCAGGAGAAAAAGAAAAGCCTGTCATGGGCCAACCTCCAAACCCAATTGTCGAAATGCCTTCATTGAGCCACTTTCATTCCCACGCTTCACTCTGGTCGAGATGCGAAGGATGCCTCCAAAACAAGTTCTGGCCAGCCACGATAAGCCCCTTTTCGCAAGGCTGGAGAGAAGAGAAACAGCTGCTTGTGAGCTATCGAACGGCTTCAGAGCATGGCTTACCGATCTCCCATGTTCTGCCAAGATAAAGATGGACATTCCCCGCTGAGGTTTCTGTATCTCTGAGCCTCGTTACAAAATCACCAGCAAAATGGAGTCAAAGGAGCCGTACACCGCTACCACTGTGCCTCCAGGTCTCGCATCCCGCCTCCAGGACCTCATGAACACCTTTTGGGTGTATGAGATATTGGCCAACCTCCTCTCACTGGTCATGCTTGCTGCCATATTTGGCGTTCTCCATCACTACGATTCCTCGGACGTCGACTTATGGAGTCACTCTTGGGCTTTGAGTTCTCTTGTCGGACTATTAGCTACAATCAGCCAAACTACACTGGCAGTTCCGCTCGCCTCATGCATCAGTCAGCTGAAATGGACATGGTAAGTCCCAAATTCTCGGAGAACTATTCACTCTAGCGTGTCGGTTCCTGGGCCTGTAGCAATGTTCAACAGATCCTGGAACATTCTACGCCTGAAAATGGTTGAAAGTATGCTGACTCTGAAATCTTGGGAATAGGTATGAGGAGAGCCAGAAGTTAACCGATTTGGATAAGTTTGAGCAGAGTAGCAGAGGTCCTTTCGGTTCTGTCAAACTACTCTTTTCACGACCCTTCAAGTAAGACCTAACTCAATCTTTTTTGCGTTTCTTCAAGTTCAGTTCAACTCGGGAACAATGGCTGAACTAGGGTACAGGTTTCTGGGTGCTTTTGGAGCGATCCTCACAATCCTCACGTTGGCTTTCCATACTCTCATTCAAAATGCGATATCTACGAGAAGTGGAATGCTCGAAATCGATGGCTTTTACGGTGACCCTATTTACGGAGCAAGCTATCCTCAAGGAAACAACTATACTACCATGTATAATAAATACTCCACATCCGAGACTTTGGGGGATCAAGGACCGACTCTCGACATGGTTGCCGATATCACTTACGGAATGTACTACACCATGATGTACAACGACACTCAGACTCAACTCAGCATCGCTAATTGCCTGTACGGTAATTGTACATGGAGCCATATTCAAACTCTGGGCGTGTGCTCTAATTGTGCCGACATCACCTCTAAGATATACAGCGACGACTACAACGGCATCTACACTCTCTACGGAAATACTGTGGTGATGGACCAGAAAGCCGGATTGGTGACATCTTTGGCGGACACGTTCTATCCCGATTCCTCTGTCCTACCAGGGGTCGGGCCCCTCATTGCCCACGTCACGACAATGGCGCGTGCGGACACTAGCGTCTATCCAACAGGCATAGATTGTGCTTTGTACTGGTGTGTGGTGGATGCGAGCAATGTTACAATGACAAATTGGGACATCGCAGATGCGGTATATACAAACTGGACTGATTCATCAAACTCTGCGCATACCACCTATGGGCAGGAGACCGACATTCAACTCACCCCGCCAACGTGTTATGACAAGGATGCTCAACCAATTTCCGACACGACGGAGTGCACAAAAACGATTTCCAGTCGTTCACAAATCGCATTGCAGAACTTCTTCACTGGCGATAAAACGGGCTTCACGGGCACGGCGACCCAGAACTTAACCACTGGGGGCTGGAACATCGGCAGCGAAGTCATGCAGCTCATTTACACAATCGCTAGTGGCTCGGACGATCTCGCCACAAGCATGGGGATCATCATGAATAACATCGGTCTACTCATGACCTCTAACATCCGTCAAACACAGCCGCAAGATGGTTTCTCAAAGAGCTTGGGAGAAGTACGGATCTGGACTACTCTCTACCATATCCGCTGGGGTTACATGGTCCTTCCAACCCTGCTTGTGGTCGCCAGCATACTCTTGTTGATAGCCACAATCACCAAGAGCTGGGGACATGAGAAGTGGAAGTCTTCTGTGCTGCCGCTGTTATTTCATCCCTTAGCAGATGAAGTACGGCCTGGGGTGGCACCTCATAAGATGTCCGAGTTGAAGGCAGTTGCGGAGAACAGGAAAGTGCGACTTCACAGGGGCCACTTGGGTTCTCAATTTGTTTAGGTTTTAATTATTTCTTTCGGGCCGCTATGTCTTTAGGAACACTCCTTGCAATGGGTTTGCTATACGGGGAAATACTGGAATATGGAAGTACACGAGGTCGATGATGAAATTTTGCACGTATCTCAATGACAGTTTTGAAAATAAGGGATGATTAGTTCTTTCAACAAATCAAGTCATCCTAACAATGCTTAGAAGTGTTTCCTTTCCATCGCAAAATGCGACTCCCTATTTCGGGGGGGTGGGGGGAGGCGGGGAGATATGATCACGTGACTAGTTTCGGATTCGGCAATTGTCGCTTAAAGGGGGGCCCGGAAAGGGATACCTGTGTGACTCCTCCTGACTCAACGGCGAAACATTTCACATTTCACATCTGCATTTGCAATAATGCTTCTTAATTGACATCACCCGGAAGGCAGCAGTACCCAGTTTTATCCTCATCAAAGTTTCCATTGGCCGTCATGTGACGGGTGCCTGTCCATTGGGGGCCGCAAGGCCCCTGCCCTTCTCGTTAAGGCAAACACCACGTGAGTCGCCTCTAGGCTGCACTTCCTCCATAAAAATCCCGAACCCTTCAAAGTGGAGCTTCGTCAACACCGAGTTGAGATGGACGCAGTGGAGGGAGGCCTGAAATGCAACCTCGGCCTTGAGTCATCGATATATATGCCTGGACCACTTCCCAGCCCTGCGTTTTAATTTCCATTGTTTACTTTTAGTTTCAGGTTGTGTACTTTATAAGAAGACGATTCCTTCGAAGGATTTGGCTTTGCATTGATTGTATTTGTCCTATTTCGGTCTCTTCAGACGTTTCAGCTGTCACTCGTTGCCACTCATCAATCAATCATCTTCAAGCTTCCAATCACCAATCACCACCCAAGACTTCCTTCAATTCTTGCCAAAGAACTCATCTTCACTCAGCACAATTGTTGAACTCCTTCATCCAATTTTGAGAGCGTCTCCTCATATCTGGTCACTCGACAATAACCCTTCGAATTGGCTCAACAATCGTCGTCCCATCCGCATTGCGGGCATCTCTACAACTCCGCAAATCTGTCCCGCCACGGTCTCCTCAGCAGCGGCAAAGCTGCAATGAGCGATCAAAAACCACCTCCTCCACCTCGGCCACCGCCACGTGATACCTGTGAGTCTCCTTCTTCCAGCCAATCTCAAAACACTCACTGACCGGATAAGCCTATGGTGGGAAGCAACGCTGAGCTCTCCGCCTCCATCGTCTTCGCCGAAATTAGAGGAGTGGGGTGCTTTGTTATCTGTTTCTGTGTTTTCTACTTTGTATTTTCTGTTATGATATATTTATGAGTTGTGAGAATTTGGGTTGCTTTTTTAGGGAACGGATTCTGGTATAGGTGCATTGGGATTGGGGTTGGGCATAGAGCGGGGTCTTCACGGATGGATTGGATTGAGCTGGGATATGCTCTTGGTATTACGATTTTGTGATAGTACGTGGGGTTCAGACTTTGTTGAGCTTGATATGCTTGAACTTTGCGAGATTAGCCTCAAAGGTTGGCACTCGAGCTCACTCAAAAATGGAATCCCCTCTCCCGAACGTCAGTGTTTGTGCAACGCTTTATGCATGATACTCTCACATCTACAGTACCCAGTTTCGAATCTCAAACATATTGAGCATTAAAATTTACATTAATTGAGAGCGTGTCTTAACTCTCATATTTCCTTGACTGAGGTCCCATTATATTTTCCCCATCCAATTTCTCACTAAAAGGCAAATGGCCCCTTACAAGCACTAATAATCCCCAAATAATGATCATGCGCCGTGCCATCAATTGGCACAAGTCCCGTCCCCGCATTACACTCTTCATTCCCCACCCCCTCACAAACAACCACATCGCTCGCTTCATACACGTCCGTCGCATCAGTCCCATTCGTAAGCCAGTACTCCGGACTCGTATGCTCATACCCTATCCAAGTCGGTGGTAGCTGGGACACGGGATCGTTCTCATGCGTCATCCTGTAATTCACTCCTTTCTCCGGAGCCTGCGACGTCACGAATGTTGCAAACTCCGTGTTTCCCACGCGTGGAGAGCCATAGGTATAGATATCAGTGTTGTAGTTCATACACCTCAACTCAGCACCAGCGAGAGTCGCGATCCCGGCCCCGATGCTGTGGCCTGTGATTACCAGCGAGTAATCTGGATACATCTCGAGAGCTGAAAGGACGGTATCGAGGACGGCGTCCCGACGTTCAGACCACCCCGTGGAGAAGCCGGAGTGGATCCAGCAGGATGTGCAGCCTGTGAGGGTGTATAGTACTTGGGCGAATGTGAAGTCTGTGAACCAGTTGCGGATTGTGTTTCCTGAACCCGCGAATGCAACGACGATGAGAGATCTTGTTGGATCGAGCGCCACGAAGCCCTTAATGTTCGCTGTGGTTGTGTCGTTGCTGCCGGGATTAGAAAGTGGACAGAGGAGGGGGGAGAGAGACTTACGAGCCTCCGAACTCCACGAGGGATGTCACGTTGTCCGCTTCTACGAGAGCGCAGGCATTATCTGGGCAGGTGATCAGAGATTCGGAAGCCGAGGTCTCATTTCTCTGACAATATGAAGCTGCTGTAAAGTTTGCGAAAAGTTTGAAATTGTCGAGGAGAGATTCTGGTATGCCGCTTGTTGTGCTATCTGTACGAGCTGTCAGAGACTGCCAAGTCTTCGGGCCATAAATGGGGGTTCACCTCCTTGTTGAAGGGGCTTTCCTGCTTCATTTACAGGAATGGCATTTGTCAGAGACAGGAGAAGTCCAAGTGCAAAAGATACTGCAAACTTCATGATTCTAATTTGAATTCAGAATTTCGCTGTTAAATTCCAACGAATGAAAGCCGCTGACGGTGACAAGCTGAAGTCCCAGAGCCCAAATTCACGATCAAAGTAACAACAAAACCATGCAACTCCTTAAATGTCGACACGCAGAAAAGAAGCGTAAACAACGAAGAAGCAGTCTTGCACCTTCTCGTCAACGAAAATTATCAAAATCCACGTGGCCTGTAAATGCCATCATCGCGAAATACCGGTATCCAGTATCGGTATAGCTCCCGAAGTGGGACAGCAAAGTTTCCAAGGAAATCCGGAAGTTTATCCCAAAGCAAAACAAGACTGGTTATCTAATCCTCGATTGGGCGTGCTTTGCCTATATGAGAGCCTCTTTAAGAGCTCGGTTAACAAGCGAGAGGGCAAGGGGGAAATGTGCCTCGGCACTTGTCGTTACGTAGGTGGCTGGTGGAGTGGCTTTCTGGGGTGCTTGCTTGTCTTGAGAGATCTTGATCAAGCAAGATGGATGATATGAATTGGAGTTCTATCTTTCCCCATAGTGAAAATTCAGCCTAACAAACTATAATTGAAATGTTGCAGAGACTTATAACATGATTTCAGCACATGCAATGAAAATTGGTTGCAGTGAGGATGGAGAATAATTGAGGGCCCATGTGATAACAAAGAGGAAGTTCCTTTTGTTGAATGTCTGAGCGAGGGACACTACCTCGAAGTAGGGGAACTTCCCTTCTTACTGCGAGTCGTATTTCGAGCGAAGTGAAAGGAGGCTGAGTCAAGGTAGTGCATTGCGATATCCAAGTGAACGTAGCCCTCTACTCCTCTCATGAGCCCTCCCTAACCCGCAAGCAATTCCGGAATACTCTCAAACACGCTCTCCTCCTTCGCACTCCATCCTAAGTCCCTAATCCTCTCCCCATTAACCCTCATAGTAATCCCCCAAAGCAGCTCCGCATAAGAATGCAGCTCCTTCGCCTCCTCAATCTTAATCTCATTCACACCCTCCCTCTCAATCCACCCCTTCTTCATCATTCCCTTTACAATCTCCCCAGCCATCTCGCGAAACACGTACTCCCCACCCTCAACATAATACCAGCCCTCCTCTCCCCAGTCCGCCCCTCCCCCTCCTTCCTTCAACGCCTCTTCAACAAGCAAAACAAACGCCGCAGCAAGATCACGGACGTGGATGACGGAATCTACGTTCGTGCCCTCCCACAGCGTGAAGCCTCGTCCACGCTTCTTTACGGCGTCAACGTACCAAGGGAACACCATGCTCGTCTTCTTGACTTCCCCTTGTCCAGTGCCGTACACGCAGGGAGGGACCACAACCGCTGCTCTGATTCCCTGCTTCTTGCCTTCAGACAGAACAAGCTGGTCCGTAACAGCGTGCAAGTGCGAGTGATCAAAGGTCGTGACTTCCTTCAGATCCGCGATGTCAGACCATTTCTTGGTCGTGAGTTGCCCGAGTCCGTTGCTTGCGGTAAAGATTGAAGCTGCACCAGAGCGCTGGATGAATGTTCCCGTCTTTTGGAGAGAAGGGAGAAGGGAGAGGACGGAGGAGTTGTGGTCCGCGTCTGCCAGTTCTGAAACTTTGTGTTAGCCTTCATTCCGGTGGCTCTTAGGAAGGCAGAGGTACGGAGAACGACGTCCACTTGGGCAGCTTCTGCTTTCAAGACTTCTGCTGAGTCTAAGTCCCCGATGACTGTTTTGACCAAAGGGTACTTCGAAGCGATCTGTTGCTGTTGTTCCTTGGTGCGGACGAGGCCGCGGACCTGGTATTCGGGGTGTTTCTTTGTTATGTCATGGAGGACTTGGCCACCGATGTAGCCTGATATGCCTGTAATGAAGATTATGGGAGCCGTTGTGAAAGTCTGAGGATCTGAGAATGAGTCTTGTGAAGTCTTGATGGAGAAAGGGCGGTATTGGGATGATGAGAAGTTTGAATTTCAGATGGGAAGGAAAGGAATACTTATACTCCAGTCTACTTGAGCATAGGACTTTGTGCTCTACTCGATATTGGATTTATAATGAATAATGAATTTCGCCTTCGAGGAATGAAAAGTGTTTGACCTGAGATTCGGCGTTTGCTGTTCATTCTGATTGGCCGAGCGGACCCCTCCTGTGGGCAGCATTGCGGGCCCACTAATTTGCGGGGCTGCTGACAGATCAGATTCCCACCTCCTGGTCCGTCAACCTCCACTAGCCAACATACGGAGAAATTTGCAAGCCTCCACCAGGCTCACCGAGGTTACCAAAGCAACTGGTATGAGTCCACCAAGTCATCAACCAACTTTGGCGTGTGTTACTTGCAAGTCCCGCAAGAGAAAATGTGACAAAGCTCTCCCAAAATGCTCTCTTTGCACCAGGCAAAATGACTGACTCCCATGAACCTGGACTATGCTGAACACACTTCCGCTTTCAGCAAAGGGCTCTCCTGCAGGTACCCGTCCTTTGGGCGTCGGACCTACCATGAGCCGCAATATCCCTCTCCGCAATCGACCGCTTCCTCATCCGCAGTGAGCGTCCACAATCCCGCCACTGGCCCCACACCGCCGCCAAACCACTTCCCAGCGGTTTTCTATCTAGATTAGAACATTTTCCAACGATTTCAAGTAAAAATACCAAAGCCCAATTTGCCCCTTCCACCAAATATCTCAAATCTCATCGGCAATGCAGAGAATTGGGAAAACATCGCCACTGAGCACTTCTCCACAACCCACACGTGGATGCCAATCATCTCAAAGAAGAGCTTTTATGAATATATTCGCAACCCCTCAGGCCAGATTCGCTCGGATTATGCGCTTCTGATCCTTGTTATGGATCTGGTTTGCCGGATTCCCGAGACCAATGATCCGAGGACGTCGACTTACTTGGCTGCCAAATCGTTCTACCTGGACCTGGAGATTCAAGGATTGGTTTCGCTCCAGATTTTGCAGGCCGCGATACTGACTGCGTTTTTCGAATTCGGACATGCGATTTACCCATCCGCTGCTATCTCGATCGAGGCATGTGTGAAGTATGGATGCGCTTTGGGAATCAATTGGGATGCCAAGTTCCCAGCGAAGAGGCCTTTCTCTTGGGTAGACGGCGACGAACAGAATCGCGTTTGGTGGGCGGTCGTTATTCTAGATAGGTATGCTTCCCAGTGGTTATCCGAACTCGTATTCGAGCAGCTTGAGTGCGCTTATTATGGGCCGAGGAGAAAATTTTGTGTTGACAAACACTCAGAGTCTCCAGAATAGGCTTTCCACCCCGCCCGTTGTGGACTGGTGACCCAACTCCAGAGTCTATCTTACCGTCCGATGATGGAGCTTGGGATCAAGGAGTAAGTGCCATTGCCTGACTTGAAGCATACCACATCCTAAACCTTTCAGGTGATGCCACCGAAACGTTTCAAGGTGCTTCAGTCTGATAATCCGAGAAAACTTGGGCGGTTTGCTCTCAAAGCGGAAGCAACCCGATTACTCGGCCAAGTCATCAGGCATGCAGAAGCAACTGATTTCGAGGACACGTTTCACAAGGAGGAAGCGCTTCTCTTGGACGGCGCTCTTCGAGCCTTTGTTAACGTTACGGAGTTCGAGGGATAAAGCCACAGCCTTGATGTCATGAATCAAACTGCAATGTGCTCCATGTAAGTGCCCAGTTGGGTGGCCATGCTTGAATTGATAGGTGTCTCTTAAGCTGATAGTGTTCAGTGCTTCAATTCTTCTGCACGAAGCTCAAGCTTCAAGAAGTTCAGAAACTTCGGAATATTTCGAACGTATTCATCACACAAAAAATGTCACAAATAGCGTGATAAAGTCTCGTGAGGAAATAGTGGGCTTCGAGACCCCAATCAAATTATGTGTAAGAGCTGCATCACCATTCATGACAAGCCTTCTGTATCGAATGGCGACTGCCAACTTGCGAAGATGTCAAGACTTGAATATGGACGAATCTTACGAGGATTTTGTAGTAATGAAAGAAGCTTTGAAAGTCTTTGATGGGAGGTGGAGAGCTTCAGGTGAGTGGCACGGGCGAGCACTTGCTGAAAGCTAACCTTTGGTAGGAGCGTATTTGAAAATCATAGAGGCGCGGGAAGTGCTTTCTACTCGCTAGATCCATGTGGCATGCCTGGCAAAAACTGGAACAAAAGTTGTACATTTGGTGATGCCAGTGTTATGTGGCGCTGGTGAACTTCAATGCCTCGTTCCCGACAACAGTCTTAGTAGGTAATCATATCAGCCTTTGAAATAATAGCAACAGGGAAGATACGCACTTTTTTTACATTTCCGATCCCAGTAACTTGTCCCGTTGCATCCGCTCCCATAATGTTGGCATAATTGGTTGACATCAACTGAACGCCGGTCACGAAGCCTTTGCCGTCGAATCCGCAATGCCCACCTCCATTTGGCGTGTTATCTACGGTCTGCATGGCCCCAATTTGCGCTGCCGACATTCCCGCGGTCGTAGCGAGCTTCTCATACGCCGTGATAGCTTTTGGAATTGCTGGCTGAAGAAGTGCGAGCTCGTCCTGAGTACTCTGGAAATGGATCTTCATGCTTGTAGCAAGGGTTGCAGCATCGGCAACATTGACTTGTGGGGCTAGGGCACCGCAATTCAGCACCACGCCGGTCTTGTATTGCGCTCCGAAAGCTGGAACGAAGAATCCAGACAGGAGAAGCGCTCCCCCAGAGACGCCAGTGAAGAAGACATTTCCAGGATCGAATGCCATGTCTTTCGGAAGTTGATTTTGGATAAGTGAGTTGACTGCTGCAGCATGTGCTACCCCATCGGTTCGTTGTAAACCACTCCCGCCACCCCAAAAAAGATTTTTGTTTGGCGCAAGGACGGCAACGCCCATGAGGTTGTTCTGGACTGCTTGATTCGGAAAGTCGAAGAAAGATTGCCCACCATCTCCATGTAAGAGGACATTTAAGCCGGCCGTTCCTGTCGAATTGGCCGTGGCTGCTGCACCTGTAACTCCAGAAGCTGCTGTGAATGATTCGGCTGGGGCACTGATCTTGTAGCGAATTGACAGGCCGCTGTTCCTGTCAGTGATCTGTCTCTAATGTTGGTTGGAAGATTAACTTAATCGTCACGGTCTTGTCTAAAATTGTTGATCCATCCGTTGCTTTCGTTGTCCCACCGGAAGGAGAAGCGGGAGCGGCAGCGGCAGCGGCAGCGTTGGCCTTGGTATTAGATGTCGTTCCTGTGGTCGCCGTACCCTTGTGCTTCGGCAGAGACTCAACGGGAAGGGTCAGAAAGGACAATAGAATGAACGAAACAATACGAATCCATGACTCGTGCATTATGAAAGCCAACGTCCAGCGTTAAATATCAAGAAAGGAATGAATGGATGGGGATGAAGATCAGAGACTCAATACTTTGCCAAAGCTGGGACGAAAGCCCGTTTTGTCGGAATTCATGAACTGGCGGTTTGACCCCAAGAAACTTCTTGAAGCATTCAAGAGCCTTCAAACTGCCAAGTCTGTTTCCCCAAGACTTTATCCTGGGGGTGATCGTTCTGAGAGTCCAATGGTGAAGCATGCCGTTTGACTTGGCGACCGAGCCGAAGACATCATTGGATCGGATTGATTTCCATTGTGGCTTCGGAGTCGGAGATCGTGTCAAGATGATCTGATTGTCCGCTAGCTCTCGAGCATTCGACGGCGCGTGGGGTTTGATATGCGGAAGCGGGAGGAGTTGAAGTTTGAAGATGCAGATCAAAGATGAAAGATGTCTGGAGAAAATATGTAAGGTTGGGGGCGGGAAGTGCGGACCTGGTCACGTGCCAGTCGGTTTTCTCTCTTACAGTAGCTTCCTTGCTGTCCCTCCCTCTCCATCACACATTCACGCTGGTGAATCAACAACACTTCTCCTAATAGACGTATCAGGCTATCATCAGCCTCAAGCACCGGCGCCCGGCCCTCACAATCATGCACAGCCTGTGAGAACCGCCTCACTTGCAATATTCAGCTGAAATGGGGCGCGTGACTCGCAATCCGCCTTGTTGAGCAACCTCAAAACCAAGAAAAGCCGAGGAAGCTGTTTATAATTGGAGAACCCGGCATTTCGAGCAGCCATGAGCATCCATGAGCAAGTTGGCGGCCAGAACAACCAGTATGAACACGTATCCGCAGAGTCGACTTTCAACACGCAACCACGCCGGCACGCTTGGAGCAACGAGCTATCAAATCCGGCATCAACTACGACAACCGAATCAAAAATTAACGCATCCGTTGAACTAAACTTGCACCTTCGAACCTAAATGACATATTGGCGAAGATCCATCTCACAAAAGAAAGACCAACTCAGCCATCCTTCTTCCATAGAATCATTATTCGTCGACGTCTCTCGGATCGTGTTCTTTCCAAAACTTCTTATACTCTTCCCAGCTCTGTGTTTGAAACTCCTCATGCTGGGTAAGTGGGGCAAGCGGTATACCCAAGTGGTCGAATTTTTCCAAGCGCTGCTTCGTCAAATCTCGACTCTTGTTGATGCTATAGACACTGATTCTATGAGCTGAACTTGTCACATGAAGACCCCAATTCCAGGCGGCGCGGACGGCCAAAGGCTGGGTATTTAGGGAATTGTCCCAGCATCGGCAGACGATTTCGATCCATCCTTCAACGTCGCAAGGGAGGTCATACTCCCAAGTTCGCCATGTCCACTTGCCCTTCTTTGACAGGTTCTCGTTGGGCACAGAGTACCAACTGAAGCCGCCATCAGCCGACAATTCCACTCGCTCAGGCCATCTTCCGCCACCAGAATATGCCCAGCCTTTGCACCGAATCGAGCCGTTATGTATGACAACTTGTTTGGTCCAGGGAGACATAATCGCGCTGCTCACCGGCATCTCTTGGATCTGAATCCCATCCGTTGGACGTTGGTTATGCTTGCCGACTTGCTGGTTGAAGTAAAGGTACTCCTTGCTCTGGACAGGCGCCAGAGAGGGGGTCTCAATGGCTTTAATCCGGTAAAGCCACTTAACACTTCGAGCGCCGATATATCCCAGCACTACCACTCTCAATGGATAACCGTGGATCTTGGGCAATGGCTCGCCGTTCATTTCCCAGACAAGCATGACCTCGTTCGCCTTGACTTTCGACCATGGAACACTCACGAGGTAGTTCATGACCTGGTCAGCCTTGAAATAGGTCTCGGCACCATAGAGTTCCAGGTGTTTCGCTCCATTGATAAGCCCACCGCAGTCTTTGATCACCTTTTTCAGGCTGATTCCGACATATTTCGCAGTTCCAATTGCACCTTCTGCCCATGGGGCCTGCGGAAGTTCGTCTCCCTGCCCAGGGTACAGACCGATTTGCTCTATCCGACGAGTTCCAGAGCACTGCGGATGTCACAAATTAGCACTGCCTAGCGAAGTGCAAAGGAGTCGGAAGATATCCTCACGGACTTTCTTTGAAAGATATTCATGCTGAGGAAATAAATCGCGAGACATGCAAAGAAGATGATGCTCATCTAACCAAACACTTACCTGCATCGTGACTACTTTCTCCATCCGCGGAAATTTAGACTCATCCATCAAATCGTCGAGGCTATAAACTTTCGGGTCGGCGACTAGTCCATCTAGGGTCATGCTAAATTTGTCCTTGTCGATTATGGGTATGCCGCCATGATTTCGAACGAAATGAAGAGGATTTGGTGTGACCGGCTTCGACGTCACAAGCCGTTTTGGAGGTTCGCCATTGTAGGGAAACTGAAGAAGATGTAACATCTCAGGGTGTTTCTCCTTCAAAACCATTGCCCAAGAGTCGTCAGGAACTGAATCCAGCTCGCCGCCAAGTGCCTGATGCCACAATTTCCAACGATATCCGTCAAGAACGGGATTTGTGTCTGGAATTGGTGACATCTGGTATTCTGGATGCGGGGGAAAAGATTGAGAGGTGAGTATCTTATGGGCTATGGCTTTCTTCTCCGGATACTTTTCCCATTCCACATACCTGAAAATCTGTTAAATGAATCGTCAAATCGGGCGTTTTGGAGAAAATACCTACCCTTTCCAACCTTCGAGTTCTCTAGCAAAGAGTTGCTTCGGGTCACCGAAAGCTTTGATAGCCTCTTCATCTTTCCAGAAACCTACCCATTTCTGCGGTGGGATTGCAACTGTGTCACGCCCAGTTTGGTCGAGGAAGGGCAGCTCAGCACCTGCTAGGCCTTGTTCAATTTTCCATTCATTAGGCCGATTGACAGTCTCCATTTCAATACGTTCTCCGTAAGGGCGGCCAGATCGACTCAACTTTCCAATGTATCTCACAACCTAAATTTATGTGCTTGCCAAAGTTTTTTGCACTGACATATGGGGTTTTTGGAGCTTAAACGGTGAGGTCATGCAAGTTGACAGGGGCTACCCACAACAACCGTCATCGGTACCATGGGGCAAGGACCCATAAAACTGCAAGTAATCATGCCGCATCAGGTGTTCGCTCTTAAAAGGAAGGTTTGTCAGCCAATGGGTCTCGAGGGAGGTTCCGCAACTTCGAGCTCGCTCGCCTTCGTGGATATCTCGGCAAACAAAGCCCGAGATTTCTGTCCGCGTCCGAGAGAATAATTGTCGTGGCTTGCTACGACAGTGCTTCATCCAACTTGCTTTTTGCATCAGATCTGTGCTATACGCGGAATCAGACCAGTGGTTATTCCGGTCTTGCGTGATCTGATCGAGGCTTCGGTGAGTCACATTGCCGGCTCAAATTTGCCTTCCCGAGTTACGGTTCTCCATTCGCTCTTTTTATGCCTCTCGGAAATTTTCCTTAAGTTGAGCTGCACTTCAGGACTTGCCTCCGCAAGGTGGATCAACATCTGCATGCTTCATGCAACTCCTTCTGTCAGCAGTTTAGCGGATTGGCGAGGCATATGTAAATCCAACCCAGCATCAGCTCAACCCTCCAAAGTGTCTCGCAAAGATTGAGGAATGGAGTATAGCTGACCCCAACTCTCTCGGCCAGTTTACCCTGGCTGAAAATCTAGTTGCAGCAATGTTCCTTGAACAGTCTTGGCTCTGAGTCTGCATACACATGTGAGGAGCGCAGCTCAGCACAGGGCCATGATGTTCGCCGGATAGTGTCCTTTCCCCAGATATCCTGAAAACGGTCGAGCCATTGGTTTGCACCTTTGCTCCTAGCGTGTCCTGCACTGACACGTTCAACACGGTTCCTCATGCAGAACCAGCGGCAGATACGTAGAAGCACCTCAAATGTGGGGTTAAGATATGTACAGGCTCACTGCCTCTCCCATGTACCCTGTCAGTGCGAAGCCGTTGACTTTTAAGGAGTGTATGACCAACACTTCCATGGAAACAACTCAATGGCAAATATCCAGGCTAATATCTCAAGATATCGGCTCCTTGAATACCTGAAGTATTTGGAATGCACTTCGGCCAATGAGTTCAGCCCAGTTGGCGGAGGCGATTAACAGATTTTTTAACGTCTGGCTCGGAATGATCTAGCCTTTACTTGGCATGTGGCAATTTGACGATACACGGCAATTGCAAAGGGTACCAGATTGTAGGGATGGTGCTTCTGCTGCGGTCTGCTGAGTAACCCTTCCTTGTCCCAGTTGCGACATCCCGCCCCGGTTCGACTGTCCCGAAGCCTCCGACCAGCGATTATCCATTCCCAATTGGATATTCCATAAAACCATCATTCAATTTATTGTGATAAGCCGTCCAAGCGTTGAGTTCTCTTCGTCTTTATCTACATTTTCTGGCACATGTTGTCCTGTTTTCCGTGAGATCTGATCTGAAGATTTTCAACCAGGAGGTGCTCTCCATCACCCCTCTGCTTAGCACTCTTCAACCTATATTTGATGCATCGTGAAACAATCATCAGAGGTGGTCTCAAGATTGCTTCTTGATTAGTTGACTCTGGTTGACAGACCTTCATCTACAAAATATGGCAAGCCACCTCGAGGGAATTCGAGATCCCAGCAAGAATTCGAACCACCCCACGAAAGCCACAAACTAGCATAGCATAGCTCTTGTGACTGATCTTTCGGTCATTTAATATGGTACTTGCCCTGTGCAATATGGTCGTCACTCGAGACAGGTCTTGAAACTAGGAACAAAAGAACGTTACTCACCCGACTTACACTTGCTGGAGGTATTCCAGCTCGGTTCCATTGTCAGTTAGCCCAAGTCTGGCCCTGGCCTAGGTCAATCTAGTGAGAATGCTGGGCAAGGAAATGGGGACTCTAAGTATTGTGTGGTACTGAATTGATCGAGAGACACTGGTGCATTGTGCTCGAGAGAGAACCCCAGAGAGGTATAAAGACCAAATTGTGCCACTTTAATGTCACGTCTGACTTTCCACAGGGGTGTTCACACAAAGGCCACCGGCATGTGGAAAATTTGGAGCGGCGTATGACAACAGCGGTCTCGCCGACACCAAATTCCTAAATGGGATCGGGGAGAAAACGAAAGCACTACAGGTTCTCGACCGTGGCCGGCGAGAAAAGCTCCAGTGATACTGTACGAGAAGTACAAGGCTGGGCATTACGCTCCTTCACAGGAGATGGGGACCAGGAATTTGCGTTCAACGACCTGCCAATCTCCTTCACTCGAGACCCAATCAGTTCCCAAACATGAATTGAAGTCATGTACGCTATTGGCAAATCAATCCCCCAGACCCAGGCATGTTTTGGGACTTTCATGTCAACAATTCGGAGGGCATACCTGCCTCTCTTCAGCATGTCAATGCATTCAGTGTTCACACATGTACCCTCAGCAAGGAGCGGTGTATCTCCATTGGACGAATAATCTTGAGCTGATATATTTGATTAGGGTGGTAGCTACAGATACGTGAAACGGACTGGAAACCAGACGCAGGCATCGAGACATTGGACTCGGTAACGACCTAAGATTGGCTGGCGAGGAATCCGACAACCACTCCAAAGCCTCTTCAACACCACTGAGAAAGGCGACTATCCGACTTGGACTTTGTACGGGCAAGTAATCGAGCCGAATGATGTAAAAGTGCACCTCATCCCCCCTCCCCCTTACCGATAAGCAAGCAGCTAACCACCGCCCCTCCCAGTCCCCCAAGCAAGAACCTTCTCCTGCACCTCCTCGCCCGCCACTGCCCAAGCGCAAAGTACAAACTACTCCCGCTCAACCAACCCCTCTCCGCCGTCTACGGTCTCTACCAACCCCGCTCCCCTCCACAATCAACAGCAACTACGGCGGAGACCCAGATTATATGAACTCTGGCTTTCGCAGGATTCAGTTCAGACATATGCATTTGATATCCAGAAATAGGGGGCCATGGGGTGTGGAACGGTAGGGTAGGGAGTTTGCTACAGAGGTCACGGCGAGAGTTTGTGCAGAGCAGGGAGCTGTGGGGGATTATTAGGGGAGGGTAGATATTTTTTGGAGAATGTGGTGCTGAGTTTGGTGTGGGTTGAGGAGGGGTTGGGTGATAGGCTATTGGTGAGTCTTGTTGTGATGGGTTGGGGATGAGTGACTGACGAGCTTGAAGCGCTGTTCTTGAGGGTTGATGAGGGGCTTGGGGAACTTATCGCGGAGGCTGTTATGGGGTGGAGGAGCAAATCGGCTTGAATATGTTGAGACGGTTTGTAGTCTGAGTATACACAGACGAGGAGTGAGAGCAGTAGGTCCGTATTTTGATTCCAGCTTTGATTTCTAATAGAATTTTAACTCGTTCATATCATCAGGCAGTTTGGAAGCCCGATTGTCTGAGTAGCAATTCCAATCTTCTAAACTGTTAGACTGACAAAGCATTGGCTGGTAAGATTGGTTGAGATGGAGCAGCCTGTTTCAAGGAAATACATTTCTCATTCGAAGCCATTTCCCATCCACCCTCACTTCCCTTTACCTTCCTTCTTCCACGCCTGCCCAGCGATCATCCCCCCATCAACCAAGACATCGTTCCCGGTAATATAACTCGCATCCTGCCCACACAAGAACGCGACCACGCCCGCAACATCACCCGGCGTCCCCACCCTCTTGCACGCACTCAACCCCACCATGCCCATCACCACCCTCCCCCTCTCGCCCTGCAACTCCAGCTCCCCCATCGGCGTCCGGACAATCCCGGGACTGACACTATTAATCCTGGCGCCCTTCTCGCCATACCTCTTCGCACTCGCCTGGACTCTGAGGATGTTGCCCCTCTTCGCCAGACAGTACGCCTGCGCGGGCTCCGTCGGGAAGCTGTCCAGGACCAACTCCGCCGCCGTCGCGCTGGCAAGATGGCTCTCCAGCTCCGGAGTGAGGTTTGCGAGATGGCCCGCCATGCTGCTGATGCAGACCAGACTGCCGCCTTCCGCGACAAACGGATAGAAGGCCTCGATCACGTGCGCCGTCCCCACTAAATCGACCTCGTAGATCTGCGCCGCCGTCGCCATTGCCGGCGAGACGCCCGCGGTGTGGATGATGGTCTCGAAGGGCCCGAGCGCCGCCATTGCTTGCACGGACGAGAGAGAGGAGACGTCGACGCGGATGGGCGAGACGGCGTAGCCTTCGGAAAGCAGCGTTGCGGTTGCCGGGTCCGGGTTGAGGTCTCCGAGGATTATTCGACGGCCTGAACCCAGACGCCGGGCGATGGCGAGGCCCATGCCGCCGGAGCCGATTATGGCGAGGAGCCCTTGGGACATTGTCTGCAATTTTTTCTCTCTCCCTTTTTGTTCGCCGGGGTGGAAGGTTTTCTGGGGGCAGAGGAGGTTGGGTGGTGGTTGAGGTTTTTATATATTGCGTGGTGGTGGTACCGGATTTTGGAGATGGAATTGATTATCCCATTGAGACGATACCTCGGAACTGACGTATCAGGCAAAAAGATGCGATTTGCCAGTTATTCAGCCGAGTTCGAAAACCGGGCCGTTTCACGCATTTTCAAGTCCTGCTGCGCAACAATTGTTTATTTTCGTCGGTCTCCCCCCTTTCCCCAAGGGTTTCCTTGTGGCCCTCCAGTCCTCCCCCTAAAGATAAATCCAGGTCCAGAAGAGATCACAAGAAGTCCTAACTTCCCTTCCAACACGGCAGCGTCTCATCTTGTTTGACATATTATTTATTTTTATTTTTTTCTAAAGTGAAGAGGAAAGTCACACTGGGGTATATCTCTTACGGTACTCTCGACCAATCCCTGCAGCCACCAAACACGGTCCTGCAGAACTTCCCGAGCTCTACTTTTAGATTGGGCCTCTTCCAACTACCCTGGGCACGGTGCAGGACCCGGGCGTCCGGATCTGTGATGGGTTTCGAGCCCATGCCGTGCCATTTGCCTCGCCCTGGGCTGTTGAGCAGTGTTAGTAACTAAGAATTTATATACTTGGATTGTAGATTGAAGGTGCAAGACGAACAGGAGGTACGTACCTGAACGCTGTGATAGGGAATATCAACGTGTCTCCCACCGCCTTACTTCGCCCGTGATCCACCAGCCCTGTCAGTGCATCCCACCTCAACCCCCTCTCCTTCTCCAACCACTCTTTCGTGGCCAGCGTGACGGCCGCAGGGCCTGTAAGTTCTATAGGATCCACACGGTACAAGGCGTTCTTTATCGCCTTGGGGTCTCCCTCGTAAGGACGAGTCACCTCTTTCACCATCGTGGCAAAGTTTGAGACGAACGATTTGAGAATTGGATGGTTTGGTGCAGAGGCAAGTGCCCATTGCGTCAATTGGACGGGATAGTTGTAGCCCATTCGCCAGTAGTCGTCGGTGTCAGGCCTGTTGTCTCCTTCGATGCCTAGGATAAGTTCAATCGGTTGCTTTACTGATGACCCCCTGGCAATGGTGCTGTAAGTCGTGCCCGTTTGGGGGTCCGTCCAGGCGGAAACATCCGTCTCGTCAAGCCACGATGCTGGTGACCGGAGTGGGAGCGTGTCGACGTCTCCATACTGCCAGGGAATTAGAATCAGAATTCTTTTCGGGGGATACCCAGGACTTACAACTCCACCAATCAACTTCACGACCAGAATCCTGAACACATCCGACTTCTCCACCATCAAAGGCATGGCATCCACGTACTCCGCCAGATCCAGCTGCAGCCCAGAAACCAGCTGCCTGCACCCCTCATCTAGCCACAAGAAATAAGCCATGCTCTCATTCCCCGCCGCCGTCGCGTAAGTCAGCCACTTCTCGACCCCCTCAAGAACATCCGGCTTCCACGTGACCAGATCGGTATCCTTCCACGTCTGATGGATGATCAAGGGAATCTTGGAGTAAGGGATATTATGGTTCCCCTCGACAGCCAAGCGTTGCGCCAATTGGGCCGCCTCGAGGATATTCCTCGGGGCAGGCGCGGAGGGGTCTAGCCACTCAGGGGGGATGTACCAGGCTGCCAGCACGTGATTAGCATATGGAACACTTCAGCCTTGTCGTGGGCCACCACGTCCAAGACATCCACGACGGCGAAGTGTCGCGAGGATTGGGCTGCGATTGAGAGACGTACCTCCGCCGCGGGTGCTCGCCAACGACACATGTTTCCAGGCCAGCGGGTAGCGTTCGGGGTAGAAGCCCTCGTCGCGGGTGGCCTTGACGCTGCGCGTCGAGTGCCACGACCAGAGCGCGATAAGGAGCAGCAGGGCGAGGATCAGTGGCTGTCGCCGGCGTTTCGAGGCGGGGAGGCTGTAGCCGATCATTGCGATCGTGGACCAGAGGGTGTTAAATTGAGAATGGCATTGAGATGAGGGAGGGATGTGAGGAGGAGGAGGAGGAACGACAGACGACGTTGCGGTTGCGGTTGAGGTTGAACAGGACGTGAGGATCAGGATGTCGTCCAGGCGTTCCAATTTGTGGCTGCACTGCCTGGGCCGGGCTGCTGCTTGGTGCTGCTGCGCCTCGGCCGTTCTGTCGTGTACGCGCACCCAATTTCAGCGATCGCTTATTAGCGTCAAACCCGTTCCTGACCCTGGCCGGATCCGGACAAACTGCCACGTGACTGTCTAAATCCTTGGGACCCCCTTTTTTGTCAAAGACGAGTGTAAAGACCCCTATTTCTCTCGACCTTCGGAGGTCAACATTTCCAATTTCTCACGACTCAAGAAGCATTTAGCTCCACTATCGGAGGTACTGTACCGGTTTGATGTCACTATTTGAGAGCTGCCTGCGGCATTTTCGGATCGTCGTATCAAGTGCAGCGTCGCAAGCTGGGCGTGAATAATCCGCGTCTTTTGTCGAGACCTGCAGCCTAACTGCCGCCGCGAGAGTACGTGTCGCTGGCCCGATCTGCGAGGCTCTGCGCTATTTAGGGTAAGGTTCTGACATTCATGAGCTTCTGTGGTTATGAGCTTGAGGCGGCCAGAAGCGCATCCCGTGGATGACCGGCGCTGTACAGAGTCTCCGAGCGCTCGTTAGGGCATGCCGTCCGCACGAGTACGGTCAAATATGGTCTGCGATGAATTTCTCCTGTCTGTGGCTTTGGAACTTTGACAACCTATTCAAAGTCCACCAGGTCACTCATGTCAAGTCACGTGTCTGAGGACTTCGCAGTGATATCCATGATATGCCGCTTCAACGAGTGGTTACAATATCTCTTGCGATCTAGAGTAAGAGTATTTTGGATCCAATGATGAAAAGGTATAATCTTAGGAGCAGAGCACCTCCCTCAAACTTGACCTTCTTTTTGCATCACGTGCATGATCTCACTTGGGTGGGTCAGAGGCTCATCAGAAACTCTTGGAATATAAAAAGATACTCAGATGAGCTTGTATTCTTCAAATCCAGTTTCTTAAGAGATAGAGTTCAACTTGACTTGATTTATTATTGCTTCGACAAAGAAGTCTCTCGGAAGTCCACCACCGTGCACACAACTCTTCGCAAAAAGGCAGTGTAAAACAGCCAAGCACCAACACAACCAATTGGCTTTCGACCACCCATTGAAAGCTTACAAAAGCACCAAGAGACCTCCAAAGAGAGCCATAACTGCAAACTCGACGCCCACCCACGGCATCAGCATCCCCTGACCACCCGTAAACGGGGGAAGACCAGTCGATGTATTCTGCGGGAGACCCCCGGAACCGCTGATCGTCGGGCTCTCATTCGCCGCCGTCGTCGTCGCAGCAGCAGTTGGCGCCGAGCTGGTCGAGCTAGGAGCAGCAGAGGAGCTCGTTTCCGCAGCGCCCGAAGAAGAGGTGGTAGAGCCAGAGGAGCCGCCTCCTGCCGAAGAGGCACACGAGCAGATGGCATTAGCAGCAATCAGGACTGATGCAGCATCTGCCGAGCAGGCCGAGAGCACGCAGCCTTGGGCGGCGGACTGGATGGCTAGGTATGCGGAGCTGGAACATTGGCAGGCGTACTCGAATTGGCCGCAGCCAACGAGGGAGGCGGCAGAACTGATGCAAGGAACCTGCAGAGGGTCAATTGAGTTGTGAAAGCAAGGGAGGCACGGCTCACTCCGCAGATTGGAATGGCAGCTGTCAGGGAGTCGCAGGCAGTTTGTGCTTGAGCCCAAGCGGCAAGTCCGGAAACAACGATTGAGCTAGAGAACTTCATGATTGCACTGCCAAACTACTTTCACACAACGAAGGTTGCGTTTTGAGGACGTTTCTGAGAACGAGTCTGTGGAAAACGAAGGTGGTGAGATCTCGGTCAGGTATTTTGGGGGAGGGAGAACTTGAAATACTATGAGTACTGTTCCATGTGGGAGGACCAACCACGGCACCGGGGACGGGTGTGGTAGAAAGACAAATGAGCGAATGTGGGGAGGCACCCTGTGGATCAATGCTTGACAGCTATTCTCAGGAATCTAGTTTGATCTGGTCAGACATGGAAAGATGTGTGGCAGGCATATTCGAATTGAGCAACTTTTGGCCGCGTAAGGGCTGCGGTTCCCTTGGTGGGATGATAGTACCTCAACCTATTGAAGAGATCCCGAGGGAAAAGCTGATAGCACATGTTGCTGGCAAGAAGATCGTCGCTCCGAGGACGCTTGTCCCTGATGGTTTTCTGTGTCGAGGAACAAGGAAAAAGGTGCGAGACCTAGATTGGCGCCATAGGATTGGGTCGTCAGACGCAGCATCGATATGTGCTCTTTATGGGGAGAATGCGGGGTTAAAACGAGGATGGGGAAGCGGAGAACCCGGTGGGTTTCCATGACTGCATGTGTTGTCGGACGGACCCCATGAATTGGGAAGCTGCCGGCCGAGGCCTGCCAATGCGGAGAGGAGGCACACAAATCAGAATGCTAGGCAACCTTTTCTAAGGAGGAAAACCTGATGCTACTTGGAAAGAAGCTGAAAGCGCCGGGAATGACATAGGCCGCAGAGGGTGACTATGGGAGAGGCGTCCAACTGTACAGAGCGGGGTTCGCAGAGCTTGCCGACCGAGCAGGGTCTGCTTGCTCTTAAAGCAAATATTGATGTCGGTCATACGATGTACCTTCTAATGAAAATACAGTCACTTGTTGCTGCGCTTCGTTCGATTCGGCTCTTTCGTAGCGCTTCGGGTGAGCTCTCATCAGCCATGCTGTATAGTTCAGAGAGATGCGGGTGTAAAATTGACTCGCCGTCCAACGAACGCGTAAATGGTAACATAAGTCAATGGAAGGCCCAGCATCTAGGTCATCGACAAGCCTCAAAAGGATCTAATGGCATAGCTTATAGAAAAGAGATCAAGATAGGGGGATGAGAACTTTCCCACCAGCTTAGCCATAGTCTGTACGACCGGGTGGTTCAAATTCTCAGGCTGGGCGCGTTTCGAACCGTTGAGTTTGGAGATCAATTCCATGGTTCCTGAGGTTTGCGAAGGATCGAGATGGCCTCGTTGGCTCTCGAGATGAGATTTGAATGTCCGTGTGCTACAGGAAATACGGTACTTCTTCATCGATAGGGAAGAATGTCCTTCGAGCAGATGTGAAGTTGACGTTGGTCGAAAAGTGGAGTGTCAGGGGTGTTATCGCTGAACTCAGGCTAGCTTTAGGCGTTTGGCGGTAATCGTAAGCGCTGGAGCGACGCTACAACGCGTCCTCCAATCTCTGATCGACCCATACTGCTGTCAATGAGAAGGATTAATATAAGTATATGAATCCTGATAATAAGAATGTTATTTGTCATCAAATAGCTGTGATATCTTGATGTTGATTTCGTGCTCAGCCGGAGGGAAAACTCGTGGAGAGGCGCTATCACGTGCCGTATTTTGATCTCCCGCTGAAGTTTCCTTCAAATGCCTTAATTTTATGACAAAGCGCCTCTCTAAAGTCTCTGTAGTGGCTTTGTGTCCGTTATTCATCATGATGGCCTTCGTTAGCGTTACTTCAATTTAATGTCGCATGATCCCTTGTGCCAATTTGAAGGGACAAACTCGAGCCTCTTAGATTTTCCTGTAGACGGTCAAATTTCCTTAGAGGAGCGGTCGCGGCCGAGGCCTCTGACAGCCTCCCTATGTACGATGAACTCTTCGTGGTTGGGTACGAGTCGTGCAAAGGCCAGGCGGCAAGATCGTTCTTGTGTATGAAATCGCAGGTAGTCTTGCAAGCATCTCCTCTTCCTAGATTGTCATCGAAGAGGCAGGTATGAGCTGTCTGTTCTAGGTTGGCATCTCCGTAGTTTCTAGGCTTGGTTGAGGAGTGGAATACAAAGCTGTCGCACGTCCAAGACCTCTCGTCAATACCTACGCCATCCACGTCTCTTCCTCGAACTGCCTGCTAAAAAGCCTCCGGTTCTTGTGCCTGCCCAGATCCCAGCTCTTAAAGCTTCTGATATGCGTACCCAAGTCCATGCTCCTTCCTATGCTGCCATAATTCTAGCTGTGCGAGAATGCAGGCGCCTCGAACGCCTTCCTCACATGCCCGATCTGATTCGATTTCGATCGGGTACCGATGGATGGTTCGTTCTGGAGCGAATTGGACTCATAGAGACGGCCAGATGGGTGCATTTTAATTCGCAATCATGTCCTTGTAAAAAGAGAGCATTATGGCTTTGATCGTGTTTGCGGAAACAGAGCGTTGCGCTGGTGAATCAAGAAGATAAGCGATCCTGAAGCTTCCGTTCCTGCCATCCGATAGTTATCGTGAGAAAACGATTTTGGTTTTAATTATAAATCACCCCCGGAAGATGCAATTTATACCTTAAGAAGCTCAAGATGCAAAACGCGAAGTGCAGCCGTGCCAGGCCTACAAAAAGGATAATCTAACGAGGATTCCGGCAAGACCAAGTGTCGGGGCATGTTGAAAGAAGAATGCACTCCAGGATAGCACGAACCGAGAAGCAAGGAAACGATCTTGAAGCGGGGAGGAGAAAGCGGAGAAAAGGAATGTGAGACAAGGAGAAGGTACTGCACAAAGAGGCCCTGCGTCCCCCTGCACGTCATATTACACACAATCAGCACAACAAATCCGTTTCTAAACCGAGAAATGCATTGATTACTACCCGTGTGCCTGTCTGTATCATACATGCAATTTATTATTCATGCTCTCCTCTATCCATAATCGTCAATCCATTCTTCGCCCCCTTTATCCAACCGCCTACAACAGAATCATCCCCATTCCTGAAAGAAGAGCCGTAACTGTGAATCCCACCGCAAACACCTGTCCAACCCATGGGTTCGCGCCATATGTCATTCCGCTTGCGTCACTCTTCTTGGATGATGAAGCAGCTCCGCCAGTTGCGCCAGAGACAGGGTTGCTGACTGTAGCTTGAGCAATGACACTTGCACAAGAGCTCGCTGCGCCAGCTGGCTTAACGACTGCCGCAGCACCTCCGAAGCTACATGCATTGGCGGAACTCTTTTGTCCCTTGTAGTAGGTGTCGAAGGCATTGGAGAGCTGCTCGGTGGCATTGCACATGGACCATGGACCGTAGCTGCCGGTAGTCGCGTTCTTCGAGACGCCAGAGCAGGGGCTGCCTGGGTAGCCGCAGACTTGACCGAAGAGTTGGCCGATCTGTGTCCCGTTGAGACTGGCGCTGGCCACGCAGCTGAGGGAGCTCATCATGCAGCTACAGGCGGCCTCGTTGGGAGTTGGTGGGAGAGGACTTGCGGCCACTGCCCAAGTGCTGGCATCAGTTGTTGGGCAGGCTTGTCCGGCAGTGTTAGTGGGGTTGTAGGATGCTGCGTTAACGGCACTTGGGGACACGGCAGCAATCGCGGTTTTCCAGGCGCCGAAATCTGCGAGCGTGCTGACGGAGCCACCGCTTGCAGAGACCAAACCGTAGTCGTTCGCCTCTTGGAAGTATTCGTACACGATACCACCAGAGAAGACGGGGCTCATCTCTGTTCCATACAGAGCTGCAACCTCGGAGAACTTGCGGCCAGCGGCTCCACCACCTTGAGTGTTGCATCCGTATTCGGCGAAGAAGGCTGGGACGGAGTATCCTGTGAATTCCTTGGTTCTATCGGCGTATCCAGATGTCTGGTAATTGGAGGCACCGCACCATTCGTAGATGTTGTATCCCCAGAAATCGATTTGTGAAGCAACATCGCCACAGTTGAAGTATGCGGCCACATTGGCCCGAACGGTTGCGTCATCATCAGCAGCATATCCAACACCCATAGCCCGATAATTCTTAGACTTGATATACGCCTTGGTATCACGCACAGCAGCCTTGACGAAGGGCGTAGAACCGACGTAGGTGAGGTTGTTGGGGACTTCGTTTCCGGCAAAGAATCCGATCACGTTGCTGTATTTCGACAGGGAATCAACAACGGCCGTGTATCGAGTATACAGCGCGGTGTTCCATTCTGGGCTCGTGCGATCAATTGACAGACTGGGCTCTCCCAGATCGCTGATCACGTAGATTCCGGCGGCGTCCAATAAGCTCATACAGGTGTCATGATCTGCGGTTGGATCGATGGCATAAGTACGGATTGTGTTCGCGCCGAGCTGCTTGAGTTTGGGGACGTCTCGAGTGCAGGCCGCAGTATCAGCAAGAGGGTCGACAAAGCTGGTCTGCTTCACATCAGTGGAAATCCTCATTCCGTGCGTTGGATGCGATTCTTACGGATCCGCTGCTGGTGGCTCCGCCGCCATTGTTGGAGACACCGGATTGATAAGCTACGCCCTTGATGAAGAATTGGGTGCCACTGGTTTTGTAAAAGAACTTGGCTCCCTGAGGTGGGTGTCAGATGGATGGCACTCGCTTTACGACGTCTTGTTTCGATGACCGCATACCTTGATTACAATGGGATCGAGAGTAGCAGACGCGCCTGTGAAAAGCACAGCGGTCGCTGTCAACAATGACAGTAGAGAAGAAGATTTGCCCATCGTGGTTGATGGAATGTGGGTGCAAGTGTGCGCAGAACGAAAGACGAGAATTGAAAACGACAGATGAATTAGGTTTGGTTGACTGAGTGATTGATTGATTGAGGGAGGCACGAGAGAGATGGAAGGACCGTGGGTCGTGGGTCGTGGGTGCCTTTCCAAGAAAGTGCAGAAAGGGTGGGCGCTGGACCAGAGTGGAAGCAGAGGCGCAGAATACGAACCAATCCAATCTCGCGTGGTGAGAGGTGGGTGTAGACCCGCAGCGTCTTTGCCCCTCGCGGTGCGACGGCAGAACTGGTGGGCTGAATATCCTGGCATCAAATCAGGCCGTCGAATGCGCCATAATAATAATAATAAGCAGACCAGACCATCAGCTCGTGTGGGCCGGATCATCCTGCCGGAGCCAGGAGATGAAAGTCTCAAAAATGATCCGTTATTATTTTGTCACCGATATTCAGCGCGATGCTGCAATTAATTGCCACATTTTCCACGATCAGCATGTGAGCCGAGTAAATGACCTCATTTAAGGAATTAAGAAACAACAAGCTATCCCCCGTCTCTACCAAGGAAGCTTGAAGAAGAAACAAGCTCCGGTCGATCCGTTGGCGTGGGCCAAGGAAAATAGTTCCGGTCGGGTTTCGCATTGAGTTCGCGCGCTCAGATGTTCTCACATATTCACAACGCGTAATTCTCAGAATAGGGGTAATGTTTACAAAGCCCCTTTCCCAGAAGCCACGAGGGAAGAATGGCAACAGAGTATGCAAATATCTTGAATCAATTCAAATGACAAACCCCCAATCAGCGGACCCTTTCAAGCTTTTACAAAGACAACCATAACAGCCGAGAATCTGTCAAAATATTAGTCAACAACGTGGGACCGTGCTTTGGACTCAAGGGAGAACTCACGCAGATGTAGCAAGGAAAACATCAGTCCTTCTAGCCTTGGCAAGTGCTAGAGGAGTTGCACAAAATGCTGAAAAGAAGCCAATGACCCCCAATCTGCCATCCTTCCTGCACCCCCTCTAATTTATACAATGCCAGAATAGCCAGCCGGTACCGGTAAACATGCTGCCAAAATTGTGGATATCAGGGAAGTCGCGAAGAAGAGCCAACTATCGTTCCACTGAAACATTTGGCCCTTGTTCTTTCTGCCGAGGAAGCCGTAGATCCAATTAAGAACGGCTATCGCTTTCTTGGAAACGGTCGTGCTAAATATGTTATTGTGTTCACCTGCCTTGAGGGATAGGCTTACACTGTCGTGGTCATATTTTGGTGCCCAGATGTCTTTCTCGACATCTGCAAGGAAGTCGTTTCCGAACTCTGCTCTTCGAAGCCATTCTTGGAGGTCGACTATATCCAATCGCTCGGGTTTAGCAAGGTCTAATTAGCACTCTGACAAAGCATAGTCTCGTGTTCTCAGACTAGAGATTCTCGGATTGTGGAGGAGTTCTGTCCTAGCTGAGACAATCTCTGGTATCGACTGCAGCTGGGAATTCAACTGTTCAAACTCCACACAGGCTTCGAGTATTTATCTTGACAGAGACCGACACGCCTGAGACATCTCAAAGAGTCGCATGAATTGATATACTGTACTTTTCAAGTTTTGTTCTGATTTAGTGCACCAGGTACCTTTGCAAAAGAGGTGCGTCGTTATGAGGTATCTGATGTGGCGGATTGTGCACGCTGAATAGGGCGGTTATGATCGTCTTGGTCTTGATGTTTTCCATGCACTTCTCCCTTGTGGGAGTGCGAATTAGGGCGCTCCGTATTTGGTTCTTGCGACGGCTTTTTGCAAGGACGGCCTTTGTCGACACGTCCTCGCCCTGAATCCGACAGCTGCTCTAGTTCACCACTTCGTCCGCTGCTCATGTTAGCAGAGTGTGACTCCCGTTACCGAAGCGTCTGCGGCTGTGTACTTCGAATGTGGGACATCCCACCCGGCCAGCTGTCGGTGGGCTCAAGGTTCATGTCATCCTCCCATGTCCCGGTTTTCCCCGTTCCCCTCCTCGAGGCATGCAAGTTCCGCTTGCAAGTACAAAGGATTTTTGATGTTTAGGTGGATAGAGCGATGAACAATAGCTTTTCCTGGATTGGCTGCCATTAAGTCTGCTCTGGTATTTCAATTTTTCCGGCCCCATAGTGCCGCTTTCGAGACGAACCTTGATCTTTTAGTTTCTTAATCTCTGCTTCGAGATCTCCAGTCTTTGTTATTGTCGACAATGTAATCCCTACTGATATGAGTGAAGCTTGATACTGACGCCTTTGCCGTTGCTCACCTGTCGAGTGCTTTTCTCTCTAGGGAACATCCAGTTTGGCAATTCAAACCCATTCTCGCAAACTGGTCCACAGTAGATAGAAACCCCCCAGAAATACTGCTAGCAAGTAAAAGGCACTAAAGCTTTGAGAACATTGGACGGCACCTCAATAATTAATTGGCTGCGTAGCTTTGCCAACGATAACAAACACTTGCCATTCGGTGAAAATATCAGAAGAAAACCTGGAATTGCTAGGGACAGTAAATGTGCAATATTCCACAGAGCCTACAGAGGCCCTTGATGGATTGGCCAGATATCTACACGACTATTTCCAACACGAGTTATGGATGGTAGTCGTGCCAAACCTTCCATCGAGGTTCGGAGAGGCGAGGCTGTGAAGTAAGGTGATGCGGGTTCGGGAGGCTTTGCCTGATGGTAAGGGCCCGTCTCGCAACCCTTGAATGTTCGGATATTATGGAGTTTATTGAAGGCCAGATGCTTGACAAGGCGTTGCCTCACCAGGTTAGGGCTCCTATCGAATCGAATCGGATCGGATTTTTGCAAATTCGATTCGATCATATCGAATCGAACTTAGATTTGAGTTCGATTCGATCAAAATTCGACTAATTCGATCGAATATTCGATTAAATCGAATTCCCGTGACCAAAAATCACGTATTAGAGCTTAAAATAGGAGGTTTATCTTAGAATAGTAATACAAGCGAATTAAACTAAGTAAACTAAATGCACACAAATCAAACTTCTTAATTTGTAATTCTCTCTATAGCTAAGAGCACTAATTCCAGCCCAAATTACGGCCCTAACTACCGTATGTAAGTACCCTAATTTGCCCCTAATCTAAAGATATACTTATTAGAAATAGAATAGCACTATCTCCCTTAAGATCCTCGTTCTTGTAAGAGACTATACCTCGCCGCTCTTATCGAATCACAATAGAAGAAGCCCCTAAGGATATAATTACTATTAATACTACTCCCTATCCTTTAAGAACTACAAATGAACTAGCAGATACTACACCGAATATACTAAATACTCGTAAGCGAAAAGTCGACTACGTAAACCTCTATTCCTTTAGCCCTCACCGAAGAATAGCTAGATTTCTAAGAAAGCACGTGTTTTTGTACTCTAGATTATGTCTGAGTAGCTTCAATAATAATAGAAATATTATTAAAAAAAAGAACCTTGCTTATATATAAATAACTTGAGAAATTACTTAGAAATCACGTGGAAAATTCGATTAAACCATCGAATATTCGATCGAATCCTGTAATTTAATTCGATACTAATCGAATCGAACTTACGTAAGTTCGATTCGACTGAAATTCGACGAGATTCGATCGAATCGAATTAATTCGATGATTCGATAGGAGCCCTACCTCACCTTGCCCTTTAGAGCTGAGCATGATTTTATCCCAGCTAAAGGACTATATTCGACAAATGCGCCGGATCAGACCACCTGGCGGTGCAAGAATAGGCTCGGTCGCCGGCGGTCCTGCAATCGATAGGCGGTCCCTTAGTGTAGCCAAAGGTGGGCCTCGGTGGTAATTGGTCCTGAAATTCAAGGAGAAGAGTACGAATCTCACACATCTGTCAAATAGCAGAAGAGAAATAGGTCAGCAAAAGGGGTAACTGATGTACATTGTATTGGACCCCTGCTACTGACACTGATTATCTCTTCAGTAGCTCAACCATTAATCCTCCATCTTTTCGTAACGCTCGGACGCGTTACTGCTCCTGCTGCTGCTAGTATCTTGATACACATCTTCAGGCGAGTAGCCTTATTTAACAAGAATTTCCTCAACTCTTCATCCATAAATTGGTTATTTCCCCGGATCCTCTCATTCAGCTCCGTTATCGCTTGTATAACGCATTCATACACACTGCTCTCAACCCCATCTACACCTATCGAGCACGCATTCACCATGGCCACCCTCCTTGCCGGAGTTTCGAGCTCTAACACGTATTGTAGGATCTCGTCAAGTCCTCGTACTGCAATATTGTGCACTAGTGTGTGGCCTTCTGGGTCTAAGACGTGCAGAGCTTCGCGCAGCGTGGGGTCGCCGGGTGGAATCAAAATGCGGAACAATTCAGCTGTTTGTGCTGGAGTTTCGTCCTGGCCTTGATTCGAACGCTCTTTCGTGATAATGGCGTGAGCAGGCGTTAAACCCGTCTCATCTGGCGCGTTTCGATCTCTACCATTAGCACAAGCGCACTTCATCTGATCGAGATAAGAATTCGAATGCTTGTTGGTGTGGTTGCAGATTCGGCAATTAAAGAAACCGAACCAGGTCTCCCCTCTGGCACCGCGGGCGATATCACTAAAGCTATATCTTGGTCCGTCGCCGCCACTAACGACAAAATCTGCGAGCAGTTGCTCGATGTCTGATATGCCGTCTTGGATCTTCAAGTAATCGGATTCCGATTCCCGCCGTAGCTTGAGAGAGGTCATATTCATCATATGAACGACAGATTTCCCGATGATGTTGAAACATAGGAGTTGGTGCTCCATAAAGGGAAACACCTCCAGAATTCGGGGATAATGCGTCCGTGGGAAAGGATGTTGGAGAAGAGTGTGGAGGGGAGTACGCGCGTAGATATCCCGTTGTGTTAAAAGGAGGCCTGGCGGGGTTGTGCGTGACTTGAACCATTTTAATAAATATACCAGGTCGTCCCCAAGGTCCTGGGGATTGAGTACATGTAGAGGGTTTTGTCCAAAAACGTTCTGGTCAGTAGTACTCTCGTGTCTGTTGGCTAAATGGCTGAAATAAACGAATTTGACTCCAGCTGCCATCAGGAAGTGCATCGGAGAGTTTCCTGCATAATCGTTCATCTTGATACTGCTGCGATCCAGAAGGCTCATAGCAGCAACAAATTCGTCGACAGTCATTCTCCGGGAGTTGATCATTAGCGCATGCCAAGGCGTGAACCCACAGATTGAACAACTGGCAAAAGAACCTTGCCAATCTGTACTCTGGTGATTTTCTCCGCAGGGTATAACTCGAAGAGTATCATTCCAAAGCCCACGTTTGGGATCATGTATTGGTGGTTTGAGTGGTCGACGTAATCCTAAGGCTTCTTGTTTAGATGGAGCTTCCAGGTGGGATAGAACCGAGGATCGACTAGCAGAAGAATTTGTTGTTGCAATCGAAGCTTGATCAGAGAAGATGTCACTAGCTGTCGAAAAGATTGATGTCGCGCTTGACGACAGCCAAGTTGTATTACTCGACATCGTATTTATTGTCGAGACGGAATTCCTGTCTGCGGCGTTGTGCTTTGAGCCTGGGGTGTGAGTCGAACGCGCGTATGTCTGGAATGCTTCCTGAGTAAAATTCGCTGAGGATGGAAGGGGGAGGGGGGGTCGAAGTGGTAGAGGCCCAAAGGAAGGCACACCCCCTAACTCTGAAAGGACCGGCGTAGTGGTGGAGGTAGTAGGGCTCGATCTCGACACTGAAGAATATAATTGTATAATCCTTGCGTCTCGCTGGGTCGGATTTAGAGGGAAGCCCCAATCTCGAAAGCGGTTTGAATATGTCTTGTACCTGTTTGCTTGTCAGTACAGCCTTCGGTTCGAATCTGTAGAGGGCTATAACTTACGACCAGGTCAACCTCGGTGTCATTGCAGACACCATCTGTTGGAAGCTCATTCCAGTCATATATAGCCGTATAAGTTCCGGCTGATGCTTCAACTCCCAACCTCTTTGGAATCGCCTCTCATCTGGATCGAGGATATCTTGAATCCTCCGACATTGTTCATCGGTCAAAGCGAAGCACTGGTCCTTGGTAGGCAGGAGCTGGTTACCCCGTTGGCTTGGGAGGCCAGCTCCAAAGGGGATCGACCCATAGCCGTAGTAGTAAACCTTCTCTCCTGCATACTTAATATTAGCATCCTTCCTGCCATGGAATTCCTGCTTGCAATGAGGGAAGCTTGTTATACAACTCACCTTCCGAATTGGTTTGGGTGCGGCACCACCTCCGCCCTTCCTCATCCCACTCCCATGCAGACCACTCAGCTGAGTTAGACGCTTCTGGCGACTTTCCATTTTGATTCACAGGTTCTCTGGATGAACGCTCAAACTCACGGGCCTTGTTAGCTTGTTCTTCTTGTTCGATCTTGCGAAATAATTCAGGCTTCCGCCTCTCCCTTCTTGACACCGGATCTGCCTCAGCAGGCTCGAACGCGGTGGACTGATCTTGGGCTTCGAAAGTTTGACCTCTCTCCAGTTTCCTCCGAGCGGTTTCAATGAACTCCCTTGAAGGCAAAGAAATTTTCCGGTACTGGCCTAGGCAATTCACCATATCCTCAAAGACTTCTTCAACTAGCAGCATATATCCCCATGGCAGGGAATCTCGCCCGGCGATAATGAAGCCACTGAGCTTCCCCTGGGCGATTACCCATGAACCAGAGTCTCCGTGTTCTAGAATAAAACGTTAATATGACTAACAAACTGTGAAGGATTTGAACTCACTCAAACTCTCATCAAGCATGATTTGTCTAACGTTTCGGAAGGATCCTCGGAGAAAGATGGACGCTGGGTTTGGATTGAGCACACCCTTGCGGACACCGCTGCCTGCAGCTACCCATACTGGACCTTTGACAAGCTCGGGTGTACTAACTATTTGATCGACAAAAGTTGGATCTTCATCTCCAGGAACTTGAAATTTGTTCGGGAGCAGTGAAGAAGGAGATAAGCCCATAAGCAACACGGCCCAGTCGTTCCCATTGTCTTTACTCGCAGGTTGTTCCGGACGAGGCTGAGCATATGGACCGAAGTGAGATAAGACACCTTTATGACGAAGCGTCTGGAAAGGAGTAGGATCTTTTTGCATTTCGAGGCTTTTGTTAGATCTTGCTGATAGGCCGGGTGAGTCCGGAGGACTTCCGGGTTTCTGACCAGTACAGTCGTCCTCAGTATTATCTGTTTCGGTCTCAGAATGGAACCCAGAGATTGAGTAATCCGAGCCCTCATCCTCAGATCCAGAGGATTCTGTTCCACTCTTGTCTTCCCGAGTCAAAGGCAGAAATGGGTGGCCAGCAGTTAAGCAAGCAAAATCGTCGTCCATGCAAATAAGGCCCCCGATGGTAAACTCTATGTGTGGCTTCACAGAGCCGCGGCCAGGAATTGAATTGACTCTCGTTGGTATGCCACAAAGTGTCTCGGGAACTGGGGGTAGTCTCACCTCGATCGACGTCTGGTCGTCGAGGTTAGTCGAATCATCAGTACGGTAGCCAAAGGTCTTGTCGACACGGACGAAGTATTGAAACCCAGAGTCTTTAAGCCATTGCAATGTTTTGAGATGAGATTTCAGCTTCTTTTTCATCCTGGAGCTGCAACACGTTATCCATATTGACGGCTTAAGAACTCCTTTTGTGCGGCCTGCCATATAGGCTTCCAGCATCAGAGCTGCCTCTGTGTCATCTCTGATTGCTAATGAGCTTGCGATAGAAGTTTCCAGTTGCTTCTTTATGCGTCCTTCCCATTGGCTCGTGTAGTGCGGTGGCATTGGCAGATCCATGGAAATGTAGTGCTTGGCATCGATGCGAATAGTTGTGTGATGCGGAAGACTGGAAGAAGATCTAGTCTCAGATGAAGATGGTACAGCGTTCACGGAAAGAGCGCTGCCCTGCTGAGCAGCTGGCGAATTCGAGCCGTCACACTCCGCTGTGCCGACTGATGGCTGCGAGCCTGGCACAGGATGTGAAGATGGAGCTGTAGCTGATTCGGGCCCTTCCTCTATCTGAAGCGGCGTAAGAAACTTCAAAGAGTCGAAAGATCCCGATTGATCATTGTGTACATTGCCATCCGCAAGCGCTGGTACGGATTGTTGGTTGGCCGTGGGTGTGAGAAGGGTTGGATGCCATTCTGGGGAAAGCTTTTCATTGTTCGTATTGAGGTCTTGAATGGATGCAATGACTTTGGCAGGCTTAAGATACTGTAACCTGCGGTAACCCTCTTTGAGCCTGGTACTGAGAGTAGCCTGGGGACCTGGATCCTCAACTCGTAGACTAAGGCCTTCCATCGTCCAATTGGGATCACGAGACTGGACCAGAAGAGATCGCATTCGAGGCACAACGTCTCCTGGCTTTGTCCGTCCTCGACAAGAATTGATCTCGCGAATACCCGTGGGCTGTCAGATCAAGGGCCTTTCGGTGAGTTGAGAGAAAGAGTTGAGGCAGTGCCCCCGTGGCTTTTGCGAACCGAGGCCAGCAGCCAGTCACAGTCAACCACCCCTGTGCAAGGCTTTTCTTCAGGCTCGCCGCGCCCCTGTTTGCCCTGGCGTGGCTTGAGCCAAAGAAGGGAGTGATTGCCTCTGACCGCTCTGAATATTCTCTTCCAGGGGCTCGGCAGCTTTCTTTGTCCTCTTAATCCCTTCACCGATAATCTCATGAGCTCTTTCACAGCCCTATCCACCATCCTCCGGCTTTCGTCCACCAGATTTCTATCGGGACCAGCAGAACGCTGATCCCTCGTCTTATACGCCCCTTGGTTGTCCCGCAAAACTCAAGCCTTGTTCTCAATCTACGAGATCACGCAGGCTTCACAAGAGATTGAGCAAAATGGCATCAATCCGGTCCCTGCTCAGCGACCGCCCCTGTGCCGACGTTGAAGCTTTCATAATCAGCCAGCTTTGGGGAACGGATGTCCAAACGCTCCCGGGATCGTACCAGTCATATTTTCGCTACTATGGAACAGAATGCCGACGCCTTCAATTTGGGATCTCAAAAGAGGCATGGCAGTCAACATCGATGGCAGCAAACACCCACGAGCACGTGATTATCATAGTGAACACTCTCGCATTAGACAAGAGCCGCAATCGGCCTGCAGTTCGGGCGTTGCTTCGCCAGCACTTCCCGGGTTCTCATGATTTGGCTCTTGATCGATCAATCGACTTCGCCTTGCGAGCATGGCTTACAATGAACGTTAGAGAAGAGAGTTTTGCTTTGCATACTCCACGGACACCAACGATCCAATGGGATGACTCGTCCAGCCTCGCTGGCTTCGTACTTCGTAACTTTCCACGAGCAACAACAACGAGCTCTTACCCCCTCGATCATACATTCACGGCAGCGAACATCAATCGCTTAAGTGGCATCGACATTGAATGGACTCCTTGTCTTGCGGATCACTTGAGGTTTGATAAGAGACGGAGGCTTTTGAGAGTGTATCCATTCAAGCAAACTTTACTCGACCATTTGCAGACATGGGAGTCCTCGAAAACCACCCCCGAGAAAGCTTCCCGGTGAGTTGGCCCTCTACGCTATACTTGAACTGGTTTCTAATCCCGTTAGGACTTTGATACCACTCACCGTTCTCAAAGAGGCACTGCTGTCACTCGACTTGCTTTTCCCTTACCGGGATCCACTCACAGATAGCTTCATGCGGCAGCATGACCAGACCTTCCACCTCGAAGGGCCCTTTGAGGATTCCGGCCCTCTCAGCCTCATGGATTTCGATCACTGGAGAAATAGGCTTCTAGATCTCCATCACATGTTTCACTCTCCTCCCGTTGGGTGGAGCCAGATCTGGGCCGATAGACGAAATCCGCTGCAGTGGTACACATTCTGGCTGGCATTTGTTATTTTGGTACTCACTCTAGCCTTTGGTATCATATCCTCGGTAACTGCCATTATTCAGACATGCCTGGCGTACGAAAGTATTAAGATAGCAAGGTCTCAGCAGATTCCAGGTTGAGAAGATGCTTCCACGACCCGAGGAAAAGCGGGTGTGGTTACTGGAGCATAGGCTCGAACATTCTCGTGGCAGAACAAACGTTTGTGATGAAATAGAATGCCACCCGCAAATGCTAGAATACTTCGAGCGATGCAAAACACAACTATTGTCTCTTCTTGAGTGATTCTGCACTTGCTTCATTCACCTTAAAAATGATCCGGAGGAATTTCCCAATAATACTGATATTCGAGCTTAATTGGATGAGGAGGGCTTCAATTATGGGATCGATTTTGGTGATTGGAGGGAAGGGTGGGATTTTGGATGTATTGGTTGGACGGTATGAGGTTGGATGCGGGAGGGGCGATGATTGGAGGGTGGGGGGTATTTTGTCCGGGAAGGGGGATGCAAGATATTGAGTTCGGAGGGCTGAATGAGGTATCCCGGCGTCTTGGTCTTTCGATTCCCAGCGGCTTCAGTTAAGTCAAAGTTGAGCAATGGTGGGTATCGAAGAAGAGGCTCGCTGCGGCAGTTGGAGACAATAAAAAACCTACTCGTGGGGTTGCCGTCGTTGGAAGCGGGGGCCTGTGTTTGGCGTGGTCTCGGCTCAGAATCAAATTTATTCCGGCGCCAACGTGCCAACCAAGCGAGAAATCTTCCAAAAATAACTTCGGGTTCGCAACCTCCATCATCAACGTCTCAACAATCTCCTCTCTTCCACTCGTCCGCATCATTGACGTATGCTGCCAGCTCGTATTTAGCTCGAAAGTCAACGACACCCCTCGAACAATCGTATATCTCGAAAAGAGGCATCTCCTGAAGTGAGACCAAGCGGAAGAAGGACACCTCGCAATCATACCAACGACCCCCTCGATGATCTGCAATAAAGCATAAGTGTGGAAGGGTCAATGTAAACCTCCAAGCGTACGGGCTGCCGATATCTTGCCAATGTGCCAACCACGATCCCGACAATGCCGTTGCTCTGGGGAACACCGAGCTCTTTCGAGACTGGAAGCTTTGGATCGACTTGCAGTATACTCGGAGGTACCGAGCATGTGGCTGGGCAGAATGCTGGATCGAGTTGATATTGGATGCATTCGTTCCTGCGAGATGCGGTCTTCAAGTGGAGATACCCATTCCGTGATACGAGACAGAATCAGAGTCTTATGAGCATGAGGTGAAGTTTAGTGGACAGGCATCTAACCGTCCACGGGGAGCGGAGTGAGACCGCGGTGCTGCCCATCTCTGCTTTATCTTCTCTCAGCACCTGGTGCGATACAGTGTGTTCTAGCACTGGTGGTAGGAAAATCAATCTACTTACCAAACGCAGAGACGAAAGCGTCGATCAATTCTTGCGCTGAGTGGCGCGAATTGCGCGTTGCAGGGCAAAACTTTCAAGTCAAACGATAATTTAATTCTGAAAAGAGAGAATAACAAAACTTGGTCAATATGATAATTAGCTTTCTTTCCAAGTAACCCAATACACACTTTTAGTGTTGCGGATTACAAAGATAAGTTCTTGGTGTTCTTAAAAGCCCCTGGCAGTAGCAAGTGGTAACGGTACATCTGCTTTTCTTCAAGTTCGAGGTACAGAGACCATTTGGGCCCTATTTGGAGGTCATTGGTAGTTAGTGTTTGCAAACTTTTCCCAATTGAATATGGTATAGACATCTGCAAGTGGAGTTTCAGACTTCCATCATCAATCTAATATGCTGTACACATGCTTACATTTCCTCGGATATCATTTTCTACACACCCTGCTGTTGTGCAAGTATTAGTTCCTTTCTTGACGCCGCTTGAGAGGAGCATCATAGATCAGGGAGCAAGATATTTCGCTGGACCTTGGCCATCGCAATTATCGGCTGCAAACAAAGCAACAACAAAATGCAGCTCGATCAGGTGATTGAACAAGGTTCAGTCGCCTGGAAGGAATGTTGGGCGCTGCGCTCAGCGTATTACACAAGCAATTGTGGAATGGAGCTTTTTGTCATGAGACGTTCTCTGGTGACTTACTCGCCGTGGGGGATGGGTTCTGTGGAAGGTTACCCCGCTTTGGTCGGGGATTCGAATCCAAACACAGGCTATTGTCTCAGGTTGATGTTTGTGTGAAGCTGGAGATAAATTTCTGTGGTGCGAGTGAGTTGGCAATGACGAGCAAGGAGAGTTCCGCATGACTGTTGGTAACCCAACAATTAATTCAAAGGCAAAGGCCACGAAATCTCGTCGTTACACTTATCTGGCAACAAAATTGACTAGATTCCCCGAGCCCCCTGACTTCCCAACAGCACCATGCGCAGCTGGTATCATGGCCGAGCACCACTTCCCAGCATTAGTGATCCCTCTTTGTTTGCGCCTCATCTACTAACAATAGCTGGATGCTGGGATGGCAAGAACCTCGACAACTCCAACCACCAAGATCATATGTACGATACTGCGAAGACGGTGGTTTTGCCCCACCGATCCCTGCCCAGCCTCGCATCCCATTCGCATGCCCCAGCTTGCCTATGAGACTCTCTGGGATACGAGACAATTCAACAACAAAGCCAACTGGCACATGGACGGCTCGCAGGCATTTATTTGGAGCACTGTCGACGGCGATGGCTACTGTACTCACGCTCATTACGTCTTCGGCCGGAAGGGAGACTCGCCCCAGAAAGCCATGGACTCAACCTGCATGTTAGACGCTTGAGGGAATGGCAAGCCACTCAAGTTGCAACCGTCGCTTAGTTGAACGCCTGTTCTGTCAAGGGTTTCGTCGGAGAGCAAACCGGTGGATGTAAGTTTCGCAGCATCTAACACCAATACCCTGAGCTAACAAATTATCAAGGGCTCACTGCTCTTCCTGGCAAGCACACCACGCACAAGCGGGAGCAACCATTCCAGGGATAGCTGGGACTAACACTTACTCGCTGGTACTCTCTGGTGGTGTTTCGCAATCTGAGATTGTGTCGAGCAAGAGGCGGATAAGTTTCACACAGCACAGCCAATTTTTTGCGGGCGGAACGAAACTTTCCAGTCTTTACTATATCTTGGAGCTAATCCAGCTTCTTTTCTTGAAGCCTTTGATGTTCGGTCGTTGTTTTATATACTTGTATCAATTCAACACTCTTCGTAGGGTTGTTTCTCAGTTTGTGAATTGGTCTGTTGCACCCATGAATGGCAATTTCCACAAGAGCCGCGAGGATCTAACGTTTGTCAGCACCCTCCTTTTAAGCGTAATCTTGAGGCAGGTACCAAACGTATGTTTCACGCAGTTCAGCCTACTCCGTGGAGAATGGAGTCGCCCCATTCTGCTAGATATTGCCCAGAAATCGCAATTTTCCCGTCGAGAAGATGGCTTGTCATGTGCTAAGCCTCCCAAGTCTCTCCAGAAGCCAACATTCAAGATCGGGCCTCTTATAACTACTATAGAATCCCTTTAGTGTTCATTTTCATTACATAATCCTTCGAGAAGGTCCACCAGATCTCTTTCTCCAAGTCTATCACATGATCTACCCCTCTATTAATCAATCGGCAGCGCTACCAGTTCCCTGTCGCGACAAGCGAGAAGCGCTTGGCATTCCGAAGCATCAGGAGCGGCCAATGATCTTCGCTATCACACTGCATCTGCGGCTGACAGGGGTCTTACCCCACGTACAAGGCCATTGACTCGCTGGCGGCAAGCAAGCCAAATCTATGAATAGCTCTTTGCGCGCTTTCGCCATCAGATGCTCACTGCTCGGGGACAATTTTGTTCTGCAGGCGCTTGCTATTATCGGACGGGAATAACGGACGAGAAGCTAGAAAATGTATAACTGGATTCCTGTCCTCTGGGCTCGAAAACCACGGCCCAAGTACGGACCTGGTACTGTTGGTAATTAATTGTTCGAGGCAGTATCCGGAATACCTTGCCACTCTTCACCATGTCTGATAAGCCAGTGCCCGATAAGCCGAGGAATATGGGATTGTCATTATTTCCTCCCGAGCCGAAAAAGACGACGAACGCGTCGAGGACCCCGAGTACTCGTCGACACGCGGTCACTCCTCAGTCACCTTCTGAATCCGCAGTTGAAAGATCCGCCACGCCTGTATGGCCGTTGGATGAAAGGCAATCTGCTCCTGATGGTCGACAGTCAGCGTTGGGAGATCGGCAAACCGCGCAACTTCGAGGCGTGTCTCCCGCTCCAAAAGATACACAACCACAATCCAGTTCGGGGCGTCAGACTCCTCAGAGCAGTCAACAGACTACCCCGAATGGCAGACAGACTCCCTCACAAGCCAATGCGAGTGCAGGACGGCAAACGCCACAATCCTCTCCTCCAAAAGGCCGACAGACTCCCCAAAGTGGCCGAGAGACCCCTCAACAGGGACGACGACAAGCAGATCAAATCTCTCCCATCACCGTCTCTTCACAAGCTGTTGGCCTGTCGATACCACGCTCCCACACTTCCTTTTCCGAAGCTCCAACACTTGTGCGAAGAGACAGCAATGCGTCAAACACCGAACCCACGAATAATACCACCAATAACACTTTACCGCGAGAGGAGCCTATGATCCGATCAATATTCCCCACATACCATCCTGAGATTCCCCTTGAGCACCAACCATACTTCCCGACACAGACGAGTCCCGCGCACATCCCCAAGACAGTCATCAACAGAAGACCATACTCTCCGAGTATCGTCAGCGGCAGGAGTGCTGCAGGTCTCCAAAGCCCTTTAGCTCTAGGAAATTCTGCAGGCCGCTTTCCCCGAGGAGTCCAAGATGAGACGATCATGGAACCATCAAGCTCGGAGGAACTGAAGGAGCTATGGAAAGTCGTCAACGGCTGGAGAGTCTCCGCCTCAGAAGGCCGATCATTCTGCCTCCGAATGACCAGTGCTCTCGAAGAGCCGGTCCATACTCTTTCCTCCGCCTCGCAACCATTCTATACTCTTCGTCTCGACCCAACATCCACTTCCGCACAAATGACAATGACACGTCAAGATCCCAGCAAATCAATCAAGGAGAACGGCTCCCCGAAACTGCCTACATCCTCGAAACCAAACACTGGAGTCGACGTAATGAGCACTACACTTGAAGAGGAAGCTCGGCGCTTACCTCCTAACGATGGGCTAGTAGCGCTTCTCTACCCTCGCGCAGCATCGAATATGGCCATCGACCTCATCAACAAAGCGAACCGCACAGACGCTGAGCAAGTCCTCGCAGCAGCAGAGCGGGAATGTGGACGATTGGTCTGGGACGAGGATAGCCGGAAATACTACCTCGTGCACCCCGCTCTCAGCACTCCCTTCGTCGTATCCATCTCTGCCTCACCCGCTTGGTCACGAGTGGAATACATTCTCGAGCACTCTGAATTACCACGCAATCTCATCCGCTTGGTACGAGATGGAGCTGGTTCAGGATATCTAGAGGTCGATACCGCAGTGGCCAGTCGAATTGACTGCTTCTACGTCGTTGATGTTGCAATTTGTGCCATCATGCTGGTGGCAATTGCAGAAGAGAAGACCAAAAACGTCGAATGGTTCGATGCTCCACCTTCGGTCGGGTCAGCGTCTCCTCTATCGCCTAAGATACCCAAAAAGGCGAAGAAGGCTGAGAAGAAATCCGTGAAAATGGAGGAATTCGAAATGGACCTGGAGAGTCAGAACAGTGTGAGCTTGAAGAAAGAGAAAATTAAAAAGAAAGAGGGGGATGAGAAGGCCCCAGGATTCTTTGGTCTGTGCTGGATGCTGGTCAAGTGCTTCTTTTGGGTGATCGGGGTGTTTTTCAAGGGGCTGTGGAAGTGCATGGTTCTGATGGGTAAAGGCATGATGTATTGCTGTAGAAGCAAGAAGCCGTGATTCTCCTAAATTGGCGCTGGGAGCTGGATTGGGTTGGATTTCTCTTCCTTACATAATTTTCGCTGCAGATCTGAGAATGGTCTGGCGCTGGAACAAGAATCGGTCGTATAAAGCTCAGCATGCAATTTTCGTCATGCTCTGAGGACCAATTAATAGCATTTATCTCTTGCGTTCTCGCACCTTGAATTTGACTCCTTGCTTTGTGACTCCTCCAACCGTTGGTGACTTCGCCATCTTCGCCCGCTGCAGCTCCAACGCTTCTTCTGCATCCGTTAAAGCCTTTAATCTCTCCCTCGCAACTGTGAGTTTGGCTTCTAATTTGTCCGCTTCCTTTTCTTGCATCTTTCTCAGTCTTCTTGCCGCCTTGTTGTCTTCGTCTTGGTCTTCGTCCTCGTCCATGTCGACACCTTCCAATTTCCGTCTCTGTTCCTCCTCGTCACCAACAAAAATTATCTTCTTTCCCTCTCCCTGAATGCCCTTACTCCTCTTCTCCAGCTCCTCGACCTCTTTAAGGGCCTTATTCCTCATCGTCCTCACATATCCCAAATCCTGCGTCTTGAATAACCTCGCGGCGTTTTGACTCAGCACCTCGTTCCCTCTATCCCCGTTGACTGTCCCGGTTCTGTTCTTTCCCATCGTAGCAGGTCCCTTCCGGGACATCATGCCAAAGTAGAATTCATCAGGGTTCTTGTCGAGGACCTTTTGCCGGAGGGCTTTGAGCTTCGATTTTTTCTGGTTGAAATCTCGGGCGCGGGCGGAGTAGTCCTGGGAGCTTTGTTAGCAGGAGAATTGATAGATACAGGAATGACATACCTTATGCTTCTCTAACAGCCCCCATTTCGCTCGCTCTTCAGGCTGCCCACGCTCGCGGTGGTTCCGTCTTTGGACGGCATTTCGCATAGAAGACATTATGCGTTGCACTCAGAAGGTTGTGGGAAGAAGGAGTCGAGTGTCAAATTGGTTGGTTTCCGAATATTTTGAGGCCCGCTTGACTATTTGTGCGGTGCAATCGACGGGTCGTGGTTATCTTGAAGTTGTGTGAAGAAAGGTCGGTAGCAGGACGAACTTTCTTCAGCCTCGAGAAATTTCGCGGCGCCACTCCGCTGGGGAAGCTAGCGCGCTAGCTCCAGAAGCTTCACCCCAGCCTCAAAACATCCGACTTCCTACATCTCCACCAGCTGTCAATATCTGGTCCTTCCTTGTGTGATTATTTGATGGCAGCTATGGCACCTCCACCAGCAGAGGTGGAAGAAATTCCACGCTTGCCTATGCCCTCACGGAATCCTCTCCCACTTTCCGCTGCACAAGAAGCTCAAGTTCGAGAGATGTATCATTCACGAGTGAGAAGTTACTGTGCTGCCGAGATAAAACGTCTGTATTCTCCATTATGATTCTCATCCCTGTGCTGAATATTGTTCATGTAGAATTCGCAGACTGTGCCCTGGGACGAACCTTCACCGCACCCTTCAAATGTCGGCAACAGAATCGCGCCATGAACAATTGTATGATTACCCACGCTACACAAGCCGAACAAGATGCAGCGAGAGAAGAGTGGTTCGCGACAAGGTTAAAGAGACAGAGGGAGCGGGAAGCGAAAGAGGCGAGGAGGATAGAGCAGGAGAAGTTCCATAAGGAATGGTGGGGGTTGCCAATTGAGGATCGAGAAGGTGATAAGGGGAGGGATATAATGAAGAAAGCTGAGAGAGTGGGCGGGTTTCCAAAGAGGGATGAGGGCCAGCTGAGTAAGGACCGACATAGATGATATTCATGGACCTTGGGATGGGCATCGCTGGGAGTTTGGGCATTTGCATGGTGTTCGGGAGACACTTGGGAAGTGTGTTTGTAAGTTAGGGTGTATGAGACTTATGGAATCGCCTTTCTGGTCAGGAATGGGTTATGTCCCCTATCCATCCTCAATACTTACAAGAGCTTAGTGCCGGCTGCGTCTTGGCAACCCTTGAGACCCGAGAATGAGAGCAAAAGCTGTCGAGGCCTCCCAGAGGGCAAGGAAATGTTAAGAGCAACGCCAGTTCCCACAATTGAGCCGTCCAAGAACTCGCCACTGCTGGTAGAACAGTTAATTCCTCGACTTGGCGGTATTCTTTTACTATTTCACCATTCTTATCTGCCGTTGACTCTTGCCTGATTGCACTGCTTTTATGATTGTTGCGGAATCAATTCCTTTGCATTGCGTTTGAAATTGAGACGAAACTCTCTTGGTGTCTGCTGCGATCCCGGACGAATACTCGATCTACTCTCTTTCTTCTCCTTCCATATTCAAATAAGGGGATTCTGCCAAATATCGCCTTAAGCTAGGCCAGGTCATACCTCACTTCATACTACAATGTTTCGGTTGAACAAACAACGGGGACGTGGTCCAATAGTAGAATGCACACACAAAGGGCTAGCTCCAGCTGTCCCTGAACATCGCAAGGTGCTAAGGAGAGGCGGGACTTGTATCCAGGAGTTCCTTTCGAAGTGCGAAATGCTGGTTCGAAACCAGCCGATTCCAACTGTAGCTTGTCTTTCCCCCTCATTTTTGAACTCAGTATTGGTTCAAGATCGCTTCTCTTATTTCATGACTCTATTAAAACTCGCTTAGCAATTGGGTCAGCCTCTCGATCTTGCGAACTAGGCTTTTCAGTGTCTCTTCAATTCATTAACTTCTTCCACTTTTACTCTTGGACGTGGCCATCTTTTCTAAATTAGCCTTACTATTCCAATTACCATCTACTAGAATCGGTGAGCAAGGGTAAGTAAAGTGCTAAATGCTGTTGCCTAGCCGCTACTGGATCTTTCAAACACCGGCACTGGGTCTTCATTTTCTCGCAGTTGAGGAACACATGCTAATATACTTTCTCCAATAGCCCAATGATTCCAGATCAGTCTGGATCTGCCTCGATGGCTTCCACCGAAACAACAAACACACCTAACACCCCCACCCTTCGACATGAGAACCTCGAAATCACGATCTCACTCTCCCCGCCAATAAGACATGACATTACACCCCCCGCGACACCGGAGGGATATCCAACGTCTCTCTCTCCTGTCCCGCTACGCTACCCCGACACGTTGGGCACTGTCATCGAGATCCGAGACACCGAAGCAAAAGGTCTTGGGGTCTTCGCGCTACGCGATATAGAACCTGGCACTATTCTTCTCAGCGAAGCACCTCTCGTCACCCTCATCGACACCGGCTCACGTGCCGATCCCCTGGACATCGCAGTCAACGCGCTCTCGCCTCCCAGGAAAGCCTCATTTCTGTCCCTCCATCACTTCTCACGCAACAAAAACGAATCCGTGAGTCGAAGCATCGTCTACAGCAACGGCTATTCCATCAAGGATGACCTCGCAACAGGCGTCTTTGAGACAGCATCACGCATCAATCACTCGTGCGTCCCAAACTCGCATTATTTGTGGAAGAAGAGCATTGGCAGGATGGTATTCTGGAATCGATTTAAGTTGTTGGGGGGTGAAGAGGTGACAGTCGATTATGGACATAAGAAGAAGTATTTGGAGAAGATTTATGGATTTGAGTGTCAGTGTGGGGGATGCACTGGTTCCGGTTCCGATGCGAGGAGCAGCATTGGGAGCGAAAGTGGTGGGACTGAGGACATGAGGAGTCTGGACGCTGTCATTCACGAGACTTTGGAGGGAAAGGACGGGAATTGAGTTGGGAATCAAATTTGCTTGCCCATCTAAATCAGCAAGGCACGAGAAACTTGCCCCTTGTTCATTCCGTTCAGAGTGATTTCTGCACTTGGAGTAAATGAACAATTGGGCCTGAGCTTGCAGTAGAGTCCTTGCAAACAGCTTTCTAGCAGAATTTGAAGACTAACATCCGAGGGATTATTCACAGGTGAGACTTTCATCCCGAGATTGGGGATTGGTGAATTGTTTCGATCTCGGATCTGAGCTTGCTCCTTTCGCAAGGCCACCTCCCTGTTTGCTCTGTTTGCACTCCTCCTACTCTAGATATTGTGATGCATTTCGTCGAATCTCTATCGTCTGCTATTGTCATCTCTAATCGTGTCATCCCAATTTCTGTCATTGAAATTGACTGTGGTCCGACCATTCAGAAAGCTATTGTCCTACCCACTCCCCCTTTCCCTATTGTCCCTCCTCTAGTTCACAATAGAGCCTCAGGAACTATTGTCCCGCCCAATCCTCCAGATGAGTATATAAACATTTATTTCCTCCCACCCTCTCTCCCTTTCCTTTGGCATCATTCGAACGTTCAGACGGACACTTTTCGTACCACTACTCTCTCCAAACTTCATTCTCTCGTCCAAAGATGGATACCACCACTCCCACCACTCTTGGTGCCTCGCCAGCACCCCCCTCCTCATCCTCCTCAACAACCTCCTACTCTTTCCCCGGACTGAAGAAGATCTGGGAGAAAAATATGAGAGAAGAATCTGCCAAGAAAGCTGCTGGATCAGCAACAACCTCCGCCTCCTCCTCCTCAACCTCCACCTCCGAACCAGTTGTCACCGGAGCGAAGAAGAAGTGGCGAGACGAACGAGAAGCAGCCAAGGCAAAACCTCCGACCACCTCATCAACCCCTCCAGAATCTCGTCCGGTGGCAACACCAACCTCCAGACAAAAGTCTGGCCAAGGACCGAACGAGAATGACCCAATGGATTGGGAGGATGAAGAATGGGACATGATGGATACTAGGGACGATTACCCCTGCCTGGGAATGGTCGGGTCTTGCCAAGCTGCGTGGTAAGTTTTCTCCCATCTCGAGACAAGAGAAGCAAGACTGACAACAACACAGGGTTTACGAGAAGATCATCTTCCCCAGCATGATCGCTGCTGGGATTCCTCGCGATCCATACGCCTATCCATTCGTCCGATGAGCACCACCACCACCACCAACTCTTCGGGGAGGATTTTTTTAATGATTTTTCATCCTGTACGTGGTCTTCGGACCTGTACTCACTCTCATCTTGTAAATAGTACCATTAAATGCACACTGGCCATCGCGCCATTCTTCACTCTGCCAATCAACTTCCATTCCATGTGACTAAAGTAAAATAAATCATGGCTCATTGACAGGCACTTACCTGGAATTCAACTTGGTTCCAGGTCGATCTTACTAAAGTAATCTCTCTGCTCGACCAACATAAATACTCCTCGAGTGAATGAAACTACGGTCGCCAAAAAGACGATTGATCGGTTGTACTATAGCGAGAACACTAAGAAGGCGAGGGCTTCGCGAGTGGAAACGAGTCCGTCGACCTTCAAATCGAATGGGCGGAAATCTTGATGTGTTTTGAGTTATTCTTGGCAAAGCCTGAGTTCATTGAGCTGGCACAATAAACTTCTCAACCGAAAGATCTTCTCGGAACGTCAACGAGCTTTGTTATGGATCAATAACGATTTAGCCGTCTTTAACGTAACGCGTGCGACGACCAGATACGCAATATCAGTTATCGAAAAGTGCGCCTTCCCCTAGATTAGTATTTGCCCAGAAGAAACCACCATAACACCATAGACCAATAGCCGTCCTGAACTTGAACATAGATACAAGTTCCGCACCACCCGCTCTCCCGACTTCCGGCCTAGGACCGCCAGGATACCCCTAACTCCCCACCAGCACAGGCGGGGGGGTTGCAGCGCCGACTAGGCAATAGGATCCTCCAGGGAATCCCCCGGCGAGAAACAGTACAACCAAACCCGCGGCAGTATTATTCACATGCAGCACACCTTTCAAGAAGCTTACGCTGCTACCAAGCCTCCCAGGGTTGGGGCTGGAACAGATGTGTATATAGTCAACCAGCATCACGGTGGTTATTAAGGTTGGTGGGATGAAGCTGTAGATGAAGATCCTGTCAGGCGTTCCGAAACATGTCAGTCAACTTCCTCGATGCTATGCGGAAATCTGAGGGACGAACCAGCTCATTGAGTTGTTCATTCACAATATTAAATTAGCCATTGCGAGACAGTGATCGACGAGATAGACGATGATGATACCATTGCGGCCATTCTCTTGAAGTACGTCTCTGAGTGGAGCATGCGAGGCGCAAACTTGGGAACAACCCCAGCATGTTGTGGCCGTCGAGGTTGTTGTGGTCCCGACTCTGGGGGGATTAAAGGCTCTGTATCTGAAGATCTTGATAAATTGTTGTCGGTCAGCAGGTCTTCGATGTCGCCTTCAGCCATTTCGAGCTTAAGATTCCGGCATTTAGCCAACTCGTCGGATGCCTCGGGAGCTAGCTCAATGATCTGACTTGTATCATCGTACGGACAAGATATAATTGCTCACTACTTGGCCGCGATCCATAAAAGAAGGGGAAGGGAAGTTTGTTCAGATACCTCTCGGGCCTAAGGCATGAGGACATCCACCATGGCCTTCTATGGATCGGCAGGGACAAGACGCATCAATGTTTCCGCAATGCAGGACGGGTGGTGCACCCTCATGGTCATGGGTGTCTTTTGGTAGCCTCGTCAGCTGGCCAAATCGCCGCGTCGGACCCGGTACGATACCTGCGCTGGAAATTGTCGACGCAAAGGCGGAAGAGGGTGAGCATAAACAAATGCTTGTGATGGTCACCCAGCTCACGATCAAGGCCAAGCATCTGCCGGTCCTGGTTCTGGCTGAATTGGTTGACGAACGTCAGAAAAATCTCGCCAGAGAGACCGGGAAGGCGTCATCAACATCGACCGCCAGGGAGCGTTCAAGAAGAGCCCCCAAAAAAATACTATGCAGTCTGCTCGTCAGTAACACCTGCGGTGATCGCTGGATGGGTGACGTTCGAAATACTGCAACTTCCAGCTACTCAGAAGCCAGACCATTCTGGAACGGCGGCCCTCGACGTGGCCACCGTGCATACTAGTACACGTTGCGATAAGAAAGAATGTAGGCGGGGTCCCAGGTGACTTCACCCTTGGTCGTCATGTCTACGAGGTTATCGTTACAGAGCCCACAGGAAAAAATTCGTTCCGGATAATAGATATAGGTATGGTCTTTGAAAGGATCATAAAGGATTTTGAGCAAGAAAAACCAAGCACTTTCCACATGGAATAAGCTGGCGGAATCTTGTATCTGGGGAGGCAGGGAGGATGAAACCTTAATAACGTAGTTTGCAACTTGGCACGGGCAATGAGTCTAATAATTCCGCCCGCACCGTGCATTCTACCATCCAGCACTTCATCAGTCTTCTCTTTCCCAGGAATATTCCGTTATACTCCACATCGTAGATCAAAATAGGCAAGCCACAAAAATGCAAAGACTTCGAAAATGCGATCGCACAACCAAAGATAATTGTATAGTAGTAACCCGGAATCAAGCCTGGGCCTTATAGGAATAATAAATAGTACGTTGTAAAAGGGACCGAAGAGAAGGTATCTAATCTCCTCTTTGACGTCCTCCACAGCCTCCGCTGCCACCTCCTCCTCTTTCATATCATCAACCTCCCCCTAAATTAAATTTAGTTAAATATAGTAAACAATTAATAATTTTAACCCCGAAAAAGTTGAAAAGAGTAAAGAGAGTATTCAGGGATTAAGAAGAGGGCATTTAATGATCTGGGGAGGCTTGGGAATCTTCCTTGTATTGTTTACTAATAAAACGTGTTAAAGTCGGAGAAAAATGAATTAGTGAGGTGTGCCTCGAGAGAATATATAGAGTTGGTTGCCGCAAGCATCCTATAGTTGCGGGCCTAGTGCCTGTCATCGTTACCGGGTTGCCTGGCTTCTTGCTCAATTGGAGCAGCGATAAACTTCGTTAACAGGAATCTGGAAAGAAGCCTCTAGCCTGTTAGAAGCCCCTAGCCCAAATCCAGCTGACTTAAAACAAATTTACGTTCAAGAGTGTTTTGGTACAGGAGGGCGTTAATATATTTTCCTTCTTCAATTTGCAGGTCTCTATCACTGGACGATTCCAGTCTTGATGTTTCCGTTCTATCACTGCAAATCAACCGAAAATTATAGTCTAGTGCAGCCAAAATATTACGAGAGTTTTTCTTTCATAAACCTTACGATAGTTTCACATTGGTTCGGACGATATGTTTACCTCCCTCCTGCGTCTCGACAACAAATACACGGAGGCTGCTACGAAGACCATCGGCACGCCAATGCCAAGTCCGATACCAAGTGCGATTTTGTCGGAGGTTGCGAAACCAGAGGATGGCGCTCCCGTTGACGAAGGTGCTGGAGAGGAACCAACGCTGAATGTCGATGTAAGAGTGGCTAGTACCGTCGAAGTCTGCAGCACTGTGGATGTTACCGCCAGAGCTGGAGTGACTGGAGAAGTTGGAGGGGTGGTAGAAGCAGGGCTCGTTGCCAAATTTCCACTGACGAAAACCACAAGGACTGCGGCATAAGCTGCTGTTGCAGCAAAGACGTCTTGTCTTCTAGCGTTAGTAAAGAGTGCGAGGGAGCCGGCGAATGCAACTGTGAGTCCGCTTAGCATCCCCAACTTCGCATTCGGACTCTTCACCCAGTATAGTCCAAGAATGGCCCCTATTAAGAATATCGTGGCCAGGATTCCGCTGATAACTGTCACTGCTACAGACACACGATGATGAGAGATGAAGTCAGACAGGCCTTCTTCATTCTTGGTCTACCCAAAGCTTCAGTCAGTACTCCCTAAGTCGTGAATGTGTTAAATTGCGATTACTTACCCGGAAGAAGTAGGACAATCTTCCCTCGAGGAGCCTCGTCAAGCGGTCACGTTCTATAGGTGGAGCGAGCACACAGAGATCTTTCTCATTTTCTCTATCCAAGTGTGTTCTCATCTGGCCCGCAATCATTGCGGCACCAGTGCCAGTGCCAGCATCCTTATCGTACGTCGGGATAAACATCTTTCGAGTTCCTTTCAGCGGTCGTCTGTCAGGGTTATCCAATGCCAGGACTTCGCTCTCTCGTTTCAATGATTCGTCTGCAAGTTTACCAAATTAGTTTTCTGCTTGAAGAACTGGGATATACATCTTGGCTCACGATAGGTCGCAAGAACTTCTCGGATTCTCCACGCCAACTGCAGTCTCTCTTGAGCGGCTCCTTCGAGTTGTAACCTCCTTCGAGCGTCCTGCTCACTCTCCCCCTTTGGTTGCTCACGGGGTGGCGTTGCTTGCAAGCATAACAGGTTCCAGCTTTTCATGCTCAATGTGAGTTCATGGCTCTTGCTGCTTTCCTGATCAAGCCGATCCTGCTCCGCCTCCAAATATGCCAACTCGCTTTCGAGATATAGAAGGTTCCTCGATGAGAGCCTTTGAAACCGGCGAAATATCGTGGTGGATCTATCCTCGTCATTGGCAATGAATGCCGCAAATCTTGGATAGCCCATAGGATATCGGGTCCACGGTTTCCTGCGGTCATACTCAATGTCGTAGTTGGGCGGCAGCTCGGTCTGGTGGGTAAACTCCCCTTCAAGCTCCCTGTGGTGATCTTCTAACTCAACAGGAACACTGTCATCTTGCGGAGCGACGGCCGCATTACTATGCAGAACAGGTACTGGTACCCGCATAGCGAAGGGACGAGTATCCATGGCCGCGGCTATACTTGGCTGTGGCTGGGATTGTTGGTCGCGAGAAGATTCATTAATCTTTGGAGCTGGCAAGGAGATATTCGAGGTCCTGCAAACATGTTTTAAGGTCTCAAAGTTTAAAGGGTGGGAGACGGAAGGTTGTGTAACCCCACTTGCTTTTCCTCAGCCGCGCAACGGGGCTGATTTGATGGCAGACCAGCGGCAATTCCCAAGATTGTGAGGTGACCACCTGCATGAACACCACGAACTTAACCACTCGTTTTACTCTAATGATAACCGAAGCAACAACGGGGCGTGAGGCAGTGTTTGTTTACGGCGAATGAGAGTTTGTCAGGCGTTTCGACTTGGGCGGGCTGCTTCCATCTGAGACCAACAACTTCGAATGTGCTTGGAAGCTGCCCACCAAAGACTTCGAGGCGTGTTCGCGCGATGGCGACTTCTTTTTGCGGACCTTGAAGCTCTCTCACAGATGACGCACATCGATTTATCCTTCGTCGAACAACTCCAGTTGTAATGACCTCGCTTCTATGTACGACGAGGCCCATAAAAAGGCTACTCGATTCGACAATGGCTTGAGAAATCTTAAATCGAGGTTCAAAGGTTCGAAAGCACGAAGGAAAGAGCAAGGTAGCATCCACAGGTCAAGAAATCCATTTTCGTAAACTAACAATCAGTTCAGAGCACATGAGGATAGAAGCGGCCAACAGGAAACGGAGTCTCGAGGACAAAGAAACACAAGAGAATCTTGACAGGGAAATTGCAAATCGAGAAAGGGAACTCCAACAGGCCCGCACCAAGTTCCCTGTTTCTCGCCTTGCTGGAAGCACAACGGATATCAAGGGAAAAGGGAAAGAGAGAGCAATCGAAGGTCTGGACGACCGCGAAGATGAAATAACGCCACTCCCACCCTTACCATCGCCTCCGCTCTTCACGGTGAGATCAGCAGCTTCCGCACCAGAAAGGATCTCGTCGTCGATTCCAACTTCGTCACTTAATCTTTCACCTCTGGAGAGGGTGCCATCCGCCCCAAGCACGCTTTCGAACCTCCCCCGCCGAAGTTTCAATGGCTCATCATCAGGACTTGCCACGTCCAGTCCTCTGCAACGAATAGCATCACCCAATCTTGGGGTTTCCACACCAGTACATTCGAGGATCCGAACAGACATGCAGAGAAGACAACTCCAACAAGTTTTCGACTCGCTCGTAGACCATGTCTCCCGAAATGAGGACAACCCAGGAGAGGAAGAGAATGACTTTGCGAGAGAGTTTCGAATGGCGATACAATCAGCACTCGACGAGCCTGGACAAGCGGAAGAGTCGCCCGCACAACCGCCGCAATCAGATCAAATACCTGTAGCTCTTACTCAAGAGCATGTACCCCGACCCACCCTCACCAGTACTCCTGCACAAGCAGCCGAGATCACCTTGCAACAGAACAACAATCCCTGGCGAAACGGGACATATTTGAAATATACAGAAGGTGCTGGAAGCCAGTTCATTGTAGAGCTGGAAGGATCAACCCCTCATCACGAAAGACCTTGAACTCCGAATGCCCCACGATTTCGGCGTCTTTGCTAAGGTGCAGTAAAGGCACAAACCTTCGGCTGGAAGGACGGGCGAAGACCAGGCCAAAGTTCCTGGTCAAGGAGCCCGGGAGCCGGATGGTGAGGGATGAGGCTTCAAGCCCTGGGCCCTGTAAGAATATTGATGTAGGTATCACGAGGAGTGGAAGAGTTAGGGTAGGAGGTAGAGACTCTACCTGTGTCAGCTCCAAGAATAGAGCCACTCAAAAACACACATGCTCGGACAAATATTTCCAAAATTTCGAGGGAACAAAGAAGAAGAAAATCAACAAGACTTTACCAAATACCGTAGAACTCCAGACTTCCGAAATCGAACACTTTTTCGACGTTGGGTCGCCGTGGTACGGAGATCGCGGCATAGAAGGGTTCACAAGCTACTCCGTAAATGCCCACACCACTCAACCGCTCAAACCTGAATTTGGGCAACGCAGCACTACAATTTCGAGAATTTAATATTGGAATCGGACTTCTAGGGGCATTTCCCACGTTCTGGGAAGTTGTGAGAATTTTCTAAGCACTTTGAAAAATCCATAAATTTCAGGTGTAGGTGGGCGGCGATGTAATTGCATGACCGAGGATAATTATATAGCAGCATTTGAGACTTCAACGGCCATTACCAAGCGTAGAGTAGGGATTTAGATACCGAAATGCCAAGCATAAACGGAGCGCATGGGACACGTACCGTATTAATGTGAGCGGACTTGAGTTCGGGAAGTTTGCTTGTCGGCACTGACCCGGGATCAAGCCTGGGCCCTGCGGCAATAATAAATGGTACGTTGCAAAAGGGATCGAAGAGAAGGTATCTGCAATTCATCAAGGAAACACACTCGTAACCAGATGCTCGACCGATCGATATATCCGTCTCGCGGCCAAACCTTTACCGACACCCGCAATGCCCGATGACACCCATGAACGCCGTCGAATTACTCCAGTTTATCCTCCACCAACAGGCCCCTGCTTCTTCAACTGCATCCGTCTGAGTTGAAGATGCATACTCCTGGCATCATACGATGATGTCTTCGGATCCCAAGCAGCCTTCACATCGAAGACTAACCAGGCTTTCGGCGAGTCCAATTCCACCAATCCCGACACTAAAATACTTCCTTTCGGTGGGTAGTTCGGTGCAGGCCGCCATGTCTGGGCCATTTTGGCCTTGAATGCCATGATGGCACGGAAGAAATGTCCGTGAAAAGCCATCGCAGCAGCTGAGATTTCCATTTCGTTTTCGTTTTCCTTCTTCCCCGTAACAGTGGATTTCTCGGCTGGTGTGGCTGCAGTGATCGCCTTCGTGGCATCACCAGCAGGTTGAGGTAGTGCTGGAGGGCCATCCTTTGATGGGATCTGAGACCCTTTCATGAGTTGTTGGTGTCGAGCAAGCAATTGCTCGAGTGAAGGCGGTGGCGGACTAGATCTAATTCCGAGCATCCCCGCGATTCTTTTTACATCGTCGACAATCATGACTTTGGTGAAGCTCCAAAACGATTTGATCAACGCCGATGGCCACAAAGCTTGACGGAGTCTGAACACGGTGAGGGAGTCGACAGGCTGTGTTCCCCAGGTAATATAATCGTCGCCAACTTCTATCCCCGATCGCTCAAACTCGGGAGGGGCATGTTGAGGGAAATCAACATCCAGCCAATACCGCCTTAACTTCATCTGTTTTCCACAGCGTATTGCTAGAACCGGATGCCGAAGTGCAACTTGCTGAACATAGTTTGCAAGTTCCTCTGCATTGTGTCAACATGGCCCAGATGCTAGGAAGCCTTCACTAACCTCTGACTCTTTGTGCAAGTTTCTGGTCCTTGCTGAATTTAATAAACTCCTGCCATTCTGGATCGCTTCCACGATATGGCTTTGGCTTCAGCTGTTTCGTAGTCCCCGGAAATGGAATAAACATCGGCTTGTGATCTTCTTCTGTAAGTTCTTCGGGGATATCCTTCATCGCTTCAATGGCAGCACGCTCTAACGGATCAAGCACCACCTTGGAGTAGATGTGATAGCAGACATATACGGCGATGGCAGTTGTAGCGACTGTCCTTGAGGTGAATTTAGCATTTCTTCACGGGGTTGATCATCGTATTGACGCACCTGAAGCGGATACGTGGTTTCCGGAACTGGACTCTCTGCACCTGTGAGATCTGGCCCCTCTGTTGCTGCGCTTCCAGTTTCAGCGGCAGTCTACTCATCGAGAAGATGCTCCTTCTTGGTCTGATAAATCGGAACATGATCGGAGGTTGTCCAGGCTCGCCAGCAAGGCGAGCCTTGGATGGGCGTTGGTGGCTCTGTTGGGATGAGCGTGGTTTATACTCTATCGCAGTAGGATATCAAATGCGTTGACATGCGGCCGATGGCTCCTAAACTCATAGATGTTGTCGCTGAGATTATCCTCAAGGTCGTGGTTCCGGCACATGCATTTTGGGCGGCGATCGGCAGAGTGACCCTTTAGGAAGGCGGTAACCGAGAATAGACCTAGTGGCTTCACATCCCGTCAAGCTCAAGCTTCACAGGCAGCAGAGTAATTCCACAACAGTGAAGATGAAGCTCTCAACAAGCTTGCTACTGCCAGCCCTTGTTGGCGCAGCTGCTGCTTTGTCGGATGCGAGTGTCTACATATTCCAGCGGGACGAATTGCCCAGGTCCTCGAATCCCCCAACCCTGACCCCGGAGCAGGCAAGATTGGTCTTCGCACTACGATTAGCCACCTCACAGTATCATGGATTGGGAGATGCGAGCGAATCCACATTATCGTATATCAACAGATTCGGTGGCCGAAGAGGGTCACTCTTCGAGGAGGATGCAAACGATACGCCGGCAGAGCTGGTGTTGATTGTAGAGGGTGTATCTTCGAAGACGGCACAACCTCTGATTGATGAGTTGTCAACCATAATGCCTGCTTTTGCTATTTCAAAAGCACCATCGATGACTGCGAACAAGAAGTTGGTGTCGGATATCAACCAGCAATGTGGACAGGGGAAGAAGAATTGTGCACTGCAGGACGCTATCAACCCGTTCGATGTGTCTTGCTGGAATGGAAATTCAAAGATTATCCACTTTGACTTAATCAAGGAGAAGGTCAGAATTCTGCACAATGGAAGCGCTATATTTGCTAACGAATCTTCAGAACGGTATCGCGGAGTTGATGTCTGCCAAGCAAAGATTAATTCGGTTTGCCAATAAAGGAGAGATGAATGTGGTTGTGGTTCTCATGCCAGAGTCATCGAGATCAGCCAAGAGCCCACTGAACCCATACGGAAGATACGAAAAAGTCTCGCAGAGTCCAATTGGCCGCAGACAGGCTGAGGAGCCGATGATCGATGGCGTTTTCACCTCTCCTGCTTCCCGCAACAAGCAAGTCATGACCACGAACTCATCGGACAACTCGACTGCTGAGCCTGTTGAGCCCATTACTGGTGTTCCCCCGCTCTGCCACTCCTCTCACGATGCTTGCGTATCGGCTACAAACAACTGTTCTGGTCATGGAGCGTGCTACAAGAAGTATGGGAATGCAAAAGATGTGGGAGATGCTCCCAGCGCATGTTTTACCTGCGGTTGCACGCCGACAAACAATACCTTCACCTACGCAGGTGGTAAAAAGAAGGGCTTTACACTTGATTACTGGGGTGGATCTGCTTGCCAGAAGAAAGATGTCAGCAGCCCATTCTGGCTGATTACCATCTTTAGTGTGGTTCTGATTATTGTTGTTGGCTGGGCAATTGGCTTGCTTTTCAGCATTGGAGAAGAGAAGCTTCCTGGAGTGATTGGTGCTGGTGTTTCAAGCAAGACGAGATAAGTGAGATGTGTCTGTTGTATGATTTTGACGGAATGGGCTCGTTTCCATGGGCTTTACTCTGCGATGGTGGATGGCGTTTAGAAGATTGTACTTATTTTAGGCTTGATGCATGTATAGAAGCGGAATAGGGTCAATGGTATTTTGAGTGTTGCTGATGAGCAGACCAGTATAGTCGTTCCACAGGCCTCATTTGGATTTTGAATCTGTGCACAAAGAAGGCCTCGGGGAGCACGTGGCACCATCAATAACCCCCTTTCCCACAAAGCTATCGCACTCTCACTCGTCGACAAACACGATATAATTTCGCCCAGGATCAACAAATTCCAAATCTCTCTCTAAGAATCACAATATGGATTGGGATCAGATGCCAAGTAAAGTGGATAAGTCGGTCCAAGCAAGCTTTCCACAATCAACAGACCATACCCCCTCCCGCGCACACCCACACCCACACCCCTCCCCCCAAAGCCAGCATTGGTCAATTCATACGCACAGAGAAGTGCAAGTGCAACTCGCAACTCTGCTTCCGCGGTTAATGTGTTCTAGACTTCTCGAAGTTTGTCTAGGAACGGTCTAAAAGTGCTCGCGACTTTGACGTCACTGGCGGAGGGTCTCGACCTCCCGCCGCACCCGACTCAGGGCATGTTATGATACACACATGCCTCCTCCTTTACTTCATTCTCTTTTTGAAATTTTCTGTACTAGATCACTTTCTGTCATCTACCTTTGATTATACTTGGCGTTTCCCGGATTCACAACTGCGTTTTTGATATTGGGGATTCCATCGTCATAACAATACCACAACCATCTAAGCTCCCTCCAGAGCCAGCCTTTAACAGCCTGGAAGCGTGCTAGAAGCCGTCAAAATGGCAACCTCATCCACCCCCAACAAACCAGACGCTGTCCCCACCTCTTCCAAACAACCTAAGACCCGTCCCCCCTCCGGAATCAGAGAACACATCCTCCGGACCCCCTTGCCCTACTACTCCGGTCCCTACAGCGTTGGAGTAATGGACATCGAAGTGCCCGCTCGCGAACCACGATACTTCTCGGAGATCAAACGATATCACAGACATCTCCTCGAGCTCGAGACGGTGCTGTTTTCCGTCTTCTATCCGTCGGGATTCGGGAGCGGACACGGCAAGAGTCCAGGAGGGGAGAAGAACTGGAGTCGGCCGACTTGGCTACCAAGGCCGAGGATCGAGGTTGCGAAGGGGTATGGGAAGTTTGCGGGGATTCCTTCCTGGCCTACTGTTGGATGGTTTGGTGGGTTTTTTCTAAGCGGGATGTGATGTGGAAAGGGGAAGGAAGAATTGACAACGTTTTTTTTAGGTTTAACGACGGCCTTTACCAAGATTCCGGCTTTTCGGAACGCGAAGTTGGCTGAACATTGGCCTCCTGATAAGAATTCTAGGGAAGGCGGGCTTGAGACGAAGAATAGTGCGGGGACGCCTCCTCCTGGCGAGCCTGAGAACCCTTGTTTTCCACTTTTAATTTTCAGCCATGGCCTTGGAGGCACGAGAACGACGTACAGTTCTGTTTGTGGGGAGTTCGCCAGCTACGGATTTGTGGTGGTGAGCATAGAGCATAGAGATGGGAGCGGACCGAGGACTTTCATAAATCTGCCTGAAAGGGGAGTGGATCAGGCCACTGGAGATGTGGATATCAGTGACGAAGATCGGAAGAAGGGGTATTCGAGGATGGACTATGTGTTTCCCAAGGACAACGCGAAGGATACTATGCCTGGCAACAAACAAGGGGTTGACGCTCAGCTGCGATCTGCTCAGATACAATTGCGGCTTGCTGAGATCGAGGAAGCCTACCATGTCATGACACTTATCCATGATGGCAAAGGCGAGTGTGTTGAAAGGGAAAATTTACGGGACCAGGACGAAGGAAGAGTGGGTGGCAGTTCGAGAGGACTGAAAGGAATTGATTGGGAATCTTGGAAGGGTCGTTTCCATCTGCAACAGGTGACAATGCTTGGACACTCGTTCGGGGCTGCGACCACTGTCGAAGTCCTCCGACACAAACACCGATTCCAATACGTTGGCCAGGGCATTATATACGACATATGGGGAGCTGCCATCCAGGCTCCAGAGGACGAGCCAGATCGTCGAATCAGTACACCATTACTTGGTATCAATTCAGAAGCGTTCATGTATTGGCCTGATAACTTCAAGTCAGTAATGGCGCTCTGTCGCGAAGTGAAAGAGCAAGACCAGCTGGCCTGGCTCATGACTGTGCGGGGGTCTGTCCACATCTCACAGTCAGACTTTTCAATACTGTACCCTTGGATATCAAGCGTCTTGCTCAAAATGACAGTCAATCCAAGACGAGCCATTGATCTGAACCTCAATGCTTCTCTCGAATTTTTGAAACAGGTCATGGTAAGTAGAGGGAGAAACCACTGTTTCCCTTTCTGACAGTCTCACGATGTCTCTCCCGGACAGCGTCCTAGTTCTCCCGAAGCATCCGTACCAAGCTATTGCTGACTCTCCTGTTTTCCAGCCTGCTCGAATCTCGAATATGAATCGTGGCACCAACGAGCATCTCCTTGAAGTTAGCACCTTGGATAAGTTGCCCTCAGAGCATCGTCCGGCTGACAAGTGGACTGCGGTCAAACTTCATATCCCAAATGAGTTGCGCATTCGCTTGACGCCTCAATTTTTCCGAAGATATACAAGGAACAAGGAGCGGCGCGATGCCAAGAAACGACTTCCGAGAGATCCAAGGGGCAATGTGCTGGAAGGACTGCAAGATTTGGGACTTGGCGAGGAAATATGGATGCACGTTGCGCCAACGAGGGAAGAGCTCTTGAGACACGGGCTCAAGCCCAGCAGAGGACTGGAGACAAACCAGTCCAACGGCATGGTGGAAGTCAGTGGACGAGAGGGAAGAAGGAGAAGCGCCCATAGAGGCATCGAACAGAAATACATGGAGCGAGGCTGATTGAACTTGTGCGGAGAGCGTGTATTAGTGGAGTCCATGAAGGAGGCCCCCCCCCTTTCCGTTCAGACCGTCACGATCTCATGTCCATGGCGAGAAATTGTTGGAGTAGCCCAGAATGCGGACCCTATAAATTGATATGTTAAGCAAATAACTGTGGCTTCAGTCCCGAGAACGCCTCTAGGAGTGCTTCTCAGCTTTGATGCATGCTGCGAATGTTGGCACCGAGACTATGATTGGGCTTTGCCCCTGGGCGAAGGGAGGCGAATAATCCCCAACCTCGTGATTTTAGATCTCGAACACGAGAAGCATCGCGACCCGCTCGCTCGAGCAGAGTCGTCCCATCCAGAGTTGGGCTTGCGATGAAGCTGCTTGTGCCAGCCTCAAACTCTGAGATCAGACAGTGAATGTTCGTGATGCTGGCCTGAAGAATGGAAGATGTTTTCGCTGCGTTTCAGTCATAAAACTAAGGTTAAAACTAAGATTCAAACTGAGACCGCGTGCTGGGGAGAGGGGAGGGAGGAGTTTGTTTCTCCACACAGCCTCGGCCCGCCTCTGGTACTGACGATGGGAGAGCCGTCCCGATGATTGATGCCACCGGGCTGGGTGTTGATCTGCGATGGGAATATCCTTGGAGCTTTGCAGCAAAAGCTGGTGCGCTGTACCTGGCGTCTTTTGGCTTGAGCGCTGCGTTCCCTCCGTTCGAATTGCCTCCCGACACGAATGGCCAAAAGGAAATCCCGTCAACTCCAGAGCTGATCGACATGACAGGTACGAAGCAGGGAGCAGCAAGCAGCAAGATGTGCGGCGAAGAATTGGCGATTCCTCATACCCCTGAGCGCTTGGGCGGGCGATTATTGGACTGGGAATAGGAGTTATCGAATTTGAGAGGCTCGTGGAGATGGCGGTTGGCACGACTCGGAGGGTGGTGGACTGGTGGGGTGATGGTGAGGGTGAGGGTGAGGGTCTGGTCAGTGGTCTGGTGCAAATTGCAAATCGTGGACGATCTGGTGCAATAATGCAATCCCTTATCCATGCCGAAGATCGTCACCACCGTCAGAGCACTGAGCAGAGCTCGGGCGTCAGCCAGGGGTTGACCGCCGAAAATAGCATCGTGTTCTTTTTCTCCGTCCTGTTCTGTTCGTGCCGTTCCATTCTGGTGCCCACGCGCGCAAACGAACGAAGCCGTGAGCCTAAAACGACCCTGGTGCTGCAGGCCCTGGTGTGCCAAAGCGTCCCAATTCCCAAAGGACATCTTCTCGTGCATGGCGGTGGGTCGGTCTGGTGTCCTCTGGTGCCCTCTTTGGCCTCTTTGGCCACTTTGCCCTCTCTGCCCTCTCTGCCCTCCTTGTCCTCTGGTGCCCTCCTTGCCCTCCTTGCCCACTTTGCCCTCTCTGCCCTCCTTGTCCTCTGGTACCCTCTGGTACCCTCTTTGCCCACTATGCCCACTATGCCCACTATGCCCTCCTTGCCCACTATGCCCACTCTGCCCTCCTTGCCCACTCTGCCCTCCTTGCCCTCTCACCTCAGCCAGCTGGGGCGTGTTCGTCCTCCTGCAGCGGCTCGCAACTGCAGGCCAGTCGGCCTTCCCTCCCTCGTCGCCTTTCGCGTCTGCCAAGACACCAAACACTTGTTTAACAGCTGCCCATGTGCTGGCCGCCTCGCCTCGACCTGTGCGAAATCTGCAGTCTGCAGCAGCAGGGAGTGTTTTCCGATGCTCCGTTGGAGGGGAGGGGGGAGAGAGGCAGGGAAGGGAAGCGCGGGGCGCAGAGAGGCTCACAGCGTCTTTCTTTGTGTGTGTCACTCTGGGGCAGCAGCAGCGGGACTAAGTCGCTGCTCGTGCTGCAACTGGCACGGCGCTCGTATGTCCAAACGGAGGTACAGTAGCAGCTATTTCTCAAATCAGTCCAATCTATTTTGTTCTTTCTTTTATTTTTTCACTCCTGACTTCGCTTCCATCAACATCATTCAGCATCATCAGCATCGTCAGCATCATTCACTTTCACTTTCGCTTTTCCTTTCCTTTCCTTGCCTTGCCTCTGATGCCGAGCCCCGCCTTGAGCTACAGTACTTGAGGCTGCAACTTCCACAATCTTTTTGATTCAAACACACGCCGTCCCAGGAGCTCGAGCCTGTATACTGGCAGATCTTGCCGGTCGTGCGAACATCGTGGATGACGCTGTCGCTTTCCAGGGCATTCAATTGCTCTTGATGATCTCCGCGCCACTCCGTAGTATGCTGGCGCTGCCAATATTCTGAATATGGGTTCTACCGACCGAAATGGCCGGCCTGAGCAGCTCCTTTCGCGCCGAAACACTTTCCAGCGGATGCTCGACTTGGAAAAGAGAAACAAGGTGCGCCTCCCGTCCTCTCCTGCCAAATCACAAGAAGCAATTATGCCACCTGTCTTGCCAACATTGGATCTCGGCTGATAACTCCCCTATGCAGGTGAACCGAATGCAAGCCTCAGCCACAACAACAGGTTTTCCCCCAGCGCGTACAAGTACACCACAAGGCCGAGATTCGAGTCACAATCAGCATCAACATCTCGAATTGCGGCCGTCGATGCTAAAGACAACGGGGAGAGCAATGACCACTCCAGCCTTGTCTCTCGCAATTCCTCCCGCGAAAGTCTCCTTCGGCGGGACGACAACGACGAAATACATCATAAGGCCTGATGGAGATGCCGTGCCCCAGGAGGAGGAGACTGAGGAGGACTCTGACGCCTCGTCAATATGCCATTCGCCCGGATGGGAAGATGCCGCCAGCAAGAAACGAAGGAAGGAGAAGCGGGAAGCAAGAGAACGGAGGAAGAAGGAGAAATCCAAGGCTGAAGCTGCCGCCGCCAAGCAGGACCAAAAGGGCAAGAGTCGCCTCAGCAAAGCCCCACCAACGACCGACAAGCGACTTAGTAAGATGGCGGCAGTTTCGGTGGATCGGTCAACATCTGAACCTGCTGTGCCAGTAGTTCAACCGCCACCGGCGGTACAGGAAGTAAAGGAAACTAAGAAAGCCACCGGGGGCCGCGCGAGAAGGGGAAGCGTGGACATTGGGATAAAGGGCCTTAAACAGGTCAAGAATGCCATTCCGGTACCCTGGAAGTCCTCCAATGGGACTCCAGTTCAGACCACCCCGACACAAGAGAATGCCTCCCCACGAATATCCTTACCAAAGGGCGCTGGGGCATTCATTGGTGGGTTGAAACTTAGACAAGCAGACGAGTCTGCGATCCAGGAAACTATTCGAAGGGTCAAAAACACTTCTGATGATGACGCAAGGGGTCTCCTAGACAGTGACAGGGACTTGACGAAAAGAGCCCCCGGGAATTCCAGCAGCAGTACGTCAATTGCGGAATCGTTCAGGCCGATTTCTATCTATGAAGAGTCGATCCGGTCTCCGGAGCAATGGGACTCGATATACGCCCAAGCGGCTGTGCTGACCAGGAACAATGGAGTTACTCCCAAGGACGACGATGACAAGACTCCTATCATGGAGAGGAACATACGGAAGAGCCGAAAAACCCATCCGCCAACATCGAGATATTTTCCATTGGCAATTGATCCCGACTCGAGCTCGTCTATAAGAGAGACTTCAGCTGGAAGTACATCGCGAACGTCCATCAGGTCTAGTCAACATAGCGGGGAAGCTCAGGGCCGTCAAGAATCGAATGTCTCGTCGGGCCAGTCCGGTAATACTCGAGACGCCTCTGCAGATAAGCCTGAGGTGACGGAGTCGAATCGGAGCAGGGCAAGCAGTAGTTATATTCGCCACCAACGCCGACAAAGCGAGGACCAGGCTGCAGCCGTGATCCAGGATCGAGACAAAGTCTCAGAAGCGATGACCAACACCGAGACTGAAGATAGAACTAATTCGTTTCAAAGGTCTCGAAGTCGACTTCGAAGCTTGACAGATAGTATCCAATCCACTGCCAGGCCACCTTCCGGAGATAGCGCCAAGAAAGCGAGTGAGACAAAGTCCGTTCAGTCCTCCCGTGGTGAAAAGTACAAAGCCCCTCCACTATCGCATAGGTCCCCCACAGATGGGAGTTTCAAGCATGAGCGAAAACGTTCAAGGTCACGCTCGGCCGTGCGAGGCTTGATAGATCTCAAGAATGCCACCATGGCTGCTTTCTCGAGGCAACCAGCCGCCCAAAATTCGCCAACTGATAGCTTTGTAAGTGCTGCTGAGGTACAAAACTCAACACCACAGAGAGCTCAGTTGGCGCAACGCGCAGCGACTACTGGAGTGGCTGATGAGAAACCCAGCAAGGCCGAACGTATTCTCACGGAAGATTTCACCAGTTCGCCTGTTGTACACGATTTCGCAATGCAGAACCCTCCCAGCGAGCGCCCTCCAGGCCAAGTATCGAACATTGGGATACCCCATCGCCAGGCAAAAGTTAGAGGACACCATGGCCGAGCTACGCATTCAAGGTCTACCACAGATTCAAGTGAGGATTACTCGGTCTACGATCAGTCCTCAAATATTACAACACCGACTGCTTCCACACCACAGTCTCACAAGGATTATTCCCTCTCAACTCAGCAGCTGAATTCGAAAGATGGAAATAAAGACGGGGAAAAATTGGCGCAGAATGGATTTGCTATGATGTCTGGTGGCCTTCTCGATGATGGAGCGAGTGGACGTGAAAGTTGGTGCAGAACGGCAATGCCAATGGAACTGACCGAGGACGACGCCTCCATGAAAACTCCGACGGCCAAGCGATCCGCTACGGACTTCATGGCCTCCCAACCAGAATTACCCAGACCCTCCAGAACTGACCCGTCCGGCTCCTCGGGTTTGAAGCGTGAGCCCAGCCTCTCCCGATCCATCTCAACTCCTGAAATGCAAGATCTCTCCTTCCTTCCCACACTCAAACACCAATCGCTTGCCCGCCCCTTGAAAGGGAAAAGCAAGGGAAATGTTGGCAAAAAAGGAAAACAAGCGTCTGTCTCTAAAGAACAAGAAAGCCATTCTCCCACAGACCTCGTCAGACCTTCGCCCATCCCTGTCTCTGACTCAATCACAAAATCCGAAGGCTCATCCCCGACCTCTCCGCACTCTTCCCAATACCTACAAAATGCTCGCCTCAACATTCCCCGTGGCTCTCGTTCGCCGATGAAGTCCTCATTCCCACCAGCACACCTCCCCCTTCCACAAACGGGAGGTACGGAGCCGATTGCTAAGATGTTCGTGATATGCTGCTCTTGCAAATACTTCCACGACATGCCGAGCAAGGTTTATGAGTGTATGGCGAACCCGGATAACATTGTCAAAGACACCAGCCTCGGAGTTAGTGGCGTGATTAGTACGAGTGTGAAGTGTCCTTGGTGTGGGCATGGAATGAGTACTAGTTGCTGTGCCGGTTATGCTTCTGTGGTGTTTCTCAGAGAGCGATTTCATTAGGTATTTGGAGGGCTTTAATTTTTGGAGTTTAATGGATAAAAATATACTGCAAGGCCAACGAGATTGGATTGCACTCTAGACGGAACCAGTCACATGCGAGCATGGGTCGATATGGGGATCGAAGGCGTACTGGGAGGGCAAAATAAAGACCCGATATATGAGTCAACTTAGAGTCTATAATGAAAATACGCAATCTAATTCGATTGAGTATCAGACTCTTCCGAAGCAAAAAGCTCTGCAGTACTTGCATCGAAACTGCTATCAAACGAAAATCAGCGTTCCAGCACTGACGACTGTAACCTCACCTCCTCCTTCAATACATCCCGCCAACATGCGGTACCCCAAGTCTATCCTCCCCATTCTCCCCGGGCTTCTCTCCAAGCCAATCCAAATAAGCAATCCACCCCTTCTCATGCCACTCCCTCAAATCCAGCCCCTCCTGTCTTGCGTCCAACGTCGCAGCATTAACACTCAAATACACATTATCCGTCCCCTCCACCCACGGCTCCTTCGGTGCCCAAACGTTCACCTTCTCCCCCTCAATCTCAACCTCCTTCACCTGCTCACCCCCCGCAAACGCAAAACACCGCACGCCACACCTCGGGCAGAAATACCAATGGATCCGCGCTTCAAAGCACGTATAATCGCGCAGCTCCTTCTGCGGATCGAGCGGGGAGAGGAGGCGGAAGTCGTTCACGGGGTCCGGCACGCGGACGTGGAAGAACGACATCTTGTGGCAGGTCGTGCAGTTGCACTTTCGCAGCCGCGGCGTCGTCTCGGTCCTGGCTGGCTTGGCCGAGATGATTGGCGGAGGCAGCGTGAGGTAGATTTGGTATTTTTGGAAGCCGCAGTGGCACGAGCCGTTGTAGAGGCGGCGGGTTGGTGGTGGGGGAGCTTGGGAAGACATCTTGGAGGTGGGGGGGGGGGGGGGCCAGTTGTGGGTGTTAAAGGTGATGGATGACAAGAATGGACTTGCGGTTGTTTGCTTAGGTTGTGTTTGAGTGGTGCAATTGAGTGATTTCTGAATTGTTGTCTGGAGGGTGCTGGGGAGATGTGAAGACAGAAAGGAGCAAACTTGTTTTGTGAAAGAAAGAAGAGGGGTAGTTCGGCGTTATTTATCTTCCATGCTTACACCGGGATCAGCATCCGTGTGACACGCATTGGGTCCATTACATGATACCCAGCCAATAGTGAAGCCTGCATATTTACTCTTATGGTATATCCTCACTTGCCGAGCTTCTGCCACCAGCAGGGCGCGAAAGGCGTGGGATATCTTGGCAAAAGTGGGAGAGGGAAGGATAACCCCACTTCACGGTGCACGAAGGCACGTGACGAAATGATGAGCCGAATTTCTCTTCTCTCGATTCAGCTTTCTCCCAGCTCCACATTCGAAAGTGTGAAGAAATCATCTGCCAATTGGGCTGTGGACTTCAAGCGGAGATAACACCCAACTCTCAAAGTCTCCGAGTCACATGGCTGTTGTCAAATTATGCCATCTTGGCTCTCTCCTCATCCGCCAAGCATCTTCATTCTGTCCGCGACTTCAGGAATCTTTACAAATTTCATGTATGTCTAAAAATTCAGAAGCAGGTTAGGGCTAGAGTAATGGCCATCAAACCCCTCTAAATATCCTATAACCAAGCCTTATCGGTTGGAGCGAGTCCCTCAATGGGAACGACGCAACAAAAGTTCATGCCCTAGTCATCGGAAGTATGGGAATTAGGATGCCTTAACTCATGAGCAACTTGAATTAACTCGATGTTGCGATGTTGCTTCTACAATATCGCTTTTTCTATTCTCTTGGGGCCCTGCCTCTCGAATCGGAAGTCATAGACATTCCGCAGCTTAGGGGTTCTTTTCTCAAGCGAGCGAGCTTTCGGCAATTCGGGGGGCTGGCTCAGGGGCTCGTTTAGACCGCTGACAACTAATCGTCATGTTTTCAATAGCCCAGGGCTCCTTTCCCTCCATTCGCTCTCAGTTCAGTATGAACCACCTTGAATTGAATTGGATTGTCTCCCAGATCTGCTGTGATTCGTCTGCAATAGTCATTGGTTCAAAAAGGCATTTGTTGCTTACGTCAGCCGATTTTTCTCAGGCATTTCAACGTACTCTCTACCTCATCGTTTACTCCGTTCGGCCGCTTGGTTTTGCAGTCCCATTTCCTGCTTTCGGAGGACCTTGATTTTGAACTCATGTCTCTCCAGTTTGTCTTGCTCGCCGCCGCCGCCTCCTTTCTGGCTTTTCGCTCGTTCTTGAACTGGAGTAGGCTCAGCTAGGGCTCTGATCGAATCGTCGAATTATTCGCATTCGACGAATATCCGTCGAATTTGGTCGAATCGAACTAATTATAAATCGATTCGACGTTCGATCGAATTTTTTCGTCGAATATTCGACGAATATTCGACGGTTCGTTGGATTTTTTCCACGTGATCTCACTAAATACTTTCTAGTAATATTAGACTCTATATATAGTATTTTTTTAAAGCTATTTATACTTCTATACTATAATACACGTGATTTTAGGCCTAACTAAGCTTCTTATAGCGAAGGGAGCCTTTACTAATATTAAAGCCCTTAAAGTATCTGCTTCTAGTAAGGTTTAATGAAGCCCTAGAATATCTTATATAATATTAAAAAGCCTCTTAACGTCTACCTCTACTCTAGGGATAAGGAGATAATCACGTGTAATTATAAATATATATAGAAACTCTATCTTATTTATTACTTACTAGTTTAATACTTATTAAGCTTAATCCTCTGCTTTATCTAGAATAAATTAAACCCCTAAGAGGTTAAAATATCTATTAATATCGTCTTTTATAGTAACTAAAGCCTTATACTCCTCTAAATACTTATATATTAAGCTCTTCTTCTTCTTTTAACTAATTTCACGTGATTAAGAAGGGAGTTTAGGCTTAATAGGATACGCCTTTTTAAGAAAAGCCTTAATTTAATTAATAATCTCGTTAGCTTTAGGGATATTTCTCTTTAGTTACTTAGTCTTAATTTAGGGATTAAGAATATAAGTAACCTAGTAAATATCGTTCTTTTTTATACTATTATGGTATTCTTTGAACTTCTTATAGCCTTTAGTAGTAGTAGTAACTAGAGATATATTAAAAGAAGTATAGTCGCTTTCTTTCTTTATAATTAACTTTAGAAGTTTCTTTATTTTAATATAGAGGCTCGGAATTATACTTAATATAGGCTTATCTCATAATACTTGTCTCGTGATCTCTTTAAAAGGGAGTAGAAGATTACGTATTTACGTAAGGTACTTCTATTATTTAATATCGAATTTCAAGTACTTTAGCTTAGGGTAATTCGAGATAAAGTCTTAAAGAGCGGGATATTATTTAATAGCGTTTTCTAGTATATAGAGTATATAATTCTAGTATATATTTATATCGTATAGGATTATTATCTTAGTATTAGCTTAAGCCTTCTATTCCTGAACTCGTTAGGGAGATTAATTTAACTAAAGTACTATGATATAGAGGACTATAATATCTCCTAATACTATAAGTAATATAATCTCCTTCTATCTATAATCTTAAACTTAATCTAAGAAAGTAACTATATCCTTATAAGTACTTAATCCTAGTTCCTTTAAAATAGCTTTTATAATTAGATTATCTATGTGAGCTAAGTAGTTAATTTTACTAGCCTCCCCTTAAAATATTATACTCTTACCTCGTATTAGATTCTCCTCTAAGTAATTATTATAAATATAAGATAGCTTCTTATATAAATACTGAGCGGTAGTATTATTATTTAAGGCATTATCTCTAGTAATTATAAGGATCTTATAAAGAATCCCTAGTTTCTTATATCTCTTATAAATATAATATACTAAGTTCTCTCCTAAATAACTTCCCTCGATTTTGATAAAGTTAAGATAAGCCTTATATACCTTTATATTAGGCCTAGCCTAGCTCCTATTAATCGCAAGTATTAAGAGCTTATTTAAGCTAGTTTATCTATTAAAGGAGAGAGCTATTATAGAATAGGTTTAATCTAAAAGTATAACTAAATCCTTATCTAATATAATAACTTAATCGTGAATACGTATAATAAGAGTATCTACCTTAATGATATTATTATAGTATCTAGTTACCTTTATTATAACTTTATAGGACTTGGTTTCGGTAATAGTAAATAGCTAGTAAGTTTTAATAATCTAATTAACTAAGACTTCTTTAAAAGGAGGTATTTCTACTACTAATTTCAGGTATTTTTATAGCCTAGTTAGTCTAGAGTTTATAATATTATCTTCGGATTTAGTGTGCTTTCGGTGCTTTTACTTAATATAGTCCTTTAAAGTACTAGCTACTCCCTTGAGTTTTGATACTAGCTAGAAAAAGGGTCTAGTATTCATATATAATTTATAGATATACTTCTCGTTAGGTATAATAACCTTCGTTTTTCCTTTTCCTTTCTTAAAGGTAGTTATTAGAGTCGTTATAGTATAGTATTCCTACTACTAAGCTCGCTTCTCTCCCCTAGACTTCTTAGGCTCTTTTTCCTTAATCTCTTCTTCTTTATTAGGTACCGTAAATATACTTTATTAAGAGGCTTTAGAGGCCTTTTTTGCTTAAATTCGTGCTCTCTTTATAGTAGGATTAGCTATCGGAGAAGTAGGAGTATTAGCTTAAAAGCTATAGTTATGAAGTATATTATAGTTAACTCTTTACTTCTTATAAGTACTTAATCTTAGGGTATTAGTATAGTCTTAAATAGGAGTAGTATCGACGATTATTAATTCTTTAGTACTTAGAGATCGAGGACAATAATGAGTAGGGGTAGCCGTAGCTATAAGGGAGTCCTAGAAAGGAACTATCTATAAATATTAGCTTTATTATTAGTAAATAAGAAGTACTATACCTATATTACTTAGTAAAATAGAAGTAATTATATAAGAAAAATCGAATTTTCACGTAATTTAGTATATGAGGTTTTAGGCGAGAGAAGACTATTATTTAATACTAGTAGAATACTAACTATATTAGGTAAAGGAGGCCTATTTCACGTGGTGCACGTGATTTACACCCTTACACGTGATAAAAGTTTGACCTATTCGACGTTCGACGAATATTCGACGAATATTCGACGAATTATAGTCGAATTTTGTATATACATAAGTTCGATTCAACGGTCGAATTCGAATAATTCCAAAGTTCGATCCGATTCGATTCGATCAGAGCCCTAGGCTCAGCTCGATAAACTGACCTTTGGCATGCTTATTACCAGTACCATTGCCTTCTTCAATATAATTTCCTGTAGTTCCCCGAGGAGCAGGACCTATTGTGCGATACGGGATCAACAGCATCATTATCGGTGATCCAAGTGCAATCGGCGTCATTTATGGGTCTCGGACAGGTTTCGTGAATATAATAATTCATCATTCCGATCGAAGCAGATCACTATTTAATGAAAACATAGGCAGACTCGTATAAGGTATTTGTGGAGATCTCCAATGGCAAAAGTAAAGAGCCTTGTCAGCACCGCGGACGAGGCCAAGCACGGGGCACTTCGAAATTCAGTAGCCAAGGCGCTCACGCAATCTGCAACCCTGGAATACGAGACGCACCTCAATTAGGCAATTCCCGAACTTACCGAAACTCTCGGGAGGCACCAGAAAGTCGATATTTCATAGATGCTGTCCTTTTACTCCATGGATGTAGACTCACGTTTGTTATTTTCAGAGCCACTTGGATGTCTTCGGACGAAGTTTTTTCTGGGGGAGATACTACCGAACTTATTCAGGATCACTTCACTCATTAGGGATGGATGTTTTCTATTCCGGGTTTCGAAAGACTTGTGTACAGAAATCCCATTGCGATCAAGACAGAGAACACCGTCGAGCATGGCAGCAAATGCCGTCTCCAAATTGCAGGCTGGTACGCTGAAGATTGAAGAGCAATAACATGTGGATCTCTTGCAAAGATTCCTCGAGGCCAAAGAAGAAAATCCTTGAGATTATTGATAGAGCAGGAGTACTCGTTAACTTTTCCTTTTTCGTCTTAATAACCGATGCGTCACCACATTGCTCCAATATCCTCCTCCAATGGATAGCAGGAAATATCGGGAAGCTGGTTAGGTATGTTGCTCCTTCGCACCATCACCACGACCATAACTAAGTACAGAACTGGCTTCATTTTCAGGTAGCTCGACAAAGTCCAATATTACTTGAATAACCTTAGCATCATGAACTACTTTTGGGTGCCGCTTCGCAAAATACTTCGCATATTTATAAATCGAGTAATAGCTATGCTTATAATTAGTAATGTCGATTTATAAAGCAGCCCATTAAAATATTTAAAAAATTCAAACTAACCATGATGCCACATTGACTAAAAATAAGATAATCTTGTAAGGCATATAATATAATATAGCCACCCAGCTAACTCTTTCGTTTTTCTTGCGAAGATGCACCTCGTTGAATATTATAACATTAATAAAGTACATGCCGAACATCGTAGCGAGGAGGATAGCACAGAAATCAGGGCGAATAATAAGAGAAATAGGGAGAATAAATGGTGTGAGGAGGAAGATTATAGTCTCATATACCTGTGGGTAGTATTAGTATTTAGTAACAAAAACTTAGGTATATGTTATTAGCTCTAGCTTACCTCCTGCCAGACAAAAACTTTCGCACCTATCTCCCACCAGCCTAGCTTCCACGACAATAGGATATACTTCATGTTCCAGTAACAGCCATGCACAAAAAAAAAGTTCCATCTATAAAACCTTTGTTTATAGATTGCCATCTCGCCAAAACCTCCTCGAGACTCATTATTGTCCACCCAAAAAATTGCCGGCGGCGTTTCTGTCTCAACAAAGACTTGAGTACACATCAAGATCCTGCTACCAAGCTCTTGTGCAATATGGCCGAAAAACCAATCCTCGCTGATACGAAAACCAGGATGACAGTGAAACGTTTTCATCAAAAGTTTTCGATCCCAGAGGGCTATAGCTCCATGTGGGAATGTGGCGCTCCCGACCTTTCCAGCAAAGGCTCGCTGAAGCCCACTTAGTTTGTACTCGATATCTTGTGCTTGTTGGCAGAAGGTACCTGGCTGCCCTCCCTGCCCAACGCTCTTGATTGTGTACCCGAGGCATTTGATATTCCCCTTCATCCTGTCTGTAACGATGGGAAATTCCGGAGGTAAGATACAATCATCGTCTATAAGTAGTATAAATGGGAAGTTTTCCGCAGCGTAGCATCCGAGAAATTGTGCGATAATCTTGGAGCCTATTGGGCACCATATGTGATTGACGTGATATTTATGACAGACGTCGGCAGTATTATCGAGAGGCCCCGGAGAGTTCCCATTAGCTATAACAAATATGTTTTTGGCTGGAAAGACTTTGAGTGCAGCTTCGAGGGTCGAACCGATTAGGGATTCCGACTTGTAGCACGGAATCAGCAGAGCGCAAGATTGAACGGAATTTGGTTCGCTCTTTACAGGTTCAGCGTCTTGTTTCACCGGATCTTTTTCAAAAACGATAAGGAGAGGCGCAAAAGCATAACTGTGTTGACTTAGTCTAACTCATTAAACCCGGGTCGCTATTGAGAAACAAACAGGAATGCAGTTCCACTGAATAGAGCACAGCCCCCAGTCAATACAAACTTCGTCGTTAAGAAATTATGCATCCACCAAACTAATCCTTTCCATAGGGGCAACCCAACAAGAATGAAGTATAATGCTGCTAGCAATAGAGCATATGTAGCGTGTTGGAACACCTTTTGGTAAAGAACACTTCTGTATACTCTAACTTCCAGCTTTTTTGCATCATCGAACAGTTTGTCCAAAGTAGGGTGCCGTGGTCGGTGCAGAGTAGATATATGAGAAAATACAGATATTCGGCGGACTAGAGATAGAACTGCATTTCGTGGCCGTTGAATGTTGGTTGAATGAGGAGGGATTTGAATGTGAGGGTGAACTTCAAGGGGGTCCATTTCAAATTCTGTCCCGAGAGGGGCCGAATCATAGTTGGAATTGGCAAGAACGTCTTTGGTCGGGAAGCGATATTGCCCAAGGGACTGAAAAACTGCATGTTCTGGTATTTGAAGAGTAACTCCAGTCGGTTGAGGTAAGATGGTTTGAGTCTGAGTACTATGCTGCCGTAGACGATTCAAGGATTGGTGATTGCTGCTAAATTTTGCGTCAAGACTTTCTGTAGCTAGACTTGCATAAAAGGAAAAATTTCTGCCTCTGGCTTGCTGCCCTGTCGCATTTCTTCCGGTATCTGAGACATCTCTTTCTCTTTGAAGTCCTGCAAGAGAAATCTTTATCTCATAGCCCTGTCTAATACCTTCAGTGACAAGGTCTGGTAAATCGAAAGATTCTTCTATAATGGTGGGACACGATCTTCTCTTGTGATGGCTCGGTGCCAATATCAATTCACGAGGAATAGACACCAGAGTTCGGCTATCATGAAGGGCCATTGTAGGGACTTATGCTACATGAAATCAAAGCAGAACAGTAGATAGAGCATGCAAATTATTATTTCTTGCAAATTCTACGAAGCCAGAAAGATTCTAATGACCGTGATTGCTTTAAAGAACGTAATTGCTAAGATCCAACTCTTTTAGCTTTACAGTTCGGTGAGGACATGCCGGATGTACCATGTCGCGATCACAGATATCAAAGCCAAGACATACATACTTCTAGACCTCCTCTGTCTAATCAGATCACGCAACAACAGGGAAAAACGCCAGCCTAGCCCAGTCTCGATATATTTGATTGGACGGGACCTTGCAGATATCAAAGTACACGAAGTTTTCTGATGGTTAGCGCTAGTGTAGTTGCTGGCGTCTTAGCCGGTCTATCATCTCCGCACATCGAAGAAAGGCCTGGCCTTGGCGTCAAGGTTAATTAGCCTAAGAACCTCAACAGTGGCTATGGACACACAATGACCCTTTTGGAGACTCACCTGTACTGATATCCCGCGCAATCTTCTCCCATGGGAGAGGCTTGCCCACAGCCTCTACATTTCTTGGTTTTGATAAGTCTTCCATACGTCGCCAACTATGCCACCCGCGATCCTTTCCAAACGCCCCAACCTTCATATGATCATATCGCACCAATAGATCGGAAACATTGTATAACCACATTCCAAGATTGATACATCTCACATTCCAAAGATCAGCTCATCCCACATTCCAAAGATCGGTCTATATCACATTTCAAGGAGAGTTCATGAGTGTCTCGGCTAGGGAAGGTTCAAGGGGGCGGAAGTAAGAATAATTGGTTCAAAATATGTCTCTTGTATCAGCAATACTAAGGCAGGAAGGTGCAAAGTTAGGGTAGGCTGGAAAAATATTCTAGACTACGGAAAAGGCCAAGCAAACCTCTACTATCCCCTCCATGAGCAATTTCGAGTTGGTCCAATATTAAATACAATCTCACGATTTAGTACACCACACCTCACTCCATTTTTGAGGGTTTCTAGCCCTTCAGAGCACCCAGAAACTTTAACAAGTCCTAATCAAGAAGCCTTGGACCCCCAATTGCGTGCTTTTAGTGGTGTGAGACGTGGAAGGAGAGTGTGGCGAGTATAGGACCTACTCGAAATTGTTCAAGGGGGATAGTATAAAAATTCGGGCTGGGCAGAGGGGCTCAAGGAGGGCACACTTGCGTAAAGTTAACGCTAGGATGTGAAAGGCATATGACTGCGCAAAAGGAGTGTGGTTCTCTCTGCTTTCCTCCAGACTGCGATCCAAACTGCGATAAGAAACGTTTACGGCCAGGTTACCAGTATATAGGGGTAGTAAATGACGCTGCTTTTAAATCGTCCCACTATGGAAACTATTTTTACCACTTTGCCTCCATTCCATGAGCTGCAATTACGTCCAAACAATAGTGGTGCATCGTCTTATCCTCGCTCTAATTTCCTTATCTGTAACCATCCCCTAGGGTCTCAAAACAGCCTCCCGTAGTCTCACAGAGATCCGGTGCATCTCTCTCTCTCGGTCTTCGTTTGGCACCTCAGGGTCTATCTCTTGTAAGACGTCCTTTAGCCGATCTCGTAATTGTACCCCACTCCTTATCTCATAACAGGCCCCTCCCTTTTCCATATCTCCCACTTGTACAGCCTCAGAACATCCATGCAATTCTCCTCCGTCACTTGTGCTAGACACAACCGGAGCGAAAGAGCTCTAACGGATTGATCTTACTCATACACCACTTCTTCTTTTAGTACCCAGACTGGAGCCAACCCTCGTCGCTCTAGTAGATCCCGTCCCACCCCTTGTCGGTCCAGTTGGAACTTGGCTGATATTCAATAAGAATGTTGCTACAACGCGCCAATATCCGATGGTCATCTGTTAAAATTTTGCTTGAAGTTTTGTGGGTTGGAATGTGAGGAAGGGGTTGGAATGTGAAATGGACAGTCGGAATATTAAGAGGACTGGAGAATGTAAAATTGATAGTTGGAATGTAAGAAGTTATATTTTATGCTATAGCTTATAAGATAATATATATAAAATAATTTGTAGATAGCTATAGATTTAATATAATTAGTTTTTATATTAGTTGTCTATAATAAACGCAACTATTAGTGAAAGCAGTTTTCGAATAAAGAATACATTTAGGTTTGTGAAGTATTTTTTTACTATAATATACTTATGAGAATTCTAGTTGAATTAACTCTCTCAAAATTTATCTTTTATAAGTATTCTACTAATAAGAAAGTCTATAATAGTACGAAAGTTAACTTAATAAGGCATTTGAATATGGGTGTTAATAGCAGAGTTATATATACTAGAGGTTTAACTCTTTTTTTAAATCTTATATATCATAAGATTAAATGGCTGCTTATTATATATAGATAACAATCAAGAGTATCCAATAATAACAACGGAAGGGGTAACAAAAGGTGATAATGTCAGTCCGACGAGCTTTTACGGGTTGGCCGACATTCTGAGCCAGAAGATGTTCCGACTAGTTTTGAATGACCCGAAAATATCTTCGAGGTTTCTTGGATTCTGTCGGGCTCAATTTTGTGGGGAGAACATGGATTTCCTCATAGAGGTAAATATCTGTCGTGTCAAGTTTATATAATTCAACGACTTGGAACTTATTACTAAGATTAGTATAGGTTCAACACTCCGAGGAACTTTTAGCCGACGCTATAGACAGCTTAAGCAATATTCAACAGAAGTACCTCTCAGCGGAGTCCCCACTGGAACTCGGCCTACCTAGTGGCATCAGGAAAGACTTTATGACGAAGATTGAGAATTGTAAAAGGTTAACCTTACCAGCATTAACCGATGATATTACCAAGTCTAAAGCATATATCGAGACCCTGCTTCTGACGAACTCCTATCCGATGTTTGTAAAGCACCAAATGACGAAGAATGTAAGAGAAGCTCTGGCGAAAAGCAAGAATGAGTACCATGGTCTTGGGGACTGTTTCTGTATAACGGATCCTACGTAAGTTGTTTCACAGACCTCTACTCTAGTACAATATTTGAACTTATTAATAATACTAATACAGCCAAGAAGACAACCCAATTGTGTTAGCATCTGATGGCTTTGTACACGTCACAGGATACACTAGAAGCGATATTATTGCACGAAATTGTCGATTTCTTCAAGGCAAAGATACAAACCGTGAAAATACTCAGCGTCTGAAATTTTCCATTGGTAGTGAGCAAGAATCAATAGAGCTTTTACTCAATTACAAGAAGAATGGACAGCCATTCTGGAATCTGGTACTCGTAGGTAAGCTTATCTTCTCAAGCCGCATTTTGGTCTTCCTTAATGATTTTAGGTTTGCTAACGCTTGATGTAGCGCCATTGTTTGATGAAACTGGTAGATTAGTCTTCTTCTTCGGTGCACAAGTCGATTGTTCGGACGCCATCCATACATGGGCGGATCTATTACAAATCCTTTCGGCATCTGGCAGCGAAAAGGAGAGGAGTTTCAAATTAGGCAAGGAGCTGGCTTCCAGCAACGTAGGTGTTGATAAAACTACACGGTCCGCTTGGATGTGGTCACGTTTCAGAGCCGGAGCCGGCTTTTTTGGGTCCCACAGGAATAAGCAGATAAACATTGATCTGAAAGCGGTTGGGCAACAAGAACGTCTAGTGAGCGAGATGCAATGGAAGAAATTCGATGCGCAAGTTAAGATATTTTACACAAGCTATTCAAAGGTACCACTACTCCCCTATCGTAATCGTATTTATTGCAGATCGCTGACATTAGTGCGCTCGGTTTCTGCAGTATATTATTCTAAGCGCTGATGCTCTGCAAATTCGGTTCCACTCCCGAGCCGTCGTCCCCATGCTTAGCACGAATGGGCAAATCGATACGAAATTAGTTGGCAAGAACATCTTCAAGGTCTTGGGCAAGCACACCTCGTCGCGAAATGAACTTGAGCGGGCGGTTAAAGAATCACTTGCAAGAGGAGCCGCGGTCTCAACTATCTTTTTAATGTCGAGGCATAGCTTGCTAAAAGTGGACAAGGAGCAAGTCATCTTGCACTGGACGCCAGTAAAAGACGAGAATGACATTGTACTATATATAGTCTTGATATTATCTTAGTACTTTCCTAAAGCGTCTTAAAGCATTAAATATTCTTTATTTATTTACTTGTAAAGAATTTTGGCCTTTTTTATAGGCTTGGGAATCCTTTTAAATATATATAAATAAATATTCTAATTAAATCTTTCTCTTACCTTAGCTTTTAAACCTTATTTAACTAATAATAGAGCCCCCCTAGCGCTATAATAATATAGCTCAAATATATTCCATCCACGTTAGTACCTACTAGTAATAGCCTATAATTAATTCTTGGCTTTATATGAGTTATAAAGATCTAGTACAGGAATTAATTAAGTAATAGATTAACTATTATACTAGACTTTACTAAAAATAAAGAAATGATATATAATACTAAATATAATACTAAATAAAATACTAATTTAAGTAAGTAATAAAAGTAATAATAAGTTTAATATATAAGAAAAGGGCTTGAAAAGAAGCTCTAATAAGGTTTAAATATAAAAGCTATTGTTTGATCGCACTTTTGCAGATTGTCACGTGCCGCGTTGCGTGCGCGGCCCATCCCGTAGACTAGACCCAATTAGGCATAGCAGAGGTTCGGGAGTGCAGTTCAGTAGCTCAACCTCCTGAACTGAACTCCCTGACTTCAATAATATACCACTTCACTAACGATAAACGCAACGAGCATTCCACGACTACACGTGATGGTGCTTAGCGTTTCTGGTGAACCGACAGCTATAAAGTAATTATAAGGTATTTATTAGTAAGTAATAAGATAATAATATATATTAGTATAATATAAAATTACTAGTATTAAATTCAATATAGAACTAATCTCTGTCTCTTCTAAGTAGTTTAGAAAAGTATCTTATAAATAAGAGGCCTTAATAATATATATATAATCTAGTAATTAATAAGTATATAGCTAGCTTATTAAGTAATAGTATAATAGTAATATAATAGGATTACTAATTCTAATACCTGATAACTGAGGTCTGTTACATGTAATAGAGTCACGTGCGACCTTATATATATTACAGTAATTATAAATGCTTATATATTTTTAATCTTATTCCTTTATTTAATAATATTCAAAAATTGAATACTTTTATATCAACTTCTAATTTGTTTTCAAAATTAATAAACAGTTTATTAAATTAATGGGAATTAAAATTGTTTCTTTATTTAAAATTCTTGAAGCTAAGTGCAATTGTAATATGCAATGTGCAAATGCGCAAAGTCATGTTTTTCGAGGTTTTGTTAGTATATATAGGCCCGGAAAAAAATCTTAGGGGCTCGCTTAAAAAAAAGTGAACTCGCAAAACATGTACACAGATCGGGATCAGTATATACACTAAGTTTCACGGTAGGATTGCAACCCAGAGAGAGATGCAGGGGGGGGGGGCTAGGTCGATGATGTTGAGGACTTTGAAGAGTATGGTCTTGCAGACATTCTAACGGCCCTGTCCTTCGTTAATCACAGGATCAAATCCTATAGCTGGAATGGGTAGATCACATGGCCGTTATGAGCACACGATACACGAAGGTATATTGATTATGAAGGGTTCCTTGAATGTGCCCATAATCAAGGTACATCCGGCCTAGAAGTTTGCCGGCACACCTTTGAATGAATAAGAACCAAAGGTATATTTATCACGACTGAGATATGCAAAGTTTTGCTGGAAACCTAAAAATTATGCGGAAAGATGTAATTTAATAGATTGGCCTTTGCAACAAGATAGAGATCATGTAAAAGGAATGAGGACTTTTGTCTCTATCTGTGAGAGTGCTCGCCATGAGATAACACCAGTGCTGCCCACCAAGTACTTTGCTTAGCTACTTCCTATACTGCTCAGCGCGGACACCAAGTAGACCAACTGCTACTATCACAATGCGATGTGTACCCATAGAAGCAGCAACCTCCAGAAGGGTTACACTCAAACGAGTTGACCCCCCACAGGGCGGCACTTCCCTTGGAAGTGACCTGGTCACAGTATCCGCAATACTGTCCCTGCGCAGAGCCTTTGGCACACGTGCAGCCATTGTTTGTACAAGCTCTCTTCTCGAGATTGCCTTCCTCGACGAGAACGCCCCGGCGGTTTTCTGCGGCCCCTCCGGCGTCCGCGTCCTTCTTGAGTTTGAGGTCGAACGAAGGGGCTGCGTGTTTCTTAGCGGGAAGTGGTCAGAGACAGACTGTTGGTGTTGCACTTACAAGTGCCTGCCACACCCGCAGATACAGCAGTGAAGAGGTGAATGGCGAAGATGGTGAACTTGATGAACTGCATTGCTGAATGAAGATATGATATAAATTTTTGGAAGTACTTGCTTTTGGATGTAGAACAGGGTTTCACCTTTGATAGTAGAGATTCTCGGAATCAAAGCGTTGCAAGTGCTTCCAAATACCTATTTATATTTGGCTGCTCAGTAAAAATAGAATACGCCCTCAAGAGACTGCGACAGAACCCACCCAGTCAGCTGTTGTTCCCTTCCTTTTTGGCTATTTTGTGCAAACTGCATTGTGGAATGTAACGTTGGGGCCTTTCGTTCTGTTAGTTACGTAAAATCACGCACCAACTGCAACCTCCGATGCATCTCGTTCTGGGAATGCGACGGAAACATTGCTCAGATTCAATATTCCTAAGCACCCCGAGGTAACATGCCACTTTCATGTTTACCACAATGGTCCAGATGCATGACTTGGTTGTCTTGCACAGCATGAATCCTGCTCCTGCCTAACGACTAGAGATGTTAGACCGACTGGACAGAAAGGCCGCAGAAAGACCGCAGAAAAGAACTCCAGTAAATTACATGAAATAGTAAAAGAAATACGATATAACACCACCTTGATAGGTCATTCTGTATTTCCAACCTAAGACTTGAGGTCGTCTAATAGAACCCAACCTTCTTTAGGACACAGTGCAACTTGAGAAGTGGACGATCCCTTTTGCATTCCAATAATTTGATCGTCTGTCTCAGATAGCGGGGGGAGGGTCATCGTCGGGTCATCGCCTTCCTTAACAAGTCTGCAGATTCCAGCCGCCTTTTTAAACTGGCGGATGAAAATGAGGCCGCTCAATTGTTTCGTTCAGCAGACGAATGTGGCCGGACGCATGAATAACTCCAGTTACAATAAGCACCAGCTATAAAGCAAACTACTGACGGGCACCGTGCTCTACCGGTAACTCGCGAGTTGTAAAGTACTTGAACATTTGTATGTTGGTGCTATGTAGTTAGCTGCGAAAGCAAACCAGAGCGCCTGGGAACAGATGCTTACAAGGCAACACCAATCGGGGGGTGCGCAGGCTGGTAAGCGATTCTGGATTCAAGTGAATCGATACCTGGGATCCCCCTAAATGAGGGGCTTGTAGCATACGATCAGTAGCTTAAACGAGTTTAGAAGCGAGGGCTTGATCTAAGGGTAGGCTAAAGGAAGGGATGGCGTCATACGGGACATATAGCGCTCAGAGGGTGGAAACCTAAGAAATCGATTCTCCACAATACCGAATCGATACCAGGGATAATGACAGCTTCATGACGGACTTAGGGAATTGCAGATAAGTGTGGTTTGCTATTGGTTAGGTTTAGGTGGACCGGGCGGATTGAAGGCCGATTTAAGGATAAGCCGAGCTGCAGGATGTCCCACAAGTGAAAAAGCGAATGTAGATCCAAAAATAGTTCCAGTGGAATCTCGTTTGTACTGTAAGGGAGCCAAAATTGGATCTGTGCTTGGAGATAGGAGGAAAGTGAAACCGGGCATCTGGGGAGCCAGAATGAGCCCCTTTATGACCCCACAAAGCATGCTTAGGCTGACTCTTCCGTGGACTCAGGCGGCTTTGGCCAAGCTCAGGAATGCTCGCCCCCGGCCAGGTTAAAGCGCAGCTGCTCACATCGGGAGACTAAACGGAGCCAGCGAAAAATGAAAGTTGAGTCCGACTTATATAACTGTCTTAGGCACATGTTAATGCTTCTTGTAGCGAGGTACGAGCGAAAGAAGCAATCCTCTCCCGCAAGGCAGCAAGGACGAAACGCGCTACGTTATGGGCGAAATCCAAGTCTTGGCAAAATTTTGGTCTAGACTTGGCATTTCTTGGCAAAGAAGATCCTAAATATGTAAAGCTACGTTTTAGGTTATTATGTGAGACAAGGTGCTACCTGCTGTAAGTAGGAGGGGGGAGGGGGGGTGCTTGGATCCCGCCGGATATAAACGGTCTTGTAATTAAAGAGAAGAGGAGAAAAAGAGAGGCTGTTATAGTTGCACGTCACTCATTAACTTACTGCATTACTGACTGCATTAGATTTAGCCAATGTCACGTGACTAGAACGTGACAACCAAATATTTAAGTAACAGGGTCTCTTACAAACTCTTATTTCATCCCTTAATTAGTTCTTATCTAATACTAGAGGCCGTATGACTGGCATATATAGCTCAACTTATAGACTAGTCCCAGTTAGGCTTAGCACATCTAAGGGGAATATATTAATACTATAATACTATACTTATTATAGGTGTAATAGCGAGATTAATATAATAGTCGAAGGCTCAAAGTTTAGAGAATATCATGTATTGAAAATACTAAGCTAGAGAGTAAAGGAGAGAGGAAATGCCTCGACCTTTAGTAGTATACTGCCTAGATCTCTAGCTGAGTTCCTTGTTTTGGTCCTGTTTCCTAGTTCCTATTCCCGGCAGATTATACGGTGGGCGCCATTCGTCACACTAAGCGACTCGGTCGGTTGCAGCGGAAGCGGAGGTCTAGATCTGGTTAAATTTAAGGATTCTGGCGCTCACAAATCATGGGCTGGTTGCCCGAAGGCTGGTTGCTTTCTTTTCGATGGAATCGAAGAATAAAACTGGTTTATGCAGACATTACTACCAGATTGCTGGGCATGCATGAAATCTTCAGTGTGTTGTGAAGCTTGATGAATTCATAGCTAGGTGAGAAGTTGCTATCTGGTAAAGCTACTGTAAAGCGAGAAGCGCCAAGCTTACCTTACGTTATGATTCCCTCATCATTCCCTAGCAATTGCTCTATTTTATTCAATTTCATTAATATATTATTTAAGACTAGTTATATATAGTATTTAAATCTAAATAAGTAGTTTAATATCTATGATTTATCTCAAACTCTAAGTAGTATTAATCCTGTCCTTCATTGAGTTGTTTTCGCCTGCATTTGTTCCGTGGCCCTTTCCCAGATTCGAAGATTCAGCCCGGCTCTTGGCCTCACGCTCACGATGCCGACCGGGACAATAGTTTCAGGACTCGCCCTCTCGAACCCAAACCGCGAACACCACACGGCAACCAGACTGCGCATCTCCGCCTTTGCAAAATTTTGTCCGATGCAGCTGCGCGGTCCGTGCGAGAATGTAAGGTTGGCGTAGTTGCTCTGCATTCCGCCATGGTTGTTTGCCTTGCCCGTGTCTGTGTTGATCCAACGCTCTGGCCGGAACACGCCTGCGTCCGCTCCCCACAGTGCTGGGTTGCGGTTGGTAGCCCACGGGCTGAGGATGATACGGGTCCCGGAAGAGATGTGCACACCAAGGATTGTGGTTGCCGTGTTGCATGTGCGACGGATAATAGGCACGGGTGGGAAGAAGCGGAGTGTTTCATTGCACACGGCGTTGAGGTAGGGAAGGGATTCAAGGAGAGAAGCTAAGTCTGCGGCGCTCGGGGATGTGCCAACGGTGGCTAAGGCGGTGGTCAGCTCATTGTATAGTTTTAGTTGAGCGTGCTGGTTCTCTGAGAGAAGGTAGCAGGACCATATGAAGGACGAAGCCGAAGTTTCGTGACTAAATGCGCAGGCATGTCAGTGAGGTGACTGATGATGGTAAAGAGTTTTGAACATACCCTGCTGCGACGAAGGTGAGAAGCTGCTCAACGAGCTGTCGGGAACCCCAGCCACTCGCTCTGATCAGAAGAGACATAATGTCGTTGCTCTTGCCTTCTTTACCCTCGTTTTCCTTGAAGTCATAGAGCTTCTCGTCAACCAACGTCTGGCAGACTTGTCGAAGCAAACCCGTCGTGGCGTTGATACGCTCGTTGATGCCCCAGGGCAACGATTGCACAAACTTTGTGGGCAATGTGCGGTTGACAGCCATGAAAACGTCCTTTGCAGGTGTGTAATGAAAGACCTCTTGATACACTTCGAATAGGTCATTTTTCATATCTTCGAGGTTCCCAAAGTCTTTGCCCAGCCCTGCAAGCCCGATGATGTCGAGAGTGGTCTTGTTGGCCCAGTATGTGACTTCTTGAACGGTGCTTGGTCTGTAGTCCTTCGAGGTAGCTTCAGGAGGGACATCTTCCTTTTTGATCCGCGTTGCCACTTTATCTACCAGCTGGTGTGCCTTGCTCCAGAAGATAGGATAGAGTTCTTTGATGTTCTTGATGGTGTAGACTGGCGTCATCAGCTTTCGCTGAGCACGATGTACGTCACCCTCGACGATGGTCAGGCCATCACCCAAGAAGCGACCAATGATGGCACGCTCCTCAGCTGGCTTCTCATAGCAGTATGAATTGTGAACGAGGACCTCTGCAATGGCCTGGGGACTGGTGATCAACAGACGATCGCCGTTGAAGATACTGCGATATGTGATCAATCCATCGTTGGGCACCTCGGTCATCCACTTGAGAAAGAGGTCTCCCAAGGGCTTGCGATGGGGCGCAATGCCCTGACCGGTAAATGGCCATTCACCCTAAGTTCAGTTTCAGTATCAGTATCTTCAGTGTTGGTTCGAAACATCTAACAGAGACATGTAGGCATACCTTCGGTCGAGGCAAATGTCGGAGGGGTGACCCGAAGTACGGGTAAACAATCACGACCCAGAAAGCCCAAAGAGCCACATTTGATGCCAGAATTGTAGCACCAAGCAAGGAAAACCGAGCCTGCAGTACCTGATCCTTGATGAGAACACTGAGTACGAGCTCTGCTACTGTTACGAATGCAATGACACCGGTAGGGGGCGACTTCGAATCCAACATCCCGCCGGATTGTTATGGAAAGTGATACTTGAAAGTCTACGCGCAAAGAGCAAGGGGTTGGTCCATGGTAGAATATATAACTCAAATCCGACCCTACGCGCCCTCGACAGGATTCTACGGAGGTACAGCCCATAAAGATAGTAATAGCACTAGCAAGGGTTTCTTGCGCACGTACATTTTTCAATATCACTTTGCCAATGTGAGTACATAGAATAAGCCAAACCAGGGATTCAATACCCGATCAATTCAAGTCCTTCACCAACCTAGGGGGTCCCTTGCTAGTGCTATTACTATCTTTATGGGCTGTACCTCCGTAGAGACCTACAAACTCGGTCTTACTGCCTCTTATCCTATTTAGGATGTCAAGGTGGCCAAGAAGTGCATGCATTGACGTGACAGGCAGTGTCAAAAATCTACTGCTATGGGAGGGATAACCCTTTAACTCCAAGGTACTCTAGATGTGTCTGATGCCAAAAGGATCCTTACGCTTTCCCAGTCAAGTGCCCACGCAGATTTTAGTACGTTTCTTCGGCATAACTAGAAAGATAGTTGCGTAATGATCTTTTCCTCGAGTATTACCTAATGTTCCCTTTTGAATTGTGTATTGGTTGGGTTAAGTGTAATATCTAAGGTTGAATACTAGGGAAATGGGAATCCCCTACGAGAATGATTTTTATCGAAAAGGGTTGGGCGCCTATTGAAGCACATATTTACTGGCAACGCGAGTGCAGAATAATGATAAATCTTTGCGTTTACGTACGGACACACACTGTACTACTCTAGGCAATGGACAACACTTTCTTTACCTTGGAATAGTCCTATACATCGCTGCAGGAACCAACGCCGAGCCACGCTAGTCTCATTCCGTATGATAACAGCAATGCAATACAGATATAAATATGCATATGAGCACGATTCGGGGTTCCGGAGGCGTAACCACATGCCAATGCGACGCTGTGCTATACCTGAGTTGGTTGAGCTAACTCTTTGGCAGCGCCGAGTAGATAAGGTACTTAGATAGGCAGGTGTCCATGCCTTTCTGCTCCACGATGTGAACAGCCTCCGATACGGAGCAACCGCTATCTCCAGCAGCCACAAGCCAGCGACAACCTCCATATAAAAATAGATTGAAGTTGGTCGCCCGGCAACTAACGTTGTTTCACCCTCTCGGCCAGTGTATCGAATTAATTAATTAATTAATTAATTAATTATAATCCTCGGTCGTTTATTAAATTATAATTAATTCCCGGCGAGGCTTGATGTCCGAGTTTAGGCTCATAGCTATGCCGTTTGTGTACTTGCAGCAACTAAAGTCACGCAGGACATGCGTGCCGGGCCGAGGAATCCCGGGTACACTACTGCAAGCACTGTCAGCTCGTCTGACTCAGATGGCGGCTCAAGTATGGAAGGATCCGATGAGATTACTGTAAGCGGGAGTGGGCTGGTCTAGCCGTATCGGGATAGGGGATCGCCTTTACCGAAATCATGTGACTTGTTTCTAGAGAGTAAAGCTATTTGCCAAGAAAACATGTTGCTTGGATCGAAGATTGGTTGCTCAGTTATCGCATTGAGCGGCCTGAGCCTGCAGCCGTCAAAGATGAGATGATCAGGCGTGCCTTCTCTGTCGTTTGAAACCTATCCTAGTAAGAGTCCGTTCAGCCGGACACATGCCATTTTTTTCTGTATAGGGGCGGTATTCCCTTTACTGCCCTTTCCTGTAATATCTTTATAGGGGCGGCAAAGGGCAGGTACTACCTTTACCGCCCCTATATAAGGTATTCGGCTAGTCCTATAAAGGGTATTAATATTATATGTAATTAGCTAATAAGTTATATACTTAATCACGTATAAAGTTAAACTACCCTATACTAATAAGTATATAAAGAGGGCTTTCCCTCTAATAGATTCTATAGAGTAATTAATTATACTTTACTTACTTCTAATATATTACGTATATATTAGTTTAGTGGTTATGGGCTTTAGTACGTGTAATCGACACTAAAGGGGGTAGTAAAGGGTATTACTATAAGGTATATAATAGTAAAGTAATATATAAGTAGTTAAGGTAAGTAAACTTGAGAGTAACGCTTATAAGTATAACTAATTCTAATAAGTAACTCTTATTATATAGACTAATCTATACCTATAATAGCGGGATTAATACAATAGTCGAGGCTCAAGGTTCAAAGAATCTCGTATATTAAAAATACTAAGCTAAGAGGCAAAGAAGGGAGGAGTTCCTTGACCTTTAAGAGAGTATTACTAAGATCCCTAGCTTAGTCCCGCGTTTCGCCCCTAGCCCCTGATACCTAGCCCCTAGCGGATTATATAGAGGTACTAGCCGTTATATTACCCCCCTCTTATAGGAAAATCCTAAATACCCTTATTTAGGGTATAATTTCATATAAAGAATAAAGGGAAAAAAAGGTAAAAAATCGCGTCTAACTACCTTATTTTGTCCTCTTAAAGCAGCTACTTATAGTTAAATCGTGGTCTCGACTCTACTAGCTTAACCTAGTTTTCTATATATTCCGGCTAATCCTCCTTATCCGTCGCCTGAATCATACTAATACTAGCCTCGATAATATTATCTAGGATACTTATATATACGATAGCTAATAGTAGGATAGTTACTAATAAGTAGGCTCGGTTAGGTACTAGTAGATCGAGGGTATTTATCGAGTCAGGCTTTGATTTAGAGGACTTCTTAGCTTTTTTCTTCTTAAGGGTATTAGCTTTTAACTTAGGAATATCGACTATTAACTTAGAAACACTATTCTTTAGTCGCTTATTTTCTTCCTAGAGGTTCTTAATCGTCTTATTAGCCTTAGTGAGCTTAATAAAAGTATTATTGAGTTATTCTTCGAGGGTCTTATTTGTCTACTATTCGGTAGCTAATTAGGTACATTTATTATAGAATCTAATAACTTTAAGTTTCATAATCTTCTCTATATAGCCCTTTTAGAGGTCCCTACCGACTTCCTTCTTAGTAGCTTCTATTAGGTCATCGATATTAGTAGGGTATTCCTTGTCCTCCTTAGCTTTTAGGAGTTTTCGCTATACCTTAGTCTCGCTCTAATACTTATTATATAGTCCTAGGCTAGTAGTGAGTAGTTATTTATTACTAATATATCCTATATCTTCATCGGCGGCTAATTCCTCCTTATTAGACTCCTTACTCTCCTCTACTCTCTTCTACTTAAGGTTCTCAGGTATAGGGGCGACCTTCTATACCTTCTTATTACTCTTCTTCTTCTTAGAGGATTTGGAGAGTTTCTTAGTATTCTTTAAGGGGGTTTTAACGATATTCCTAAAGCTATTTATAGTATTTTAGACATCGTTCTTAGTCTTCTTAGTTATTGGATTAATATCTTAGGGGTTCTCGTCGTCCTCTCTAGTGAGATTAAAGGACTTATTCTTAGCTAGGTTAATGAGAACGATAGGCTTTCTCTTAGTAGAGAGAAGAATAAGGGATTTATCCTAGGTAAGACTATTACTACTACTATCTAATCCGCTAAGGGAGCCCTTAGGGTTATTGACTTCCTTATTAAAGTCTACTACTCTATTATCTAGTTAATCTCTAGCTCTATTAAGAAGAGGGTTTATATTATTAGCCTCACTTCTTAGAAGAGGGGTATTAGGTATTTCTATATTAAGTAGGGGGCTAGGGCTATTAGAAATATCTATAGGAATATCTAATCCATTATTAGGAATATCGATTCTGTTAGTAGGGGTATTAGTTCTATTAGTAGGAGTATTAGTTCTATTAGTAAGGGTATTCTTTTTATCTTCTTCTTCTTATTCTATAATAAGTTATTTAGTAGTAACCTCAGGAATTAGATATAGGGCTTTATAAGCTATATAATATATCTCGACTTACTCTCTAGGGACGATATTACCCTTGGTATCTATATAAACAGATTTACTAGTAGTAATATCTATTATTTTAGTATAGAGTAAAGCTAAGGTACTAGTAATACTACTATCCGGGCTAAGCTTTTAGAATATATTAAGAATAGCTAGTATAGTATCTAGTAAGGTACTAATATTACTATTCTCTTAGGCTATATCTATAGCTAGGTTATAGTATTAGTAGTAGTAGAAATAGATATAGTTATAGGAATTAAGGTAGTTAAGAGGGATTTCGCGATATTTTTATAGGGTAGAAAGTTATAAATTCACTCTTATCTTAGCTTTATAGATTCACTTCTCCCTAAGTAAACTACTCTAGTAATAGGATATATCGAGGTATAATAAAAGAGAAGGTTTTTACCTAGTTATAGGGAAGGAATATAGTACTAAATTATATAGTAGAATAAAGGGAATATACTTTAGGTTTAGATAAAACCTAGAAAATATCTAGTTCTTTCTTCTCCTCCTCTAGATCCTAGAACCCCTATACTAGGGTTTATTATTATTAGGGTAGTTTTCGTCGAACTTATCCTCCTCTATATATCTAATCTAGTAGTTTAAGTAGACGGGAGGTCCTACTTCGTCGGGATTTTACTTATAAAATCTTTAGAGTTCTAGAGTAGAATTCTTAAAGTTTAATATAAGGTACTATTTATTATCTATATTTTATTATCACAGGTCGGTAGTAATATACTTAGTTAAATGGTTTCCCTAAATATAAGAAGAATAATCTAAGGAGAGAAACTAAGTCTAGGCTCTATACGATAATTTGTGTTCCGTATAGAGCTATTAATAGGATAACGTAGGTACCTAGGGCTCTTAGGCACCTAGTCTCTCTACGGGTCTTAACCCGTCATATTACCCCCCCTCCCCTTCCCTTTCCCTAGAGAGGGACTCATATATATCTAGTATAGTGACGTCTTAGAAGGCCGACTTAGGCTCCTAAGTAGGGTCTATGTACCCTATCCATTTTACTAAAACCTGATATTAGTGACCTCGACCTCGTTATATAACTCTCTTTCCTAAGATCTTCTCTACTCTATATTCCTCACTTCTATTGATAAGCTCTGGCTCTAGCTAAGAGTTAGTCGTATACTAGGATAGTAGTAGGTCTATTACTACCGGATATAATAATCGGGAATAGAATATATTACGGATTCCTGGCGGTGTATTAAGCCTATAACTATAAGAGCTAATTACCTTAATTACTTTATACTTAGTATTCTTAGAGTTAAACTTCTTTAATAGCTGCTTTATACGAATATTCTCAAGGTTTAGCTAGACCTTATCCCCTACTTTAAAGCTAGGCGCTTACTATCTTATCTAGTTAGTTATATCCTCTTAAACCTATTATACTACTACTATAGACACTTAAGCCTACTCACAAGTATCCTTTAGCTTCTATATAATAGCTTTACCCCGCTAGATTAGGCTAATCCTCTCTCGTATAAGGACTTCGATATCGTCTAACTCTATTAGGTATATATAGTAGCTATAGGTTAAGAAGAATAGGCTAATACTAGTACTAGTAGTATTATAGTTATTAATTACTAGCTTAGCTAAAAGTATTAGAGACACCTAATTCTCTTATATATAGTCGATATACGTATGTACAAATACCTCGATATTCTAGTTTATCTATTCTATAGACTTATCTATCTCTAGACTAAACGCTATAGATAACTTTTATATAATCTTTAGGAGTTAGTAGACTCGTACCTAAAGTACTCCGGTAAACTATAATCCGTAGTCCGAAATAATCGCTTTTAGAAGCCTATAATATTAGTAGAAGACTCGTATAAAGGTCTTAGCTACTACCTCTATAGTAAGACTCGAGTATAGTTCTAGGATAACGCCTTTACTAAACCTATCTATAATTACTAATAAGTCTATATAACCCTAGCTTAATAGTAGCCTAGTAATAAAGTCTATAGAGATCTTACTCTAGACTCTCTTAGGGATAGGTAAAGGTTTCAAGAACCTATAGCGATAGTCCCTCTAAGCCTACTTCTTCTAATAGCTATTATAATTCTATATAAACCGCCTAACCTCTCCGAGTATACCTAGCTAGAAGAACTATCTCATTATTAAGGTAGTCGTCACTTCTTGGCCTAGGTACCTAGCTATTATAGAGTTATAAGTCTCTTAGATAAGCCCTATATAGAGCGGTTCTAACTCAGGGACCTAATGATATCCCTAGAATAAGAGTTACCCTTAGTTATCTAACTCACACTCTAAGATTAATACCTTAACCTAGAGCTCTAAGGGGAACACGTGCTTCCCTTCTTATATAGCTCTTACTATTACTCTATATGAAGTATCTATCCCTTCTATATCTCTCTAGAGGCTCTAGAGGCCTCCCTATATTACTACTACTACTAGTATAGCCTATACCTTTTATATAGCCTTCGGGGGAGTAAATATCTCTAGCTATAGTAACTAAATATACTAATACTTAAGCCTCTTATCTAATAGGGATACTAGGAGGTCTTACTCTCTTTACGAGAGTATATCCGCTCTCTTATTCGTATAACCTAGTATATACTAGATCATAAAGTTATACCGTAAAAGAGTAAGGGACTAATGTATCTAGTACTCTATAAGCTTCTAGACTATTATAAAGTATTCTAGGCTCTTATAATCTATATGGATCTAGAAGTCCTTTATACTTCTTAGTTCTATATCCTACTTATTAAGACACTATACGATTACTAATATCTCCTTATTATAGATCTCGTAATTATATTTAATAGGGGAGTTCTTCTTTAAGAAGTAGCTATATAGTTAGAGTACTCTATTATCTCTATACTATATAAGAGTGCCCTAATATACTACCTAGATAAGTTAGTCTCGATAATTATCATATAATTAGTATCGAATAATACTAGTACTAGTACTTCTATAAAGAGTCCTTTAAGCTATTCAAATACTTAATCTACCTCAGTTATCTATATAAACGTAGTATCCTTCTTTACTAGGCTTATTATTAGCTATATAATATCTAAGAACCCTTAGATAAACTTCTAGTAGAAGTTTACGAAGCTAATAAAGCTCTATACTCCTTTTATAGACCTCGGGGCTTCCTAGCTAAGGATAGCCTTTACTTTCTCGAGATCTATCTATATACTTACCCCTACCTCGATCACAAACCTAAAGTACTTCGTAGACTAGACCTCAAACTCGTACTTATTAATATCTAACTATAGTCTTACTTCTTATAGCTAGTATAATACTTTCTATATATACTCCTATACTTAGCTAGTATTCCCTTAGAGTATACTAAGATATTATTAATATATACTAAGTAGAACTCGTCGAGGTAGTCTCTTAATATCTAGTTAATATACTTCTAGAAAGTACTCGGGGTATTAGCTAGCCCAAATAGTATTACGAGCTACTTATAGAGTCTATACCTCGTATAGAAAACTATCTTCTACTCGTCTCCTTCTATAATCCGGATCTTATAGAAGGCTATAATTATATTAAGCTTCGTAAACTACTTTATTCTACTAATTATATAAAGTATCTCGTGGATTAAGGGTAGTAGGTACTAGTCTTTCCTTGAGATCTAGTTTAGAGCCTAATAGTCTATACAAAACTATAGACTACTACCTAGCTTCTATATAAGAGAACCGGAGCTATTACTAGAGAGTTACTTACTCGAATAAACTACTTGTCAAGTAAGCTTATTAAGGTCTTCCGGAGTACTATAAGCTCGTCTCGTGATATATTATATAGGGGACCCTAAGGTACTATAGGTTCTTTCCTATTAACCTTCTCTAGCTCGATAGTATAGTTAGTCCTAGGACTACGAAGCGGTAGTAACTTCTTAGCTTCTAAATAGTCGAATATACTTAGGAACTTAGAGTAGTATTCCGGGAGCTTTATACGAGGGTTAGTTTCTTTCTGGACTATAAGTACCTTCTCGATATTAGCTATACTTATAGAAAACACTTCTACTCGCTACCCCTTATACTTCCTTTTCGTGTTCTATATAAAGGCTATAGCTAAGACAAGTACTATATTCGCTCGAAAAGGCCCCTCCTATTTTGGTTCCGGATATAGGTCCTTTAGCTCCCTATTATTAATAATAAATAATCTATACTTAAGAGTACCTAGTTCTTCTATATCTAAGCTAAGCTAAGTATCAAATCATACGATATAAGCTTTAGAGCTATATAAAAGAATACCTTATTATCTATATAGCTATCGATATTAGTTTAAATAGTAATAACCTCGTTAATCCTTCCTATAACTTATTCTCCTATTCCGATAAGCTTATAAGGAGTAATTTTGATATACTAGAGGTTATATTTCCGGGTAAAACGAGAATCGATCACTCTATATAATAGGTATCCTGAATTAACTAAGGTTTCTATAAAGGCTTCCTTATTTATTAGAGTTAATATTAAAAAGGGTAGCTCATCTATTAAAGGCTTAAATATTTTCTAATCCTATACCACATCCTCTTTCTACTCTATATAGCGCTTTTTATACGGAGCTATTCTTTTCCCGAGTTATTACTCTTAGATGACTCCTTAATAACCTAAGTAATTAATAAGGATACCTTCTAGGTTAACTCTTCTTTGTACGACTCCTTATAATCCTATATAATATACCCTACCTTTCTATACTTGAAGTAAGAGTGAGTTTCCTTCTTTAGCTTCTTCTTCTATTAGACTTAAGCCCCTTTCGCTTCTCTTA